>CM021107.1:386569772-387049588 GCA_007115665.2 Sequoiadendron giganteum | reverse complement strand
TGTCTTACTGAATAATTATGGTATTGAACACCCTCATTGTGAAGAAAGTCCATGCACCTTACAGACCATTCTCCCTCCACCCACATTAGCTCATTATCCTATAGCAACTGACTGTTTACATACATTATTGCCCCATGAAGTAGACATGCCTTTTCTGTCTGAAGTATCCATGCTTGAATTGACTTCCCAAGTAGAAGTAGTTGCAGGAAAAACCTTGAATATCAACAATAAACTTACCAGTAAGCAGCAGGAATCAATGGTCAAAATGCTTACTACCCATAAACCAGCTTTTTCCTGGGATTATAATGAAATGAAAGGGCTTGATCCAAAGCTATGTACACACCGAATTTTCATCAATAGTGAGTTCAAACCTATTAGATAGCCCCAAAGGAGAATCAACCTAGCTTTGAGAGAAATTGTTAAAGAGGAATTGCAGATATTGAATGTTGGCTTTATCTACCCAATCTCGGATAGACAATGAGTCTCCCCACTGGTTATCATTCCTAAGAAAGGAGGAAAATGGAGAGTGTGTGTAGATTATATGGAGCTCAATTCTGCAACAAAGAAAGATTACTTTCCTCTTCCCTTCATTGATCAAGTACTGGATAATTTATCTGGGAAAAAGTATTTCTCTTTCCTTGATGACTTCAGTGGATAAAATCAAATCAAGATTGCTCCAGAGGATCAGGAAAAGACTACTTTTACATGCCCTTGGGGGACATTTTCCTACTCCATTTTTCCTTTCAGTCTCTGCAATGCACCTGCAACTTTCCAAAGAGCTATAATAAGTATTTTCTCGGATATCTCACATGACTGCATGGAGATATACATGGATGACTTTACTGTTTATCGTGCAACATTTGAGGAAGTGCAGGACAACTTGAAGAAGGTACTACAGAGGTGTGAAGATCATAACCTATCACTAAATAGTCAGAAGTGCGTCATGATGATGCAAGAGGGAATAGTGCTTGGTCACTATATTTCTGTTGTAGGGATACACGTTGATCCTTTTAAGATTGAAGTCATCTCTAATCTCCCCTTTCCTACCAAACAAAAGGAACTGAGAAGATTTTTGGGACATGCTGGATACTATAGAAGATTCATCAAATATTTCAGTCAAACAATAGCCCCTCTATATAGTTTCTTGAAGAAAGATGCAGATTTTGCCTAGATAGAGGAATGTGAAAGAGCATTCCTTGATTTGAAAATTTCCCTTACACAAGAAATTATGTTGAAAGGACCTGATTGGTCACTTCCATTCCATATTCATACTGATGCGTCAGATTATTCTATTGGTGTTGTATTAGGACAAAAGGGTGGTTCAATTGAAAATGCACTGTATTACATCAACAAGAACTTGCAGGGAGTTGAGGTCAACTACACTATTACAGAAAAAGAAATGTTAGCAATCATTTATGCCCTCAACAAATTCAGGCATTATATAACAGGCTATCAAATATTTTTCCACACCGATCATGCAGCAATTAGGTATCTTATGAACAAAATCTCAATAACAGGAAGACTAGCAAGGTGGTCGTTGCTCATGTAGGAATTTGACATTACAATTGTGGACAAGCCAGGTAAAGCCAATATGGTTACTAATTTCTTGTCTAGGATTCAAAGAAAAGATGACTTTTCACTTATTGAGGATTCCTTTCCTGATGAGCATTTGTTTGCAATCAAGGTTATTCACCCATGGTATGTGGATATAGCAAATTATCTTGTTGTAGGAAGAACTCCTCCTCAATTCTCCCCTAAGGAAAAGCGATTAGTGGTAGAGAAATTTTTTAACTTTTCCTAGATTGCAAATTGCATGTTTTATGCAGGGCTAGATCAATTTATGAGGAGATGTGTACGAGAGGAAGATACTCATGATATACTGCATGCAAGTCATGATGAGACGTGTGGTGGAAATTTTGCTGTAAAAAGGACAACAATGAAAATCTTGAATACTAGCTACTATTGGCCAATTCTACATAGAGATGCAGCCAAATACACCAGGAGATGTGACAGATGCCAAAGGATGGGAAGGCCAATCAGATCAAATGAGATTCCTCTATTTCCATAAGTGATTGTTACCCCCTTTGACAAATGGGGACTAGATTTTGTAGGACCAATTGATCCGCCTTCAAATGGTAAGTCTTATATCCTAGTATGTACAGATTATATAACAAAGTGGGAAGAAGCTAGACCTATGAAGCATGTTAGGGATAATAAGGTAGCAAAATTCCTCTATGAAGAAATATTCACCAGATTTGGTGTCCCTAGGGAAATAGTGACAGATTAGGGGACACAGTTTACCTCTACTCTGATTAAAGCCTTAGTCAATGAATATAACATAAGGCATCGGAAGTCAACTCCTTATCATCCACAAGCTAATAGCCAAGTGGAGATCACCAACAGAGATATAGAGGCAATTCTAACTAAGACTATAGATTTGCATAGAAAGGACTAGGCTGCAAGGTTACCAGAAGCTATATGGGCCTACCGAACTACATGGAAGACTGCTACAGGATATACACCCTTTGAAATGGTGTATGGTAAAACAGCTATGATGCCAATAGAGTTTGAACATAAGACTCTCAGAACAACATTGAAAATGGACATGGACTTAACAACTGCACAAAAGGAAAGAGTCATGCAACTCAATGCCTTGGATGAGCTCTGAAAGAATGCACTGCACTACACTGAGATAATACAAAACCAGCGACTAAAATGGCATGATAAGTACATTAAAGAAAAGAAATTCAAAGCAGGAGATTGGGCTCTATTATATGACTCCCGGTATAAGGACAATCAAGAAAAACTACAAACTAGATGGTTGGGTCCATATGAGGTAGAGGAAATATTCACAAATGGTGCTATACAATTGAGGACCATTGATAAGGTCTGATTCAAGGTACTATTCAATGGGAATCGTCTCAAGCTCTACTATAAGCCCATTGACAGGGAAGAATTTTTGAGCCAGTTCGAGTTTGTGCAGGAAATAGTTGATCCTACAGCCAAAGGGATAGAGTTATCACTCGATTCCCTGGGCCATGCATAAAAGTGCATAGAACTGTCATAATAAAGGGGTCATCCACTCGGATCCCCATTCCATTCACTCACTCCATCTATAATCTATCCACTCATACTCTTTCAGCCACCTCATCCACCTTTCATTCTCCATACTATCCACGTTTCTTCGGATCACATTTTTCAATGAAGAAGTTAAGTCACATCAGGTAATTACGGCAGTTCCATCCAGGTGAGTTCCACTTCACTTTAAAATTGCTTAGTTGTTTTATTTATTACATTTATTTCAGTATTAATTAAAGCAAACTACATTCCTATATAGTTACCGTCCCTTTTGGACTTTCCGCACAATTGGGCATGTTTTTCTGTTTTATATCTTTGTGCCACATCATTGTTTCCACCACCTCAAGGCCTTGTCACATCCATTGTCACTGTCTTTTTGGCATGAGCTCTAGATATTTGAAAATCTCCAATTAATGAATTGAACGCCATACCTCCTACAATAATGAACCTAAATATATTTTACTCATCTATGATTACTTTCTCCTTCAAAGAAGATTGAATGTTTGAATTCCTTTTCCTATATTTTATGTATCTTTTGAAGAGGGGTTCAAAAGTTTCGGTTGAGGGGAGGAATGTGCTATAGAGTTGGGTTGTAGGAAGTTCTAGTTGTATAAGTTTGAAAAAAAAAGCCAGGTGATCATCACCTAAAGGTTTAGATTACAGAAAACTAAGAAGATGGGAGGTCAGCCGATTCGACATGAGCCTACATATCATAACATCTTGCTATAGGATATGCTGCATGTTCCACCGTTCAGGCAATATGGGTGGCTTAATTACTTCCTGAAGCTTGGAAAATTTGATGTAGATATTGCAGAGGAATTTACAAGGACATTTCAAGAAGGAGAAGCAAAAGTTAGAGGTATAACAGTGAATGCATCAATTGACAGAATTGCAGAGATAACAGGATTACCTCAAGTCGAAGAAACATTTCCTCGAGGAAGGGATGCAAAGAGTATCAGGGCAGAGTTTACTCGGCTAAATGACCCTCCACTATGGGTAGATAAGCAAGGTGCACAAAGGATGAGTCTGTTGTAGGACTGGGTGTCACGGGTGGGATATATAATCAAATACATAACCTGTGAAGGTAGGTTTTCAGTCCTGCATTCTCATCACTTTAGACTTTTGTCTCATTTATGCCATGGATTGTTGATGAATGTTCCTGACTTCCTTTACAATTTTTTATTCAATAGCGCTGCTGAATTTAGAAAGGGTAGGGTTAACTCTGTATCCCACCACTGCCTTATTAAATTACTTGTTGAAAAATTTGTTCAAGATACATCAGGGATGACCTGGGAGGAATTCATTGTCAATTTTAATCCCAAAATTCAAAATGTTGGACCTAGAGGGGAACCTCTTACCTTCAAGCAATGAACCTATGAGTCCATAGGCTAGACCTCTACTGCTATGTCCCCTACTCAGGAATCATTTGATTCACAATATGACATTCCTCTTTCTGAAAAAACCCCTATCAAAAATCCTGAGTCTTCTTCCAATGTTAAGAAAAGGAAGTCACCCAATTTGGCAACCCCTAAGCCTACAAAAAAGAAACAAAAATAATACCTCTTTGTTCCTGCGGCAAAGCCATCAAAGAAGTATAAGACAATTCCTACTCCCATAAGAAGGAGTTCTAGACTCCAGAACCAGAAAACTCAACAATCACTTGATGCTACTCCTGCCACACCACCAACCTTAGAACCTTCCAGTCCTATACTAGAAATGGAGGAACCTGTTGTTGTGGAGGCCATAGGTACACCTAAAGGAGTGGGCCTAGATGAATTGGCTTCCATTGTAGAGCAAATATAGGAAAGTATAGCAGGACAACTACAAGAAGAAGTAGGATATGTTGGGAAGGAAGAGGTAGCAGTTGTGATTGCATTAGAAGAAGAGGGTGACAACATTGCCATGACTGATGAGATTCCCGCTACCCAAGAAGATCAGGAAGGTTGGCAACAAGAAGGTAATTCAGGACAGGAAAACTCTGAACCATCAAATAATACAGAGGTAATTGGAGAAGAGGAACAAAGAAAGGTGGATGTAACTAAAGAAATATAGGGATCACTTGCAGTAAGCTATAATCATAGACCTCCGCTCCATGTCACAAAATTTTCTACAGGGATGGCATGTTTTGAAGAACTCCAGCATTAGAAGACTACTTCTGCACTTGAAATTGAGAGATTACAAAGGATAATCCAGAACAAAAATCTGGAAATTGCTAATTTAAATGACACTCTCAACTAGGTGGTAGAACTTGTTCCGCGTCTGATGCAGTGTCGAGCGCCTTCACCTGTTTATGCAATGTATCTCAAAGAGTTGTATTTGAACTTCCAACTAATTAGAATCTAGAAAGGTAAAAATCCTTCATTAGATACCCCAGAAGAATTTTATGATGCATATAGAGATTCACCTCTGCACATTAGGAATCTCCTGTGTGAATTTTATTTGCATAATTTGGTTGTACCCCAGGATAAAGATTGGAACCCCTTATGTTATGTTGGTGATATTCATATCAATGCTTTGATCTCCTAGATCACTAATGAGATAAGCAGGGGGGAACAATTTGATAGTCATCAGCATGATGAAGTCAATATGCTGTTATTAGTGAGGAATGAATCAAAGAATGGAATGGGTATCTACTTTGATTGGAAGAAATTGTGGAGAGATGAAAGAGCCAAACCATTGATTGAGCCTTTGAGGCAAGAAGTATTTTCTCAGTATTCCTAGGTAATAAACAATGGTCTTGGGGTTGCAAACCTGCACATTCAAACAAGATGGGAACATCTTCCATTTCAATTAAAAAGAGCAGAACCACATGCTCCTAATACCTTGTATGCAGCAACCAGAAGGGCAGAGAGATACATGAGGAATGCCAGGACAAAAAGGGAGAATTGGTTGCCCTTGGTTATGCAACCACCTATTCTCCTATGGCCATTACTATCTATGTAGGGGGACAACAACATATATAACAGATGACAAAGGCTGGAGGTGATGTGAGCTCACTTCTGGAGTTTCCAGCATGGAGAGTGTGGACAACAGTAAAATGTTGATTTAAGAGAATTTGTCAGGAGAAGAAATGATAGATTTGCTGAAGGGTCCAGCAAATAGTCAGTTGAGGGGAATGATGAGCCCAATTTTTGGCACATCTAGATCATACTTTTACAAACACTTTTATGCTTTTTCATTATGCTAAAACAAACATTTGGTACTGATTATGGGATAAAACATAAAAAATTTATGCTTAATGTAATAAGTGTATTACACTAAGTCTTCCATGGTTATTACTTTAAATATTTTATTAGTTTGATGAATGCCTCAGTAAACCTTGTGTGATGACAAACCTCCTATAGCCTCTACTATTGAACTTCCTATAGCCACGCTGGGAATAATGTTTGCTTTAGATTAATACTTAAATAAATAAAATGATGAATCATCTTAAATGTTGAACGTGTTGAGCTAACTCTCTACCTCAAGAATAGCCGACAGGATATTTTGTAGGTACCATGATTGGAGGAAGGAATTCAATTCCCACTTGTGGGTACAAGACCAAATCAATGAAGACCAGTTCAGCTGCAGAAGAATAGGGAGTCAGTTTCAACTCATCTGCCATACAAGAGGAGTGTTTCAGAAATCTAGCTCAAGGTGTCTTGATGGCACATAAATCCAGGATGATGGCACTTTAAGACTGATGAACTGATTTGACTTAGTTCTTTCATTTCTATCCACCGCTTTGCCAAGTTAGTTGAATGTAATAAAGACCTCCTGATTTATAAGGGAAGGTTAGTTAGTAGTTAGATTTAGTTTCAATAAATAGCCCATTCTCCTTCAAAGAATGGGCTGGAAGATTGTTGTTGTAAACACATTTTTAGTTTCAAAAATACAGTTAAGAGAGATTGCGTGTTATGTATTGTTCTACCTTGAATCAATAAATTTTATGAAGTTTTTCGCCTAATCTATTGTCTACTTTTGGCATTACCTAAGGGGGCTCACTTAGGGAACTACCTATACTTTCATTTTGTAAGTTAGGATAGCTGCACTTTCTTTCATAGAAGTTAACGTGTCTATTCCTGCAACTGGCAAAAACACAGAGCTATCAATTGTTCCTATAGCCACTAGATGCAGAGTAGTTTTATCTTTTAGTTTTCATTTCCAAAGCAAGTTATTCAGTAAAGTTATCCCAGTAATTAGAGTTCCAGTATAAAGCATCTTAGTGTATCACGCATGTCTGGGAAAGGTGATTAGAGCATATATTGTGCTGACCCATTTCAAGTTCACGTCCTCGGCTTGATAATTAAATGAGGTTCTTTAGCAGATTATGGATGTTGGTTGTGATGTTCAACCCTAAGTAGAGGAATTCATGTTCCTAGTTATTAAGCTGATTAAAGAACACTACACAAATGTTCAGACTTTCCTGATAGATGCTCAGGTCTTCTAGACAAGCACGTGAAAACTTTGTCAAAAGTGTTTTCAGGACCTGCAGCTTCAAAAATTACTTAAACGAATGTTAGAGGAGGGGACAAGGGTCCCACCAGGTGTGCTAGAATGTGTGAGGGGGAACAAGAACATTAGATTAATTATCCAAGAAGGACATGAAAGTAATATGACAAATAAATCTAATCTACAACCAAAAAGCTTAAAATATAAAATCTAGAAACTCCTACACATACAAAATTGAATATATTCTATTGAAAACATGATGAGGAACCTACTAATTACCAAATGAAATGAATACAAATGATATCTTTTATCATCCCATAGCGGAGTGTATTCGCTTGATGTTGCATTTCTCTTATCACAACAAAGCCTCCAAAGTTCGTGTGCAAAGTGTGGATGAATGCTTGTTGTGTTTGGTTGATTGAAGATAATGAATGAAGCTCTCTCAAGGATGATCTTGACAACACTTTGTTGCTCAATGTATGTTAATCCTTCAATCCTTTTTTGTGAGGAGAGAGGTTTGTTATATAGAAAATGAGACTTAAAATGGACGATCAAGATTGTTTTGAAGAATATCTAGATTAACGGTTGGAGTGTGTTGAGAGGATTTAGACATGAGAGAATTATGCAAAGTGGATTGCACAATTTGTGTGATTGGGAAATAGATTAGTCAATCAGGGATGTGATTGATGAGTCAAGTTTGTGATGGCTTAGTTGGGAATGTGATGTCTTAGTTAACAAAATAGATTGTTTAGTTAACATAATAGATTAATTAGTTAACAAATTAGATTGCTTAGTCAATAATCATAATTTTCTCAATTAGAAAGTGGGTGAGGAATATGAATTAATTAATTCCTTTTTGGAGTTTGAATGTGCAAATCAAGTTTGAATTTTGCAAACAAATTTGCATTAGTTTGATTTGATTTTTGATAATTGTTTTGAATAGTTTGATTTAATTATTCAAATTTAAGGGAAAGTGTTGTAATTAAATTATTATTTAATAATTTAATCCACTTAGGGGAATAAGATGATTTAGCAATGTAATTAAATAATTGACATTATTTAATTAATCAGGTTGAAATAAGGTGGGATTAGGACTTTATTAAATAAATGAGATTTATTTAATTAGTCAAAATGATGAAACGTGAATTAATCAAATAATGTTACTTTATTTAATTAATAGTAGAATTAAGGTTTTTAGGACTTTATTAAATAAATGAAATTTATTAAATTTGTTTGAAATGATGAAAAAGTGAATTAATTAAATAACGTTGTATTATTCAATTAATAGAGGAATTAGGGTTTTTGATGTCGTTTTGATGTGATGCAATGTGGTGCAATGTGGGAACATTGCGGTATGATTTTGAGATGATCTGAGACATTATGAAATAATTTCTCTGATGTTTTGGGATGATGCGAGACAATTCGAGATATTATGGGATGATTTTGAGTTATTATGAGGTGTTATAGGATGATTCTAAGTCATTCTAAAGTGTTACGAGATGATTCTGAGTCATTCCAAAGTGTTATGGGATGATTCTAAATCATTTCAAGGTGTTACGAGATGATTTTGAGTCATTTTGAAGTGTTACAAGATGATCTTGAGTCATTTTGAAGTGTTACGGGATAATTCTAAGTCATTTCGAGGTGTTACAAGATGATTTTGAGTCATTCTGAAGTGTTACGAGGTGATTCCAAGTTATTTAAAAGTGTTACAAGATTATTTTGAGTCATTTTGAAGCGTTAAAAGATGATTTCAAGTCATTCTGAGGCATTATGTGATGATTCTGAGTCATTCTCAAGTGTTACGGGATGATTTCGAGTCATTTCAAAGTGTTACAGGATGATTTTGAGTCATTCCAAAGTGTTACGGGATGATTCTAAGTCATTCTGAGGTGATTAGAGATGATGTTCCATATCGTTTGATGTTGTTTGAGGTTGTTCGATGTTGTTCAGTGTTGTTTGATGTCGTTTAGTGTTGTTTGATGTCATTTGAGGTTGTGTGATAGGTGTCAAGTCAGTTTTACATGTCTACACCTTTCAAGTAGGTGATTTGGTTCTCTATGAGAATGTGTGTAATGTGTACTAAGGTAAAATTTAGTCCTAATTGGCTTGGTCCTTATATTGTCACCTCCTTTTATGGATCTAGAGATTATGATCTATCTTTAATGGATTGTAAGCCTCTTAAGGAGCCTATAAAAATTATTCATCTTCATGCATGATTTCTCTCTCATGTGACACTTTTATAACATCTCATTCTTATAAATTTAGTGATGTTTAACTTGTGTCATTTCATCATCAACACAAATAGTTTGTGCTATATTTATTTGGAATTCTATAATCTATATGAATAAAGATATGCATCCTTAAAACACAATGCATTGGTTTTCTTAACATTTAATATATATTGTATTCCTATACATGCTTATTGTTTCCATTATCAACATATTTTTTTCTATCTCAAATATCATGTTGTAGTTTTCATTTAAATATAAAAATTATTGTATTTTCTTTACCATTTTATTTCATTGTTTAATTTGATCTTATAGTATTTAAGCAAGAAAATTCATTTAATTATTTGATTAGATGTTTACAATAATTAATTAGACAATTTTGACTATATCATTAGAGCATTTAATTAAGAAATTTTGTCCAATTTATTTAATTAAATAGTAATAGAATTTAATTAAATAATCTCATTAACATGATAATATGAAACAACATAAGCATTCATGTAAACTAACACATCCATAAGACATTTATCACTCAAAAATACTAGAATATCATGTATAATGTAGTCATATGTAAAATATACCATTATATCAAAATATGGTGTATATACATGAATAATAGTACAAAAAAATATATCATGGTGTAGTGTGGCTACTTGAGCCCTTAAATGTAGGTGGTTGGTTTGGTTAAACTAGTATCTATCATATAGAGGCTATATATTGAGAGTAGGTTTGAGACCCACTACATGTCAATAGGATCCTAAATAATCCCCTTAGCTCCACTACCTCCTTTATGGGTTGTAGATATTTCTCTTATCACACTAAGATCTTATCCATTTATTCTAGTACCCTAGGATGGTCCAAGTTTGTCAGTGATGCTAAATATATTCTCTAAAGACCCACTTAGTTGTGATCTAGTTATATTTGAGGAATGTCATGTGTAGTCTCTATACTTTGTACCCTCATCATGGCTTGATCATGCCTAGTCATGGGTGATGCTACTTGTGATATCACCTAGTTTCATTAGATAGTAAGAAATTACTTGAATGATGACCTCATCCCACTCCACAATAAGGGATACCACCTTAGTAATGGTTAAATCCCCTCAAACTATTATCTCCTCATAAGAAACTATAATGTCAAAATTTGCATATCCTTATAATTTCACTCTTTATTTTGTATTCACTTTGGTGTCCATCCCTTAGTTTATTTGTAGGCTCATTTCAACCCTTTCACTAGTATTTTTCCTTCCCATGGTGCTCAAGACCAATTTTTTGTGGTGTATTTTTTATTTCACTTCTATGTTAGCTCTATCTTCTTATATTTTGTCATCATTTTTGAGTCTAAACTTTTTGGACACTAGCACATCACCAAAATTCCTACATGTTTCATTAGCATCTTATGATAGTTTCTCATTTGATAGTTATTTTGGAGCATTTTTCCACTTGTCACCTTCCTAGATTAGTGAAAATATCTTAGAATTATTATAAATTTCTCATCAAAATCTTTCACTTGCCTCCTTTTCTCATATTTTGAATCTAAAATTTCATTTTAGACTCTCTCTATTCTATATCTTGGAACTCTCAATCTCTATATCTTTCTACAACACTCTTAGAACATTCTTTTCATCTCTTTTGTACTCTTTTATTTCTCATTCCTTTGCAAGTGATATTGTTATTGTCATTGATTATTATTAATATTGAATTTATTTATTTTTGTGCCCTTGAGAACATTAGGATTATCACACCCCTTCTATTCCATTCTATTTCTACTATTTCATATTTACATCTTTGAGCATTCCCTAACACATTTGGGATAAGAGAATTCACACATCACTTTTCTACCTATCTATCTATTGGTTGTTGTGGAGGTAGAAATACCAAATTAGGTTTTTGATTGAGGAAAATATAAAAACAACCCCAAATGATTTTCCTTTTCTAAGTTGTGTTTATAGGTATTTTTAGAGAACTCAACTACATGAATTCTTGCAAGAACTTTCTTTTTTATTTTCATTTTCTTATTTTATTAAAAATCATGTGAATATTTTTTTAGACTATAGGAATCAGGTAGCCCCCTATAAACTACAGTGTGTTTGGTAAAAAAAACTCATGTACCAATGATTTTGGCATGCCATGCCCTCTGGTACCATAGGGATGGGGAAAAATAGACCTCATGACCTCTTTCCTGCAATAGGATGCTTTAGCCAATCGAGATAGGCCCCTCGACCCAAAACTCATGTGAATCTTGTTATTTAGTTTAGTCCTCTATAATTTTAGTATCTAGTATTTGTTGGCATGTTTTCCATTTTTGGTTTTGTAGACTAGGTGAACAAAGTTGGAATTTTACATTTTATATAAGTCTTTTTGTATTTTATTTATATGGACAATAGTGCAACATGAAAACATGTACATGATGCACTATCATCCTAGGTAGTGAATTCCTCATTTTGGCTCTAGGTCCCTCTTTTTATTCTCTTTCCAACTTTGTAAATTATGACTTTATTTTCTATAAATTTAGTATTTTATCATTTTTATTCTAAAATTCTACTTAAATAAAACTCTATATTAAAAAAATTATAGGATTTTAGAGTTATTATATTAATAGTAATAAACTAGTGCAATCCTAATGTAAAAGTAGGGTAAATGATCTGGCTAATATATTACAGTTAGATCATATTTTTTCCTCTTTTATATTTTTGTGAACTTGACATTATACACCACCTCTTTGTTGTTATAGTTCACTATATTTTGGTGAACCCTCGACTTATAACTTAAAACCTTCTTAAATAGCTTCTTCAAAAATATTTTGTTTTCTTTAGAATGGTTTTTTTTCTAGTTTTTTTCAGGGTGCTACACTAAACCTTGTTCTATAATCCCGAAGGATAAAACAAGTAGCTTTCAATCAAATTTTCCTACATCTTTTTTACATTCTCATTCTTCTAAACATAATTTTTTTTTTCTTTCCTTCTATCACTTTTCAAATTCATTAAGAAATTTCAATATTTCTCTTACAAGAGTGAAAATAATTTTCCTTTTCCTATCTCACTATTTTCTTGATCCCTCTTTTGAAATTCATCCTCCTTTTGAGGATTTTGGTGCAAGAGGATGAAATAATTGATACTTTTCTTAACATTAATATGACCCCTTCATTCCAATTCTAAACCATTTAGTAATGAAGAAATTTTGGATGAATATCCTCACCTCACATCAGATCCTCCAATGATAGATGTTAAACATACTTATGTTCCTTCTCTTACATATCATATTTCTCAACAAGCTAATCATGTAGTTAATCCTACCATTACCAATAAATCTATACCACTTTCTAATCTGATGTTGGATAAGTCCATTAATCTTCAAAAAAGTCCTTTTATTCCTAAAATCATTATGCATGTAGCTATTGATTCACCTTCATCTTCTCATCATATGATCATTGTTCGAGGTATTCATAAGATCCCTTGAACTACATTTTTCAATCATTTTTTTCATAATATGATGTCTAATGTGCCTATAGATACAAATTACCATTTAACAACTCACATACATAACACTAGGAAAAAAAATAGGGACATCCTTTCCCTATTTCCCTTCCTCTATCAAATCTTATTCTTCTACCACCTCCTCATCCTTAAATAAAAAGTTCCAAAGAGTATGATATTGTTAAACAACTGATGATAGAGGGGTTGGTTAGTAGAACTAGGGGAGCCTACAACTGAGTTAGGACCTAAAGGTTTAAGGTGGGGAGTCACCTAGGTGTTCTTGAGAACAAGGACCCAGAGCATGGAATAATGAATGTTCCATCCAACCCTTCCCTATAAGATTGGTATCAGAGCGATTTAAAGGTTTGGGATAGTAAATTATATGTCAAAGGTTGAATCAAGTGGTTCCAACACCATGGTGACCAATGTTGAATTGGAAAGAGACCTTATAGAGCAACAAGAGAAAAATAGGCAATTGGAAGAGGCAGTTGAAGATATGAAGCAAAGGCTAGAAGAGGTGGTAGAGGCTGCAGGAAAGATGAAGGTATAGCTAGCAGTGGTTAGAGACAAGGCTGAGGATCAAGGAGAAGAAGATATAGAACTAGACCCTGACCCTCCACTTAAAGAGGAACCCTTCCTCAAGGCATTGAAGGCTTTGAGTGGTAAAGCATTAGAAAGCATTCCCATCTTCACAGGCAGAATGGATGCAGAGTTGGTGATGGAATGGATAGAAGGAATGGAGAATCACTTTGAGTGTGATGGAGTTATTGAGGCACATAAGGTGAAGATAGCTAAATCAAGGTTAAGGGGACAAGCACTGACATGGTTGAAATTCCTACAAGAAGAAAGAGAGAATGAGGGTAAGAAGCCCATTGGAAGTTGGAAAGCCATGGTGGCTAAGGTAAAGAAGTATTATCTACCTGAGGACTATGAGGTCCAATTGGCTAAGAAGAGGTAGAATCTTAGGCAAAGAGACCTCAATGTAGCTGCATACACAGAGGAGTTCCAAAAGCTGAGCCTTAGATCTAGGGTGCAAGAAGTGGAAAGCATCAAGGTGGTGAGGTATCTAAATGGACTCAAATGGAACATTCAAGAAGAAATGAGTCTCTTTACCCTAACCAACCTCCATAGTTGTTTTCAAATGGATTTTAAGGTGGAGGAGAAATTTAAAAAGAAGCAAGACTCTAACTCTAAGAACAAAGGAAAAGGCAGAGATCCAAGAGATCAAAAAGGGCAAAGAGGTGGCTACCAAAGTAGAGGAAATGAGCAAAGAAACCAAGGAGAGTTTAAGTCCACAGACCATGGCAATGAAACACCTTCTAGAGGAGGGTATAATAGAGGTAGAGGTTCTCAAGGAGGATCCAATAGAGGAAGAGGAGTAGGCAGGAGCAGTTCATACTTTGCAAACATTAAATGCTACCATTGTGGTCAAGTTGGACACCCAGCTTATAGGTGCGCGGAGAAAGCATCTTCATCAGGAAATGAGAAGAGAGTGGCTTATGCACAAGAGGACACCATGAGTCCTAAGTCACCTGAGGTCAGTCACATTGAGTCTAAGATGGGAGAGAATCTGATGTTTAGGAGAGTGTTGATAAGACAACCGGTCAAGGAAGAGCCAAAACAAAGAAGAGCTCTATTTAGAGTGAAGTACAAGATACTTGGTAAAGTATGCAAGGTCATTGTAGATTCAGGTTCAATAGACAATATCATCTTAGAAGAGGCAGTAATGAAACTAAAATTGAAGGTACCCCACACTAACCCCTACAAGGTAACATGGCTCAACAAAGGGCAAAGTGTTTTAGTGAATGAGCAAGTAACGGTGGAGTTTTCCATTGGAGGATACAAAGACAAGTTAGTTTGTGATGTTTTACCCATGGATGCATGCCATCTACTATTGGGTAGACCATGGAAGTATGACAGATGTGCCATGCATGATGGGAAAGGGAATAGCATTTCCTTCAAGAAGGATGGGAAGACTTTCAAGTTGTAGTCATTGTCAGAAGAAGGAGAGGGATAGTCAAAGACACCAAGTGTCTTGTTGAGCAGTGGTAAGGAGTTCCTCAATGACCTACACCAAGGGAGTGAAGGATATGTAATCTTATTGCAATCCAAGGAAGAAGACAAGACTGAAAAGATAGTCATACCCGGAGCAGTCCTAAAGTTGTTGGATCAGTTCAAAGACATAGTGAGTGATGGGACACCAGCAACTTTACCACCAAAGAGAGCTATAAGTCATAGAATTGACTTCATACCTAGAGCCTCATTACCTAACAAAGCAGCTTACAAGCTTACACCAAATCAGAGTCTAGAGGTAGCTAGGCAAGTGCAGGAGTTGATGGATCAAGGATTGATTAGGAAAATCATCAGCCCATGTGCAATACTAGTAGTTTTAGCAACCAAGAAGGGAGGTAAATGGAGGTTATGTACTGATTCTAGAGCAATAAATAGAGTCACAATTAGGTATAGGTTCCCTATTCCTAGAATTGAAGATCTAATGAATTTTCTTAGAGGAGCTCAATACTATACCAAGTTGGATCTCAAGAGTGGATACCATCATATCAGAATCAAGGATGGAGATGAGTGGAAGAGAACACTCAATACAATAGATAGATTATATGAGTGGAGAGTTATGCCATTTGGCCTTTCAAATGCCCCTAGCACATTCATGAGACTCATGAATGAAGTGCTCAAAGACTTCACAAGGATATTTGTGGTTGTATACCTTGATGACATCCTCATCTTTAGCGAGATAGCAGAGGAGCATCTCAAACATGTGGAGTTGGTACTTAGAAGATTGCAAGAGGAAAAGTTGGCTATCAACCTAGAGAAGTGTGAGTTATTTAAACAAGAGCTTGTCTATTTGGGATTTGTAGTGTGTCAAGGATCATTGAAGATGGATCCAAGCAAGGTGGAAGCCATCCTAAACTGGCCTACACCAACCACAGGGACTGAGGTAAGAAGTTTCCATGGATTGGCTTAATTCTATAGAAAATTCATAAGGAACTTTAGTGGTATATGTGCACCAATTCTAGAGACAATCAAGGGTCGTTTGAAAACCAAGTTTGTGTGGACTCAAGTAGCTGAGAAAGGGTTTGAGAAACTGAAACAAGAAGTGGCAACTCAACCTATTCTCTTATTACCTAGTTTTGACAAATTGTTCACTATTGAGTGTGATGCTAGTGGAGTTGCAGTAGGAGGAGTGCTAAGTCAAGAGGGCAAGCCTATAGCTTCTTTAGTGAGAAGCTCAATGAAGCAAAGAAGAAATAATCAACCTATGACTTAGAACTTTATGCTTTGGTTCAGTCACTTAGGAAATGGAGGCATTACCTTCTACCCAAGGAGTTTGTAGTCTTTACAAACAATCAGGCACTTAGCTATATGAATACCCAAGAGAAGTTGAGCAATAGACACTTGAAGTGGATGGAATACATCCAAGCTTTTACCTTCACCATCAAGCACAAGAAGGGACAGATGAATAAGGTAATAGATGCATTGAGTAGGAGGTTGTCGACAGTGCAAGAGATACAAGTGAAGAGCATAGGGATTGAAAGCTTTAAAGATCTCTATGGGGAGGATGAAGACTTTTCAAAGGCCTACAAGGTATGTTTAGACTTTGAGAATCCTTTTCATAGCCAATACTCTGAGTATACTTTGCAAAGTGGTTTGTTGTTCAAGGGAAATCAGTTGTGTGTTCCAAGAGGATCAATGAGAGAAAACCTCATTCAAGAGAAGCATAATGGCATTCTTAGTGGACATTTTGGCATCAATAAGACTTTAGAACTAATACAAAGGTTCTATTACTGGCCTAAGTTGGCAAGAGATGTCAGAAAATATGTGGAACAATGTGTGGTGTGTATGAAAGCTAAGGGAGGAGCTAGTAATGCTGGTCTATATCAACTCGTACCCATTCGTAATAGATCATGGGAGTGTGTGAGCATGGATTTTGTGGTAGGACTCCCTAAGACCAAGACTAGTTTTGATAGTGTGTATGTAGTAGTGGATAGATTTATCAAAATGAGTTACTTTATTCCCTATAAAACCACTCATGATGCTAGCTATATAGCTCACCTTTTCTTTAAGGAGGTTGTAAGGATTCATGGCTTACCTTTAAGCATTGTTTCAGACAGGGATGTTAAATTCACGAATCACTTTTGGAAGACTCTATGGAGCAGATTGGGTACCAACATATCTTTTGGATCAGCTTACCATCCTCAGACCAATGGTCAAATAGAGGTGGTTAACAGGGTGTTAGGTAATATTCTTAGGTGCCTAACTAAGAAATATGGACAGACATGAGACATGGTTATTTCACAAGTTGAGTATGCCCACAATGATAGTGTGAACCGGACCATAGGGAAGGTCCTTTTGAGGTTGTGTATGGGATGCACCCATGAGGAATCTATGAGCTCAAAGACCTTGGAGCTATGGAACATAGGAGTGGACATGCAAAAGACTCCAGTCAGACCATGAAAGAGATTCAGGAGCAGGTGAAGAAGACAGTCATCGAGGCTACTAAAAAATTGAAAGAAAAAGTAGACATGTCAAGGAAGGATGTACAATTTGCAGTAGGAGAATTTTTCATGGTTCACCTTAACAAATCAAGGTTGTAGAAGGGAATTTCGACCAGGCTGCAAATGAAGAGAGTAGGACCATTCAAGATATTAGCCAAGTATGGAAAGAATGCATACAAGGTGGAGTTACCTTCTGATTTGGGAATTTCACTAGTTTTCAATGTTGTGGATTTGATCAAGTACAAGGGATCAATCAATGATGTAGCTTAGACCAGTAGGGAGATCTTCAAGGAATTCAGCAACATAGCCTTACCTACCAAAGAGAAACTGCAAGCAGAGAGCATCTTGGAGTCAAGAGTGTAGAAAACTACAAGGAAGAAAGTGTACATGGAACACCTTATCAAGTGGAAGAACAAGCCTAAATCTAAGGCTACATGGGTACAAGAGGATCAGTTCAAGAAGAATGGCATTGATATGTCATTGATCTCTCTTTCCATTCCTTAGTGTTTGGTAGAGAGGGGGAGATTTTGATAAATCTGTCCACTACTACATACACACTATCAAAACTAGTCTTGGTCTTGGGAGTCCTACCAAAAATCCATGCTCACACCCCATGATCTATTCTGAATAATGCAGGTTGATATAGACCAGCATTACTAGCTCCTCCCTTAGCTTTCCATACACACATTTGTTCCACATATTTTCACATCTCTTGCCAAAGGCCAGAGAACCTTCTTGTCTTTCTTGCCAAAATCCCCTAATATGCTTCTTGAATGAGGTTTTTCTCATTTCCCTTGAACAACAAACCACCAAATATCTCATATTGGCTATGAAAATGATTCTCAAAGTACTTTGAAAAGTCTCAAATAAATATCTTAGCTTATATATCATATTAGAGTTGTTGATAGGGAAGGGTTGGATGGAACACTCACTGTTCCATGATTTGGGTCCTTGTTCTCAAGAACACCTAGGTGACTCCCCACCTTAAAAATTTAGGTCCTAAATTAGTTGTAGGCTCCCCTGGTTCTACTGACCAACCCCTCTATCATCAATCCCTTAGTCTACCAAGCCAAGCTTGGTGCCTTGATTCCTTTCTCCTCTTAACCCTTAATCTTCCCTAAAGGTCAATTGCTCTCAGTTCTCAGTTTGTTCTTGTAGGGGTGTGGAAATGCTTCCAACAACTTCCCACCATCACAAATTTGTGCTGATATCTCCACCTAGCTCCCTTTGTCCATCACTAGCTCCAAACCCTCACCTAGGGTTTAAAAGGTTACAAGGCTAGAGCCTCCTAATTAGCCCTCCTAACCTGAGAAAAGTGGATATTTCTCCAAACTCTTCCAAAGAACCCCAAATATTTTTAATGGTTTCTTGTTCATGATATCTACCACCTCAATATTTTCAAGGTCTCAAACCTTGCTTGACCATACATAGGCCTATCCATCAATTTAGCAAATGTAGGGTTTTTAGAGTCATTTCTTGACCACCCGGTGAACTGCTATTTTGTTCTCCCATCAAACGGATTGGTGAAGCCTCCTCATTGATACCAAAACTCTATAGGGCCTCCATCCACCTTTCTACCATGGGGTTTAGCAAGGAGAGGTCACCCCTACAAGTTCGGTGTTTCACACCTCTTGACTTTCCTAGTCGGGCACTATTTAGCTCGCCTAGGAAAAGTCTTCCTTCATGAATTCTTGACCCATAAAGACTCCTACCACTACTATTGATATAGGCATGGAGCCTAGCCACCATTTCCAAGAGCCCATACACCAGATACAGGGGAAGAGTGGTCTAGAACTCCATTTATTGCAGTCTGCCAGTCAGAATAATCAAAACAAGAAACTAGTTAACATAAATTAAAAGCTTGAAATGATGAAACAACTACCTACAGACCCAGCCAACTCTTGGAGGACAATTTCATTACATCTCACATGTATGTCAATGCCTGGTTATGCCATGAACACACTGCCAAGATCAAAAACATAGAAAACTTAGCTATTATTCCTATTGTCCTTGCTTGTCCTTCATGAAAATTTCAAATTACAAAACTTCTAGTGCCTTCCAAAGCCTTCCAACCCAACTAAAGGTCAAGGCATACCTTTTATAGGTTTTCCCAAAGTAGTTGTTCCTCCCTTGGGTCGGACAAGTCAGTTACCAAGTGGGAAAAAGTGCACAATGTCCCAATTTGCCACTTTTCCCAATTTCCTAGACACTAACACAAATGAGTGTCTAAACTCAACATCTTTACCACTCCTGATAGCTATGAAAACAATGGTAAATCATGGTATGCTCTCTTAAGCGATCTTGCTAATTTTGAATTGGTAAAAGTTATGAATCTGAAAATTGCTAGAGAAATTTGGGTAAAGTTAGAAATAATTAATGAATGAGATGATAAGATAAAAAAAGATAAGATGTAGAATTTAAAGATCATGTTTGAGACTCTATGAATGTATGAAGATGAAAACATCACACGCTGCTTACAGAAAGTGGATGAAGTTTTCAATGGTATCAAAGGTCTTGGTGGAGAGCTGAAAGAAGAAGAAATGGTAAAGAAGATACTTAGAACTATAACTATGGATTTTTTTGCAAGATTAGATGGTTAGCAACACACATGCAGCTAATGAGCCATCTTTTGATTTGGGAAGAAGTTTCCTAAGCCTGCAACTAATGTTGAATAGTAACAATGGAGGATGTTGCAGTGGACAACCTTCCCAAAATTTAGCTCCACTTAATTTCTGCAACTAATGTTCTAGAAATCACCCTAAGGTCTCTCGGGTGTCAGGTCATGACAGTGCTTGGAATATTTCAATTGTTTGATGTGATTTTTTAGGAATCACAAAGGGAATTTATGATCAGTTAAGTATCAAGGGAATTGGATCTACAAATGGAGTTTTATAAATTCTAGAAATGAAGGACATCTTCTATAAGTTCGGGATTGAACTAGATGGATATTGTCATCCCCTCAGAGTTATACTAGAAATTAATGTCCATAAAGAGGGAATTCAATAAGCCTATTAGCTCATTCAATGATAGGTTCCACAAAGCCGATATGAAATTGCAACCACCCTATGTAGTGGGTGATTCCTCTATTCAATTTGTGTACTAAACCGCCTTGGATAACCTCACATATGTATTGCTAAAAAGAATGTGCCTACCACCTACCAGGTTGGTGGATGCTTATGCAGAGGCAATCACAACAAGTATGGACTTGGGGAAACACATTGCAGAACTGCTACCCTCATTAGGCCCAGTCATGCTTCCAAATCAAATCCTAGGGCTTACCCATGTCTTAGCCCATCAAACACCCTTACTGAATCAAGCTCCTCAACTACCATTAGAGCCACATCTAGGGAAGACCTTAAGTCAAGCACCACCAGTGACTCATTACTTGTAGCCTATGCAATAGCAGGACTATTTGTAGTAGCCCTAGGTGCCTACATACCTGCAAAATTCAAAAAATATTCCTGCTCTATAGAACCAACCCATGATGCAACCAATATTCCTCTAGAACTCAACACCATAGTAGAGTAACACAAAAAATGATCAAATTGATGAGTTGATAGAATTAGTAAATAATATCTCTACTGAGATGACACGTCTGAGGAATCAAAACAACTAATTGCAGGCTTCTTAGAGGAGTATCCAGACCAACCTCAATAGAGACAACCATAATGCTAGCACTTCTATGGGATAGAATTATGGAAGAGGCTAGGGCTCAAGGAAAAACTTTGAAAGAAGGTCTTCCCAGAGGCAGAATAGAACATGGAACACAAGATCGGACAATGGAGGCATCCCCACACCTCGCGACCAGCCAAGTAGGAATGACAAGTCAACAAGCAGAGTATATTTGGCTAAGGCTGGCTTGTTTAGGTGGTGTCAGATCCACAAGATAATTAGGAATTCTAAATTGGATTGCCTAGAATTCCAAACCACTACTAAAATCTTCCAAGTTGAGGTCTAGAATGCTATTGATGGCTCGAGTTGTAGAGACATAGTTCCTTTGGAGCCATATGATTCCTCAGTGCTGGTGGTCAATCAAGCTCTATTCCCACAAGGTGAATGAAACACACCCAAGAAGGGGGCTTCCTCAAAGGACAAGGAAGTGGAAGAGGTAAGTAATGAGAGCCCATTGTCCTAACTCTTTAATCTAGTAGATAATGGTCATGTAGATGAGAACCCTATGAGGATGAAGTTCACATGTTCCACCAAAGGGAAACTCCCTATGATTTAAGGAATAGATGGGTTTGTGATCCTTTTACAACTTCAATACACCACCCGAACCTAATGCCAGTAACAATCCAAACTACCCTCATGTGCCTACCCAATACTTCAATAGAAATAAGCAACTAGGTCAAGCTTAGGATCAGTTCGCTAGTTCCTTCCAAAATAAATTTTCTGAAGTAGAAGTTGAACAAATGGGGGAATATGTGGTGGAGGAATTGAAAAAATTCAAAGTGAGTTTGTCGGCCTTTGAACTGTTAAGGGTTTTGGCTATTAGAAATGCCCTTTTTAGGTTATTAAATAGAACTTCCCCATCTAAAATAGCCCAGTAGGTACCTGCCAAGAGGGTTTACTTCGATACCTCTACCAATGAACCCATGATTAGGAAAATCTTGGGGAAGAAACCCGATCAGCCCCCAAATGAGCAAGCCAATAAAATCAGCCATTAAATAAAACTCCCACCAAGGATAAGAATAGTGATAAGGACAAGGCTCAAGTGGCTCAAGTTGACATATTAGTAGGTTATTTCAAGGGAAATTAGAAATGCTTCCTTTCTTGACAACCATCAGAATATTTGGCAAGAATTTACGTAATTTTTTGCTTGATTTAGGAGCCTCAAACAATGTCATGCCATTGGTCATATGCAAAGCATTGGGAATCACTCCAAATCCCTCCCAATAAAAAGTGAGTCAACTGGATAGGACCGAGGTAAATATAGTTGGAGAAATAAAGATACCCATGTAGGTTGTTGCTGATCCCAAGGTGTAGCAAGTAATTGACATTCAAGTTGTCGACATTCCCAACACATATGGCCTCTTACTAGGAAAGGACTTCAACTGTGCCTTGAACGGATATGTTGTGACAAAATACTCTCATCTGTGGATGTACTAGAAGGGGTTGCCAAACCAGATCCACATTGATAGGGAGCCTAGGATGAAATTCATGATTACTAAATATAAAAATACGAATGAGGTATTGTTCATAGAAATAGAGATGGGTAATTATTTTCTTATGGATTACCATGATGAATAATTCTAGGAAGAAGAAGTATTCAAGGAGGTTCTTCTTGTATTATGTAGTTCTCCCACCAACTTAACTCATGTTCTTGATAGTATAGAGGTGTTGATTGATTCCGAATATGAAGAGTCCTATGAAGATGGCCATCTTGGGTTGCTAGATGGATTCCAAGAGTTTATGCAAAAATGTGTCCAGGATCAGCTCAGTCTAGGAGCAAGAATGGACTTTCAAGAGCTGTTATTACCCAGTTGGTGTAGGGTACACAATGTTTCCAATTCTGAATTTGAATGATATCTATGCCAAGCAACATTGGAGCATATAGTAGGGAAGATCAATCCCAAAGGAAAACCCTAAGTAGGATAGGCAGATCAAGGCCATGTTGGGTCTACACAACCACCCAAGACTACTGAAGCTAATATACAACCAAGGAGGGAAATGTGCTCCACCATCTCTAGGATGCAGAGCCCTCCTAAGTTTTGGATGCTATGATTTGATGGGTCTAAGTCCAAGCACGGGTCATGATATGGCTTCAAACTCATCAGTCCCATAGGTAAGATGTATTTTTCTACTCATAGACTCCAATTTTATTGCAAAAATAAGGTAGCAGAGTACAAAGCACTAGTTCATGGAATTTTAATGGCACTAAGAAAGAATGTTAAAATGTTGCAAGTCTTTGGTGGTTCTGAGTTGGTAGTGAAACAAGTTAGGAAACTGTACTCTTATCTTGATAGAAAGCTAGAAAATTATAGATTTAGGGTATGGGATCTTCTAGAGGGCTTAGATGCATTCAACATTCAGTTGATCCCGAATAGTAAGAATCAAATTGATAATGCCTTAGCTCAAGCAACAAACACCCTCCAACCCCTCTCCTTAGCTGGTTTAAAGAAATTCACTATAGAGTTCACCTCTACCTCATTAGTGCTTGACAATGTCACAAATTTCCATGTTTTCAATGATGATAAGCACATCCTAGATTTCATTATTAATTATGATGTATTTTCCACTCAAATCATTGAAAATCTAGAACCTGAAGATGTGGAACTTGATATAGAGGGAGTGATCAGCCTGAAGAGTAACACAATACCATGAGGTGTGGTTCAACTAGAGAGGATATTCGATCTAGATCAAATAAAAAACTAGGATCAACAAACCCAAAAAGAGTCAATAGATCATCAATGCGATGCTCATAACATTGGTACAAATAAAGAAGTCAAAAATGTGTTCATAGGTAAGGTATGTACATCAGAGGAAAGAAAAGGGATTATTTATGCTTTGTGAAACTATCATGATGTGATTTCCTAGGGATACAAAGACTTGAAGACCTATGATATGTCCATTATTACTCATACCATTCCCCTCAAGCTAGACGTGAGGCCTTTCCGGCAACGTCAATGACCAATCAATGCATTGCTGGAACAAATAACTCTTTAAAGAATTCCAAAAGTTGTTGTCCACCTGAATCATATTCCCTATTAGGCATTCCACATGGGTGGAAAATTTGGTTCCAGTTAGAAAGAAGAATGGTGAAACTAGATTGTGCATGGACTTTTGAAATCTAAATAGAGCTTCTCAAAAGGACAATTACAAGGTGCCTTCATTGGATGAAGTATTGCAAATTATCAATGGGTCCTAGATGATGTCATTTCTAGATGGCTACTCAAGATATAATCAGCTAATGGTGTAATATGAATATAGGCACAAAATGACATTCACGACAAAGTGGGGAACATTTGCATAGAAATGAATGTTGTTTGGATTGATTAATATAGGTGTCACTTTCTAGTGGGCCATGGATATCGCCTTCAAATATATAATTGGAAAATGTATCATCATATATATGGATGATCTCATCGTATTCTCGAAGAAAAGAGAGGATCATCCTGCGGACTTGTGCAAGGTTTTTCAAAAGTGCAAAGAGTTGGGTATCTCATTGAACTCGAAGAAATGCATCTTTAGAGTGACTGAGGGAAAATTGTTAAGACACATAGTCTTAGAGAAGGGGATATCCATAGATCTAGAGCACATACAAGCCATATTGAAGATTTAGCTCCCAAGAAACAAGAGAAAATGAAATCTTTCTTTAGAAAGATCAACTTCATCAAGAAGTTCATCACAGGCTTTTCTGAAATAGTCAAGCCACTAAATTTCATGCTCAGGCAAGATGCCAAGATAGAGTGGACACCTAAAGCTAAGAAAGCTTTTGAAGAAATTAAGTGGGCTGTTGTTGATGCCCCAATGCTATTTAGTCTAGATTACCTGAAACCATTCTATATCTATTCATTTGCTTCAGATCATTCATGTGTCAACATGTTAACCTAGAAGGACGATGAAGTGAATGAACACCCTATTGCATTCATGAGTGATCCACTGAAATATGTTGAATTGTGATACCACAATGTTGAAAAATAGGAATATTCCTTGGTCAGAGGGGTTAAAAAATTCCAACACTATATCTCAAGGAACAAGGTGTTCACAATTGTCTTGGATCTCGCACTCAAGACCCTATTAATGCAAAATGAGTTAGGAGAAAGAAGAGAAAAATGGTTCATGTTGCTACAAGAATATGACATGGAGATTCATCCCATGAAGCATGTTTGAGGACAAGCCCTCACTTGTACGATAGTGGAAATTGATCCAAAGCTCATAGTGTAGAAGTACTAGCTAGAGGACATCTCTGCAAGAGAGTGGTATGACGACATTGTTTATTACCTACTGAACAACAAGTTCCCATCATGACTGCAAGGAGTTAAAACGTGTGCTTTAAGATTGAAGAGTAGAAAATACATGTTATAAGGATCGATATTATACAAAAGAAACCATGAAGGGATATATGCTAGGTTCCTTGGAAAAGAAGAAGCAAATGAAGAGTTGAAGTAGTTTCATGACAAGTTCAGTACTAGCCCATAGATTCGGTTCCTCAACTACTCATCAGATTCTATGAGCTAGATACTATTGGCCAACACTATTTAAAGATGTGCACAACTATGTTAGGACCTACCATGTATACCAAACATCTTCCACCAAAGAAATAAATGTTGTTTTCCTATTGCAACCAGTCCTGGAGGTAAGGTCTTTTGCTCAATGGGGACTCAACTTCATTGGTCCGATAAGCCCACCATCCTCTATAGGCCACAGGTACATTCTGACTATTTTTTATTACTACACTAGATGGACCGAACCAATATCATGTAGGTAATGCAAAACTGAAGTAGTTACTAATTTCTTAGAGAGTTTTGTTTTCAATCATTCGGATGCTCATTTTCCCTCATGTGTGATAATGGCCCCACCTTTTCATCCCTTAAGTTTTCCAGTTGGTCCTTCGATTACAGAATTGTGCTTAAATTATTGTCCAACTATTACCCTTAAGGAAATGGCCTAGCTGAATCTACAAACAAAAATCTACTAACTATGATCAAGAAACTGCTCAACAAGAACCTAAAAGACTAGCACACCCAACTATGTTTTGCCTTATGGGTAGATCACACTCGTCACAATGTTGCCTTGGGAAATTACCCATTTCACTTATTCTATGGTTTAGAGCCCATTTTCCTAGTCCACCTCAATATCCCCACTATCCAATTCGTTGACACATATTATGAAGAGGGAGAACGTCGAGAAGCCCACCTTACTATTCTATTACGTTTAGAGGAAGTTCATGACCAAACAATAGAAAATTTCACCAAACACCAGAGCATAGTAAAGAGATGGTTCAACCATCAAGCCAAAGTGAAGGCCTTTAGGATTTTATATTTAGTCCTTTGTTGGGACAAGGCCCATGAAAAGAAAGGGGGACACAACAAATTTGACAAGATCTAGTTGGCCTATTTTAAATTTAAAAGATATTAGGAGATAATGCCTTTCATCTACAAAAATTCACTGGAGAGGATGTCCCATTGCATGTCAATGGGTACTACCTCAAAAATTATTTCCTTGCTTGAGTTGTTCAAGCTTACCCCTTTGTATATAATTGTATATAGGTTAGTGTAGGTTAGTTTTGTTTTACTATTCTTTTCTTTCACTACACTTTCGCTTGCTTTCCTAGCTTTGGTTTTTGTTGAGGATGTTGTTCGATCTTGATGTAGTGGCCATGCTTGGCTCATCAGATGGATCACTCTGTTGCTCATTCCCATTCATTCTCTAGATAATTCTTCATTTGGTACTATCAATTTCAGACTGCTCCCATGAAGTGGGTTTCCTTACTTGAACTTCAACTTGATCTAAGACAAACCCCTTATTTGAATCCACTCACGTCTATCTCAGATTACACATGAAACACACCTTAAATATTTTTGATGAGCTATACAACAATCGTTATGAGGTTTTGGAAAGTGAAAAATCTTAAGTCTTCTCTAGTGACCACTGTGATTCCAAACCCACTATAAGCTTCAATGATTATGTTGGGTCTCAAAAATTCAATTTTTAACAAGAAGAGTTTGCCAAGATCTTACTACACTTTTGGCCAATGTACAAGGCCAATTGATGCAATTAAACCTTCTTCTCTTTAGGTTCTGCTAGACCAAGGCAGGTGAACCTATGTGAATGATGTAGATTAAAAAAGTATTTCCTGGTTAAGCAATCTATCCACAATGGCAAAGGGTAGTGGACAAATAAAAACCACTATAACTAATCCTACTCCTACTGCATAAATGAAAGGATTTGAAAATAATAATTGTATGAAATCTAATCTCTGGGTTGAGGTAGATTAGTACCTTCTATCCACATGGGCAATGGAGTCAAAATTAAGAAATACGTATGTATTTCCCTTTCTGTCTAAATTCAAGTTGCTACGCCCTTTGAAAAATGAAACTATATGATTGGCATAAAACTTCATTTATTTATGTCTCGCACAAATAGTGCTGGAATGTTTTCGTACCAAGTTCTTCTTCAACAATCCAAAATAAATCCTAAGACCACTGTGATTTATTAAAAGAATTTAATTCTGACATGTAAACACCAATTAATGAAATCACACAAAGTGAAAAATTGCACCTTGATAAACCAAACACTTGCTTGAGATATTGGTTTAAATGATTAGAGGACTGCAAGTTGGAAATCAAAGATAGGAAATATAAATAATTATAACACAACAACGGACCACAAAATGGAATTCACCAATTAAACATATAAATCTCCATTGCATTGTTTCAGGAAAGGCTCTACCCATTTTTACATTCCCCCCGGCCTCAGAATCTCTCTTACTCTAATTGATTTTCAAATATTTGTACAATACATGCCAAGGGTCGTGACTCTTCACATTCTATTATAGCCATTTGAATTCTTTAACAGAGATTAAAATATTTAATTATACTGCCTTGTTGGAAAAATCAAATATCTTTACATAGTTCGACATTTGATTTTAATTTAATACTTTGCACACCTTTGATTTTTCTTTGATATTTAAATCGCTTCATGCATTTCTTTATTTCTTTTATCGCTTTTGAATCTAGCGGGTCCCACCACTGACTATCATGGCCTCCATCTCCTATTACCACCACCACCCCAGTCTCCTCTGTACCCTCCCACGGTACTACGGTGGCCGTTCTTCAAACCACTAACCGTTCTCCCTGTTGCCTTCACTGTTACTGCATTACCATGGTCTTCATTTTAATGGCTATAGTATAGCGGTAACCGCTCACTGACTGGCACCTTGCTGCCTCTGCTAACCGCTTCGCCATCCACTGCGGCCACCACGGTCTATGGTTTGATCGAGCATGGTACCATGGTGAAACTGTTCCCGACTGCTACATTCACCATCCACTGCTAACTATTCATCCACCACATTACCACGATCTGTGGTTTAACCACGTGCGGTGGCGCGATAATCACCTTCTACCTACTGTGTCGGTTATCTCACTGCCACCACGATACTGCAGTCAATGAATTGACCGTGTGCGGTGTGGTGGTAAACACATAATGTTTTCTTCTTAGCCGCCACCGCTATACCACGAGCCCATTGTGGGAGGCCGCAGTAAAGTGGTAAGTGATATAAAAATGAATATAAAGGCAACAGTAAAGGTTGTAAGCATATTTTAAAAGGTAGTGAATGATTTTTTATGAAAAGATATGAAAATGATGGATTAAAATGGATAAAAACATAGGATTTTTTATGAAATTTTTGGGTTCTAATAGATTATGCAGTTGAGAAAACAAAAAGAGTTTCAAAAGAAAATGTTGAAACAAGCAATTGTGTGGGTTTGTGGAAAAATCTATCAAGGTTAGGGATTATTGGTTGGAAATAGAGAAATTTTTGTAGGGTCACAATGACAACTCTTTCAGGGCTATGGATGTCTGACTGGAAATAGAGCAATGTCTAGGTTACATTTGGGGTTAGACAACTTACATAGCTTTCATTGGCTGATTGATTGTTGTTCATTATGGTCTTTGAAGATAGGAAATGAACACACTACACCCACTCCTGAGATATCTCTATGATCGGATTCAACCAAGGATCTTGTCCTCCTTAAGTTCTAGTTCACTTATGGAAACTAGCTTCTCATCTACGAAATTAGAGATTTTGGGTTCTGGATGAATCCCTACCCTTAGAATGCTCAAGATTTTTCTCCCAGTGGATTCACCATTAGTTGTGCCTATAGCACACATGCCACATTTGGACCGAGGGCCCCCTCTCCCCTTTTTTCTTTTCCCAAGTCACTTCTGCTTTGCCTCATTTTTTGTGCCCCTAATTCTAAGCCTGAATTGGTCACATGCCATAAATCCATTATATTTCAAATGACCAAAGTCACCACCCCAAAATTCCCTATGTCTTTGACATTTGTGGAGGTTCTCATGTGGACTTCCCTTAGTCTTTTTCCCCAGCATTTGTAGAGCTCTACAGACCCACATTTGTGGGTTTCCTATTACGGATTTTCGGTATCCCTTCATCACTTGAATAATGGCCAACATCAAACATATTCCCACATGGAAGGCCATGCATTTTCCTTCACCATCCAATGACTGTGCTAGTTTGTGTCTCTATGGTCCCATCTAACTTGCCTACTACTATACCTAGCATTTATTATGGGTTATAAATGCACATTTACCTATAAGTATGCACCATGACCTATAACTTTCATCGATCCAATTCAAATTTCAAAGGAGATAGATGGAAAATGAGGCCCCCACTCCTGCATAAGGTCATGTCCGATTGAGATCATGTTCTTCATCGATTTCTTGTTCCTTTTCCAAGTATGTCAGCCCCAAAAATCTTAAATTGAGTCTTTTTCAATGCTAGGATTTACTAATTGATGGTAAAAATTCCCAAAGAGAACCTTGAATTTCTTAATGGTCATCGCCATAGTTGGTTTTGCATAAAATCCACTCCTGACACTTTGGGGACTCTATTAAAATCACTCAAATATGCCATAATAGGTGTACAGAGCCAAGCAGACTCTTTGTTGTGTGAAATGAACACTTTTGGGAACTGCACCCTTACTACAGCCACCCTAATCAAACCCAGATAAACCATAAAAATGGTTAAGTGTTCATCTTGTATAGAAGTAACCATGTGGATGTCCGCTTGTGGACCATCATCCTACCTTCGCTGTTAGATAATGGCATCATCATTGTTGCCTTCCACATCATAGGTCTCATCATCCCCTTTGTTGCTGAGCTTTCATCTAAACTTTCACCAAGTCCAAAAGGCTTGTAGGTCATTGTTTGCAATCCACTATGTGTGGCTCACTATCGCCCCTCCATCATTTCTTAGTGGTGGAACCATCCTATCCACCAGTAATGTAGACTTTGACTTCTTTATTTCTATCCCAAGTCCATCTAACAAAATGCTAATTCAAAGCAGTTTGTGGGTGGCCGCATGTAGGTAGTTGTTTCCTTTCCACCATTTCCTAGCATCCTTGCACCCATGGCCTCCCGCATGGTGGGTTCTGCAGGAAACTATTTTTTACCAAAAGTCAAAATTCTCTAACATATGAGCATGGTTCGTGAGTTTTTGCTGGTTCATTTATGCAGACCGTTGTCCCTCCAATGTCGCTATCAATGACAAACATATGAAAAAAACCCAATTGCTTCATCCCACATCTTCTAGATTGGTCAACCCTTCACACAAAACACCCAAGGTCTGAAGCTCCCATGGGTCCTACAATGTAGACTCCCATTTGTGGACCATCATCCTTTGAATGTCATTGCTTCACGATGGATATTCCAAGCATCTTTCGACCCTCTTGCATCTACATGCCTTAGACCCTCAAATACCCAAAACTCAATCAAGAAACTTCAAGTGCCTCACAAATAATTTATGCATATGTTGAAATGCCTCATGAAAAATTCGATTGATAAACTCACAATGTGAAACTTTTATTGTGGGCGGTCACCTGCGAGTCTCTATGGTTCTGGTGTTGTCCTGCTCCCAGTCCCTCCTAATGAATTCTAGTCCAAGGAAATCCATGTCCTTGGACCCGAATTTTAGTATGTGATCCAAAAGAGCCTTAAATGATGGATATTGATAAATTTTATGATCTTCTGATGATGAATTATTGGATCTAACCCTCATTTTGCAAGATTTGACTAACACTTTCCCTAATTTATATATGAATGCACTTACTACATATTGTGCATACAAGATTTATGGAACCTGTTGTGGGTCCATTACAAACATCTGCTGAAAAGGATGATAAAGGAAAGAAGCCTACATGTGTGTTGAGGGGATAAGAATAGAAAGATCAGATAAATTACCAATTTCACGAAGTGGAGTGCACCTCCAAGCTCTCTTCTACTTGGGATTCAATGTCTGACAAAAAAATTTGGCACATGGATATACATGAGCTATGATAAAGGGTAACATTCAATCCTACAATAGAGAATGTATAAGGATAAAGGCAAGTGGCCTTGCCAAGGTGGCTAGCTTTCCTCCCACGTTAATTTCCACAGAACTGGTCATGGCTTGTCGAGAAGCCTATTACAACAATAGGAAGATTATTGACCATGACAGGAGAGTGTTGGTAGACTTGTCTAATAAATCTATCGATCGTGCATTCCACATCCCCACATTTGACACAATGGAGGAAGTGACATAGGAGCATGCTGAAAACATGTGGAAACAGGACCCTCTAGGATGCAAAAGGATAATCAACCAACACTAGTTGAAGGAAAAGAGGGGCAATGCCACGAAAGTAGCTCAGGAGCTATTTAGAAGTGACTTCTTCGAGAAGTATCATGATTTGGTCACCCTATTGATTAGGGTAATGGGCCTACCAACTTCTACTTTCTTTGAAGAGTGGATGTTCTACTTTATTGAGGAGATTGTCCAAGGGGAAGTTCCATTGGGCCAAGATGATCAATGATAATCTACATAATCATCTCATGGCCGTCAAGAAAAATTCCTAGTTTTACATGAATTCATATTTGGTGTATGTCTTGGTGGAGAAGATCCCATACAAAGGAATCTTCAGTGTGGGTATACTAGGAACCAATAAAGGAGAGCTTAAGGTCTATGATTTCAATCCTCAGTTGTAGTATATAGGAACTCTAAAAGAGAATATCGAAGGATAACTAATGCCTTCATTGCACATATCATCAAAATACTAGGAGGAGACTTTGAGAGCAGGGTGTCACATAGTGCAAAGGCCTTCATACAAAAATTTGGGTACCTATTTATATAGTTCCCAAAGTTCACCTACATTAGATCAGAAGGATTCTTAGAAAGGCGCTATCGGCTGCCCCGTTACCTGAATGACCACAGAATATTTTTAGAATTTTCCAAGAAGTTGTAGAATTCCCACACACTATTAAGTGATAAGCATCAAGTTGGGATGCCATATCCCTTGACCTTTGGTATAGGAATGTATTCTTTCCCTACTGCTCAATGTGCAAAATACTCAAATAGGGATCTAATAAAGTATAACTTTGAACCTCACACAAACTGAGGGAGGATGGACCCCTATGGAAAATTAAAGAAGTGTGTTGGGAGACAATATTCCCATTGACCCCAGGTGGATGACTTAAAGTCCAAATGCAATGATGATAAGGAAGTGTGAATGAGGCACTATATGCGAATGACGACATAGTTCGTGAAGCCTATAAAGCTATTCCATGTCCTAGATTAGGTGGTGGAAGAGGATGATAATATTATTGATGATAGGTAAAATGTTTTGGCAAACCTAACCCTACTTTTCACTAATTAGAGTGAAGAAGAGGTCACCGACTTGATATATTGACCCGACCTATTGAAAATAGAACAAAATAGTGGGTAGATCCCCAAATTTCTCAACTCAAGGTACAAGGCACTGACTTTACATATGGGGAGCTCGAGGATGAGCTTGAGAGAAAAAAAATAGTGGAGAAGTTATTACTTCATCAAAAGAGGCTTCCAAATCCCCATTGGTGATGAGATCAAATAAAAGGAAGGATGCTCCTGAGCGACAACCAAAACATAAGGTATATTCAAGAAAATCCACCGAGGCAAAGTCATCCAAGAAAGCCAAGAAAATGGGGACATTTGTACTTGAGATTCCCACTATCTAGGAGGAGGATCCCTTGCATGAAGAAGAAGAAGTCGAGCATATATTCTCACCACCCACCACTTCCATTCTCGCTACTACTGCTACTATTTCCACTCCTCTGTCGACCACCTCTCAGGCTTTGCTTGTCTCATCTCTACCCGCCATGGAAATTTCAGTCTACCTCACCTCCACCCCACTAAATACTTTGGTAATGATACTTGACTACTCCACTAAATCCCCACTATCATCCTCTTCACTCCCTCCTATGCTACCTACTCTTTCTACTCTACCTATTGTAGTGTCTACTATCACTATGCCACCTCTTACTCTGTTGCACACCTCGCAACATATATTCAAAATGGACCCCTTGAAATTTCTAGGGTAATCCTTGACCCCATAGTTTAGGCTCTAATGACCCAAATTTTTGCTACCTTTCCTCTTCCTCATCCACCCACACAAGCATTGAAGATGAAAGACATTATGTAGATCTCAGAAGAAATGGAGAAACACAATGTGAAGAAAAAAAGAGAGGATATGAAAGATGTAAATGAAGAGCCCGAGCAATCTAAACAAGATGATTATTTTGAACACCCAAAGGGTAGGTTAAATATAAATTTGGATAAGGTGTCATCCGATGAGGAGAGGTCGCATTCCTTAGAGGAAGATATTGAAGCTCTTGATGAGTGATATACAATAGAAACATCGGATCAGGAATTGGATGACTATATGTCTAAACAACTCAAGGATGTAGATGAGAAGGCTTATCCTAAGGGACACATCTTTGAGGAAAAGGTTGATACTAATGTGGATGTGGAGATACTCAAAGAGCCTCCACTAGCTGGCCAAGATAGAGGTCTAGTTCAAGAAGAAGTACCTCTTGAAAAGGAGGAAGAGAATGAGAAAGATAAAGAATAAGAGGATGCACTAAGAGAGAGCCCTGAGATAGAGGGAAGTTCAGCAAAACTAAAGTTCAGGGAAAGTTTATGGGTGAAGTTGAATATCGAGTACCAGGTATCGGGTTGTGATAAAGTGAATTTTTGAAATTTTGCAATTATCTAATGAGTCTGATGGTTTGGTAGTCTGGTATATATATGTAGAAGATAATCATATAAGAATTTGCGATGATCTTTTGGAAAGTGTGTTATTTATGGAAATTTGTATTATAACATTTGAATAATGGTTTTATTTACATGAGATGTTTATAAATGTTTATTTTAAAGGGATTTCATGTGTGGAATTTGTGATTGTAGGAAATACAGATTGTGATGAAAAGTCTGGGTATGGACGGTCAGACAAATCAAATTTGAAAATAGATCTGATGGTGTTACCAGGTTTAGTGATACACTTTAGAGGCTCATGCTTGAATAAATTTTCTTGCAAAGAAGTGCCAGATACCGAAAACCCAAAACTCTGGAGTTTAAGCATGCAACAAAGGAGTGTGCTCATTCTAGGAGTTATTTACTCTTAGAATGTTCAAATTGAGAAGGAACCTAGAGTGTAGGAATTGAATTTCCACTAGATCATTCTAAACGTATGGGAATTTCTTATACTCAAATTAGCAGATTGGTTTGGTTCCACAAAGGAACCTTGATATAAAAGATTAAAACCTGAAGATCTTCAATGAACAATTGAATTCAATCTTAAAAGAATTTGATTATAATTTCTTGGTCAATTACTATCTTGCACATGCCTTGATATGATTCATCCCTTGGATTCTCTTTCATGTATTTATCTTATCCTATTTTTGCCTTGTGTTCTTAAAAGGCCAAGGGATTTCTTTTTTTAAGTTAAGTTCAAAATTTGTGGATGTCGGAAGAGCCAAAACTTCTTTAAGTTCTATTCCTTTTTCCTATTTTCTAGATCATTTCAGTCTAAAAAGAATTTGATAGCTACCTATCTCATGAATCTTTTGTAGTTGGTTTTGTTAGTTTAGCCGAACAACCCTGTATGCTGTGTTGTTTAAGGGTGCATACAAAAACTACTTGGTATCCAAACTAAAACCCCTCTCTTTAAAAAGCTCACACCATTTTAAAGATAAAAACTACTTGGTATCCAAACAAAATGGTGTGAGATTTTTAAAGAGAGGGGTTTTAATTGGACACCAATTATATTTTATATGCACCCTTAAACAATGCAACATACAGGCTTGTTCGGCTGAACTAACAAAACCAACTACAAAAGATTCATGAGATAGGTATCTATCAAATTGTTTATATGATTATCTTCTACACATATATACTAGACTACTGGACCATCAGACTCATTAGATAATCTCAAATTTTAAAAAATTCACTTTATTGCAACCTAATACCCGGTATTCAGCTTCACCCATAAACTTTCCCCGAACTTCAGTTTTGTCGAACTTCCCTCTAGCTCGGGCTTCAAATATCAAACCAAAACAATTAGCTTATATCTTTCCTTACCCTTTCTGCCTTCCCAACATTCCCAGTTCCCGCTATATAATACCTAGAATGCTTTACTACGAAGCATTCTTTAGATCAAAGATTCCTTTTTACTTATTTTCTCTTCCCGGTGATCTTCCAACTTGCTAGCTCATACCATAAGAGTTAAAAAATAATAATTTGGGTTCCCCAAGCCTTACAATCTTGGGGTGTGTTGTGAGACTACACAAAAAGTAGGAGCCTCCTCTTCTATGGATGTCTACTGTTGAATATAGGCAGTGAGATTTTCCACTTGGGCTTTCAGCTATTCCTTCGTAGATTGATCTTTATTCATCTGTTACATGACTGTGGCCATAAAGCCCTAGAATTCATCCATTTTCTACTCACAGGTGGTTGGGCCTAGATTTATCATGGATATAATGTAACCTTTTCCTTGCATGACACCCATATCTTTTCCACTATAGGGGTGATAATCTGCACCATTTGTGATCCAAAAGTGTCCATCATGATATGAGAGCGGACCTTGGGATTCTTTTCTTTTCTAGTGAGTTGTCATTTAGTCAATGTGGGAAGCCTCATCCATTAGAGCTAAATATCCAATATAGGTGAGTTCCTAGTGAGTTTCAAAGTCCTAAATATGGAGGTCTGAGAGGAAAGGTCGAAGAGGAACTATTTCCCCATGCTCTAGGAATCGTGGAATATCATCCATCGAGGGGATTCCAATGATTGGGTGCGATACAGATAAAATAGTGTCCAGGTTCTCCAAGTATTCAAGTCTCACTATCATGTTGGAAGTTGCATGAATATCTTCCACAAAAATCCCTATATCTAGAAGAGATGCTACAAAATGAGAATCCACATTAGAGTAAAAGCAAAAGTAGTGACTTGATTCTACATACTTTTCTCTAAGGACTAAGCACAAATTTGGTATAGTAAAACTAGAAGACCTAATGAACAAAACCTTTTCAAGCTGTTGAGATGTGATACTTCCTAAGAATTTTTTTTGGTGGAGAGAGTAGCTTAAACAAATTGGAGTATCCATGGCCTAGAGGCAAATAAGAATAAACATAGCAAGAAAATGCAAAATCAAAGAAGAAAGCTAAGAAAGTGTGTGAAGAATTCAGAAGGAAACAATGCAGAAATTATAGAAAGCTATGAAAGAAATGTGGTACATAGTTGCCTCGAGAGAAATCTTCGAAATCGTAAGCAAGGTGGTAACCATATATTGTTTTGAGAATGGAAGGTTAAATCAAATTAATTCTTTGCACATTGTTGGTGATAAATTGCTTCAAAGTTGAGTAGTACGAAGATTGTGAATCAAGCAAGTTGAAGATTTCAAAGTTAATAATGGTCTTTTCAATTTATTTTTTGGGTGTATTAATTATGGAGGTGTTGGTATGTGTAGAAAAGAAAAGAAAAATAAGCCGGTAAGGTAGTACATGTCATCACCTGGATAAGTGGAGAGAAATAATATGTGCAAAGTTAGGCGTGTGAATTAAATGAAGAATAGTGTGATCGTGTTTTTATATAATCAAGATAAGTTTGATCCATTAATGAGGTGCAACACCATCAAATCAGAGGTGCTAGCTGAAATTTTAGCAGTTTCCATAAGAATTTATCTGAAGGGTGGTAACCGATTTTTCTAAATTTAGATTTAAGTTGGTGATTAAATTGTTTGTTGCTAAATTTTAATTTATGGATATCTTTAGCTAGGATTTGGCATAAAGTGGTAAAATTTAGTCAAAAATACACACCAACAGGGAATATTTTAAGTGAATTTTTGGGAAATGGTGAATTGATGAAGGGATTTGCATTGAATGAAAAATCAAAAGGTAACCTTCGCTGCCACTATAATTCCCAACCTAATAGTGGGCTTCATTGCCTGCAAGTTGAAAATGAGCTATTATTGAAGTATCAAAAGATGAAAATGAGCTATCATTGCTATATCTAAAAAAAAAGAGAAAATCAACTCTTTAGGCTATCCAAATCTCTATCGAGGCTATAAATTCCTAGCTGATAGTTGAGCTATGTTTGGGGAGAATTACAAAGATAACCTTGTTGGGGCTATGGATGCTTGATTGGCAGCAAGGCTCTATCCTTGGTTGGCTTTGGAGGATTACCATATTATGTAGTTCAATTTCAATGAACTGATTCTTTTACTGAGTTCCAAAAATTGGAATTAATCAGAGAACACATGTATGTTTTCGATGGAGTTTTACTCTTTTTTATGCCAAAATCTAGGTAAAGGTAAAGGTTATTATTTAAAAATATGTATAAGTTCTAATTTACAATTGGTGATTTAATTTCAAATTTTATTTAAATTTGATTTTATTGGTTGCAAGTTGTTGTGTGATCTCACAACACACCCCAAGACTGTAAGGATTGGGGACACCAATTTTTTTTTTTAACTCTTATGGTATGAGCTAGCTAGTTGGAAGATCACTAAGAAGAGAAAAGGAGTAAAAGGAATCTTTGATCTAAAGAATGCTTTGTAGTAAAGCGTTTTGGGTATTATATACTGGGAATTGAGAATGTTGGGAAGACATAAAAGGTAAGAAAAGATATAAGCCAAGCGTTCTGATCCAATATTTGAAGCCTAGGATAGAGGGAAGTTCGGAAAAAATGAAGTCTAGGGAAAGTTTATGGGTGAAGCTAAATACCAGGTACTAGGTATCGGGTTGCGATAAAGTGAGGTTTTAAAATTTTGTAATTATCTAATGAGTCTGATGGTCTGGTAGTTCGGTATATATATGTAGAAGATAATCATACAAGAATTTGCGATGTGCTTTTGGAAAGCATGTTATTTATGGAAATTTATATTATAAAATTTGAATAATGGTTTTATTTACATGAGATGTTTATAAATTTTTCTTTTAAAGGGATTTAATGTGTGGAATTTATGATTGTAGGAAATACATATTGTGATAAAATTTTTGGGTATGAATGATCAAGAAAATAAAATTTGCAAATGGATCTGATGCTGTTACCAAGTTTAGTGATACACTTTAGAGGCTCATGATCGAATAAATTTTGTTGCAAAGAAGTTCTAGATACTAAAAACCCAGAACTCTGGAGTTCAAGCATGCAGCGAAGGAGTGTGCTCATTTCGGGAGTTATTTACTCTTGGAATGTTCAAATCGAGAAGGAACATAGAGTGTAGGAATTGAATTTCCACTAGATCATTCTGAATGTAGGGAATTTCTTACACTCAAATTAGTGGATTGGTTTGGTTCCATGAAGGAACCTTGATATAAAAGATTAAAACTTGAAGAGCTTAAATGAACAATTGAAGTCAATCTTCAAAGACTTCAATTGTAATTTCCTAGTCAATCACTATCTTCCACATGCCTTGATATGACTCATCCCTTGGATTCTCTCTCATGTATTTTTCTTATCATGTCTATGCCCTGTGTTCTATAAAAGGCCAGAGGATTTCTTTTTTTAAGTTAAGTTCAAAATTTTTGGATGTCGAAAGAGCCAAAACTTCTTTAAGTTTTGTTATTTTTCCCTGTTTTCTCAATAATTCCAAACTAAAAACTTGTATGCACATAGACATTGATTAATATTAGAGCCAATTTGATAGCTACCTATCTCATGAATATTTTGTAGCTGGTTTTGTTAGTTCAGCCGATCAAGCCTGCATGTTGCGTCATTTAAGGGTGCATATAGAAACTACTTGGTGTCGAATCTAAAACCCCTCTCTTTAAAAGATCACACCATTTTGTATGTAGTTGTGAAGCAATTTGGTGAAGTATAAAGTAGTTTTCTTTGATTTAATTAATTCTTTAGGGCATGTGTGGAGAATAATCGAGAGAAATTTTTTATTTCAGTATTTTTATGCTTTATTTTAGAATAAATGCTTAAATTGTTTGAAAATGTTCCAAAAAATAGATAAATAGATGGAAATTTATTGAAAATATTTCAATTATATAAAAACTGTTGAATGCTTAAAGCTAAATCTACTTAAGTGACAACAAATGAAATTGTTGATATTCATGAAATATTATTTCAAATCTTTCAGTTTCATGATAATTGTTCTTGAGATCCAAACTGAAAACTCGGTGTCTAAGTATAAATATGATTTTTAATGGACATATTCCCTTTGAGATTAACATAAAACTCACATCATACCTTGAAGTGAATCTAGTATGATCATGACCTGATTAACGGAGACTTGGGATTGAAATCGGTAAATATTTTTGTTCTATTTAGGCAGATTTCCCTTTGAGATTGTCTTGTTCCATATCTTTCAAGAAGAATAGGCTTCTTCGTAGTTTTCTTGTGGATTTTTTTATTGAACACTGCTAATGTGAGTAAAATCATTTTCAAAACTACTGAATTGTCTACACCTGCTCTTCTCTCCAAGGAGGAGCTACATAAAATGGAGAAGATGAAAAACTGGACCAAGGCCACATTGGATTGGTTCAACCGTGTGATATACAATGGCAACATGCAAATTTCCCACACTTCCCGGGCATTCAACAAGTTCTAAGGGTAATAGAAACAAATATATGAAATGATAAGGAAATGCAATAGGTTCTCTGAGCTATATAGGATCACATATCCTAAGCTTGAGAGCATCCTCAAACTCTCCCAGGCAATATGGGAAAAGGAGTTGGAACTCATAAAAGATGATCATTGGCTAGTAGAGACATGGAAAATTATCTTAGAATACCGAAAGGAAGTTCTAGAAATGTATTTTCTTGAGATGGATCTCAATCGTGAATGGGTTGTGAAACTTCATGCTAATAGTGAGGACTATCTAAAAATGATGACTGACTATAAGATGCCTTCTCTAGAGATAGATCCAGAGAAGATCGAGCCATTCTTCCACAAGAGGATAGAGCAAGGAGTTACAGATACATTGTCGGTGGACTTCATGGAATTCACTACTAGGGCCTTCTCACAATCCGAACAAGTCATCAAGGCCACCCCAAAATTTACTGAGAGTTGGGAGAAAATTACTGAGAGGCTTAAGAAGATATCCTTCCAATTTCTTCAATCTAATATCATGGAATGGGACAAGCTTCAGGCTCTCATCAAAAAATTCATAGAATATGCTACTCTCTAGAAGAATATAGGAAATCTAGTCATAGATTATGAGTATTTAATAGTGTGATTGCAAAGGGATGACAATCACTAGAGGACAAAATTGCTACAGTGCAAGGGTCACTAGATGACAAAATAGGGAAAAGACAAAGATGTATTTTATATTGTTATTTTTTGGGGCTAGGTGAAACCCTAATGTAAAATGAATCTGAGCCACACAATGAAAGTTAATCTTGGCCATTCATTTCATTTTTTGAAAACTATAAATAGGGGGTCTCCTCTCATTTTCAAAGAGAGAGTTGAGTTGTTGTGTAAAGGAATGTTGTAGAAATTTAATGAGAATATCATTGTTTTGGTGGATTCTTGTGTTTTCTTCACATGTGTGCATGATTCATCTCCTCAATCTTAGATTCTATCTTTGTTGTTCTATTTTTAAGTTGCTTTCAATAGTTAATTCATGTTGTACTTTAATGGTGAAGAATTTTATGGTGTTGATTCCTTCATGGCTCATACTTTTTGTTGTTTTTTGATGATAAACTACTTTGTAAAGTTAGTCTAAGCTTGTTACCATTGTTGCACTTTAAGTTCAATATTTATTCATTCTTTAATGGTGAATGAATGGTTTGAAAATCTATAGATCCTAGAGGGTTGCACTAGTTTTATGAGACTATAGGTTGTCCTTGGTTAAGTGGAACTCAATTTTGGGAAGGTTGTCCAATGTAGCATCCTCCATTGTTATTGTTCAACATTAGTTGCAGGTTTAGGAAAATTCTTCCCCCTTTTCCATTTTGACCTTTTTTTGAAATCTGAAGTTGAGATAAAGTTCTAGCATCATTGAAAGCCAAATTTGATGACCAAGATGGAGTTTTAGTTTTATGTCCCGAACTTATAGAAGATGTCCTTCATTTCTAGAATTTATAAAACTCCATTTGTAGATCCAATTCCCTTGATACTTAACTGATCATAAATTCCCTTTGTGATTCCTAAAAAATCACATCAAACAATTGAAATATTCCAAGCACTGTCATGACCTGACACCCGAGAGACCTTAGGGTGATTTCTAGAACATTAGTTGCAGAAATTAAGTGGAGCTAAATTTTGGGAAGGTTGTCCACTGCAACATCCTCCATTGTTACTATTCAACATTAGTTGCAGGCTTAGGAAACTTCTTCCCAAATCAAAAGATGGCTCATTAGCTGCATGTGTGTTGCTAACCATCTAATCTTGCAAAAAAATCCATAGTTATAGTTCTAAGTATCTTCTTTACCATTTCTTCTTCTTTCAGCTCTCCACCAAGACCTTTGATACCATTGAAAACTTCATCCACTTTCTGTAAGCAGCGTGTGATGTTTTCATCTTCATACATTCATAGAGTCTCAAACATGATCTTTAAATTCTACATCTTATCTTTTTTTATCTTATCATCTCATTCATTAATTATTTCTAACTTTACCCAAATTTCTCTAGCAATTTTCAGATTCATAACTTTTACCAATTCAAAATTAGCAAGATCGCTTAAGAGAGCATACCATGATTTACCATTGTTTTCATAGGCCTTGATCTCATCATTAGTTCTCAGATCATTTGTAGGAATAGTATATCCTCTCTCAAAATACCTTCAAATCTCAAATCCTAGAGAAATAAACTTCCATCCTTGTATTCAAGAATGCATAATCTAATCCATCAAACATAGGAACATCCTTCTTGTGCACCATTATATATCTACCTCAAGTAGTTAAGATTTATTCCAATAAACATTTATTTGGTACCAATTGTTGAATTCACAAGACAACTGAGAGGGAGGGTGAATCAGTTGTACTTTAAAACTTCAAAAACCCTCCCAAATATTTAGATCCACATCAAATCAATTATTATTAATTATTTAGAATGAATTAACATGAGAGAAAATTTAAAAAACTAAAACACATCAACACCATGCATAAAGGAACACTAGATTTATGTGGAAAACCCAAGATGGGAAAAACTATGGTGAGGATTAACTCATAATATAAAGTAATATCAACATCAAATACAATTGGGCTCATTGTCGGAGGTGTCACTACCCTAAAGAATGAAAGGATCACTAGTAGAATAGAAAATAAGATAAATAAGAGTGTTGCAATGATAAATCCATCTCAAAGCAATAGAAAATTTCACCACATCATCACCAAAACCTTCACAGTCTTTCTAAAGAATTGTAGACATCTTTTTCTCATTGTATTCAATAATCTAACACATGAAAGCTCACATTGCACTTTACAAATTAACACCCTAAAACTCTAAAATTCACATCACTCACATCATACTCATCTATCTTATTATCCCTCAAGAAATCAACAATTATTTATAGAATCTTCAACCTTGAAAACATTCTTCAAGGTCGGCTATTCACCTCAACTATGCAAATTCAAACTAGGTCGGAACCAAAACTTTCCCATGGTGGAAAGGAATGAAAGAAGACCATAAAAACCTTATCTAGGACTTAAATCTACTCATACACGCCACTCCACACTTCCAAAAAAATTAAAGAATATTCGCAATTAGTGTAAACACCCAAGGTCAACTGAACCTATGTTAACACCATTAACAATTAAGTACATGCTTCTTCAAATCCAAAGATGACTCGTGAACACCACATAACATTTTAACACAATCTAGAATATTCGAAAAACACCTTGGAAACCAAAAAATTCCTTTAGAATGACTTTTACTTGAAGAATGTACACACCCATTACACTCAAATAACTTTTTCATACACTGCAACTCAAGAAACTGACTTCTGAAGCACCAAACCATGAAAAAATTCAACTGAAGAAAGATACACACACTATCAACACCATTATAGATTTGTAAGAACCAAAACTAATCTGGAGAGAAATGTGGAGCAAGAACATTTATCCTAGAAATCTCTACAATATACAATTCACACATTGGTGAACACACCTTCCTCTATGCAATGATCCAACACACCAAATACTGAATGCAACACCTCTAAACATCTTTGATCAACATCTCAAAATTGCACAAGTATATCTTCAACCCACAATAAATGTGGATCTAAACCATAACACTACTTTGCAACATAGAACACCATTACAACACACTGTTTCCTATTTTTATTCAATTTTACCAAAATTACTTGGAAACCAAGCACCAAAAACATATAATCAACATCTTCAATACTTCCTCATCACCACCAAGCCAATTGCAACATAAAAAATCAACCATACAGCCATAGATAAAAGCTTATCAAAGTAACACTAGAGGTTGGCACCAGTAGCTTATTAATGACAACATAATATAACTAATGAAAGCAACATTAGAGACAACACCAAATAAACACCAACTGCACATCATTGTAACAAAATCCTTCTCATATAGTTGACATCAATGGAAATGTTGAATCTATTTGACATCAATGATAACACAAACTTCACATAATTGCAATATTTTTCTCATATTATAATAGAGACAATATCAATGCTATAATAGAGGAAGATAAATAATTAGATATAATGAATCTGAATATCACATATCATTATAAGCAGACACAAGACCATCAATATATTTAAGATTTATGACACCTATGTCAATAAGGTGTTGTATTTTATCTTGTAAGGCTTCACATTCATTGGTGGATTGACTAGTGCTCAATTATATACATAAAAAGGGACTTTTTTTAAATGAGTTGAGTAAATTTATTATATGTAGGAGGAGGAAGAGTGATCAAGAGGGATTTGAGAAAACTCAAAAAGAAATTCTCTTATATAGATAGAGGGTAAGGAGTAGGAATAAACCCTTTCTCTTTTGGAGAAATACACAATTTTGAAAATAATATATTGTATAAATCAAACAATGGAGGGGAATGTAGATAGAGGAGAAGGTTAATAACCTAAACCCACTATAGAAAATTGTAACATCAATTCCATAGGGACCTTAATTCCTTGTTCCATGCACCCAAGACCGTTTCCTCTATATCCATATTTAGAAAAAAATCAATCTAGTTCCATTACATTTCTCCAAAATAGAGAGAGAGAAGGAGAGTTATCATCACTAGCCATGAAAAAATGAGAAGTATAATTGCATTTAGGAGAAGAATTAGTAGTTGAAATCAATGAAGGATTGGTTCTACCATGAAAATGTGGATCCTTGCTAAATGAAGGAATGTTGAATTTAGAAGGGTTAACCTTATATTCACCAATCCCATGAGGGTGAATTCTAAGGAGGCTCAATCATCACCAAGACATGTATTTTCAAAATAATACAAAACATCATCACGAAGAGAGGGTTATGAGGATGTTTGATAGTTTGGTGCAGAATGTACAAATTTATGAAGAGAATGAAGAGAAATCTTCAAATTTCCTAATCCATCACGTTGATAGTATTGAAATGGGCTAGGATCAGCTCATTTTGTATATGCTATATTATTATGTACACATTTTATAAACTAATATAAGGTATACCTTCCCACACCCATGGAATGGATCCATGGTCTACCAAGAAGAAAGTTATATGTTAAAGCACTTGGAATTACATATACTAGAGTAGGTAAAATAATAATGTCAAACTTGATATCTAATGTAATTGTACCAATATTATGATGACCAACAATATTAAAGCCACAAATAGATAATTTTTTATAAGAAATAGAAGTATCAATATTAATGTGATGTAATAAATCCACACCACAGAAATTTAGTCTATGAGGGTTCATATGATACCACTGTTATTATAAAAAATATTAAAATCATATTAATTTTGAACTTTAGGGGGGGTTCAAATCGGTGAAAATTGATATCAATAGAATTTAAGTAAAATCATTCAATAATAGTAACCACATGCATGGGCTTAAGAAAATATTATATAGGTATATTTTACAAGGCTTGCTAAAGGACACTATGATATGAATTTTGTATTAATTCTCAAATAAATATCTTAGCTTATATATCATATTAGAGTTGTTGATAGGGAAGGGTTGGATGGAACACTCACTGTTCCATGATTTGGGTCCTTGTTCTCAAGAACACCTAGGTGACTCCCCACCTTAAAAATTTAGGTCCTAAATTAGTTGTAGGCTCCCCTGGTTCTACTGACCAACCCCTCTATCATCAATCCCTTAGTCTACCAAGCCAAGCTTGGTGCCTTGATTCCTTTCTCCTCTTAACCCTTAATCTTCCCTAAAGGTCAATTGCTCTCAGTTCTCAGTTTGTTCTTGTAGGGGTGTGGAAATGCTTCCAACAACTTCCCACCATCACAAATTTGTGCTGATATCTCCACCTAGCTCCCTTTGTCCATCACTAGCTCCAAACCCTCACCTAGGGTTTAAAAGGTTACAAGGCTAGAGCCTCCTAATTAGCCCTCCTAACCTGAGAAAAGTGGATATTTCTCCAAACTCTTCCAAAGAACCCCAAATATTTTTAATGGTTTCTTGTTCATGATATCTACCACCTCAATATTTTCAAGGTCTCAAACCTTGCTTGACCATACATAGGCCTATCCATCAATTTAGCAAATGTAGGGTTTTTAGAGTCATTTCTTGACCACCCGGTGAACTGCTATTTTGTTCTCCCATCAAACGGATTGGTGAAGCCTCCTCATTGATACCAAAACTCTATAGGGCCTCCATCCACCTTTCTACCATGGGGTTTAGCAAGGAGAGGTCACCCCTACAAGTTCGGTGTTTCACACCTCTTGACTTTCCTAGTCGGGCACTATTTAGCTCGCCTAGGAAAAGTCTTCCTTCATGAATTCTTGACCCATAAAGACTCCTACCACTACTATTGATATAGGCATGGAGCCTAGCCACCATTTCCAAGAGCCCATACACCAGATACAGGGGAAGAGTGGTCTAGAACTCCATTTATTGCAGTCTGCCAGTCAGAATAATCAAAACAAGAAACTAGTTAACATAAATTAAAAGCTTGAAATGATGAAACAACTACCTACAGACCCAGCCAACTCTTGGAGGACAATTTCATTACATCTCACATGTATGTCAATGCCTGGTTATGCCATGAACACACTGCCAAGATCAAAAACATAGAAAACTTAGCTATTATTCCTATTGTCCTTGCTTGTCCTTCATGAAAATTTCAAATTACAAAACTTCTAGTGCCTTCCAAAGCCTTCCAACCCAACTAAAGGTCAAGGCATACCTTTTATAGGTTTTCCCAAAGTAGTTGTTCCTCCCTTGGGTCGGACAAGTCAGTTACCAAGTGGGAAAAAGTGCACAATGTCCCAATTTGCCACTTTTCCCAATTTCCTAGACACTAACACAAATGAGTGTCTAAACTCAACATCTTTACCACTCCTGATAGCTCCTGACTAAAACTTTTATTAAGTCTCTAACACAAGCCAGTGGTCAACATGACCTTATAACTTCAAAAAAAAACTTCCTAAGCCTAGTGTTTCCTAGGTGTTTTCTAGGTGCTCCTGCACCATTCTCCCCCTCTCTACCAAACACTAAGGAATGGAAAGAGAGATCAATGACATATCAATGCCATTCTTCTTGAACTGATCCTCTTGTACCCATGTAGCCTTAGATTTAGGCTTGTTCTTCCACTTGATAAGGTGTTCCATGTACACTTTCTTCCTTGTAGTTTTCTACACTCTTGACTCCAAGATGCTCTCTGCTTGCAGTTTCTCTTTGGTAGGTAAGGCTATGTTGCTGAATTCCTTGAAGATCTCCCTACTGGTCTAAGCTACATCATTGATTGATCCCTTGTACTTGATCAAATCCACAACATTGAAAACTAGTGAAATTCCCAAATCAGAAGGTAACTCCACCTTGTATGCATTCTTTCCATACTTGGCTAATATCTTGAATGGTCCTACTCTCTTCATTTGCAGCCTGGTCGAAATTCCCTTCTACAACCTTGATTTGTTAAGGTGAACCATGAAAAATTCTCCTACTGCAAATTGTACATCCTTCCTTGACATGTCTACTTTTTCTTTCAATTTTTTAGTAGCCTCGATGACTGTCTTCTTCACCTGCTCCTGAATCTCTTTCATGGTCTGACTGGAGTCTTTTGCATGTCCACTCCTATGTTCCATAGCTCCAAGGTCTTTGAGCTCATAGATTCCTCATGGGTGCATCCCATACACAACCTCAAAAGGACCTTCCCTATGGTCCGGTTCACACTATCATTGTGGGCATACTCAACTTGTGAAATAACCATGTCTCATGTCTGTCCATATTTCTTAGTTAGGCACCTAAGAATATTACCTAACACCCTGTTAACCACCTCTATTTGACCATTGGTCTGAGGATGGTAAGCTGATCCAAAAGATATGTTGGTACCCAATCTGCTCCATAGAGTCTTCCAAAAGTGATTCGTGAATTTAACATCCCTGTCTGAAACAATGCTTAAAGGTAAGCCATGAATCCTTACAACCTCCTTAAAGAAAAGGTGAGCTATATAGCTAGCATCATGAGTGGTTTTATAGGGAATAAAGTAACTCATTTTGATAAATCTATCCACTACTACATACACACTATCAAAACTAGTCTTGGTCTTAGGGAGTCCTACCACAAAATCCATGCTCACACACTCCCATGATCTATTACGAATGGGTACGAGTTGATATAGACCAGCATTACTAGCTCCTCCCTTAGCTTTCATACACACCACACATTGTTCCACATATTTTCTGACATCTCTTGCCAACTTAGGCCAGTAATAGAACCTTTGTATTAGTTCTAAAGTCTTATTGATGCCAAAATGTCCACTAAGAATGCCATTATGCTTCTCTTGAATGAGGTTTTCTCTCATTGATCCTCTTGGAACACACAACTGATTTCCCTTGAACAACAAACCACTTTGCAAAGTATACTCAGAGTATTGGCTATGAAAAGGATTCTCAAAGTCTAAACATACCTTGTAGGCCTTTGAAAAGTCTTCATCCTCCCCATAGAGATCTTTAAAGCTTTCAATCCCTATGCTCTTCACTTGTATCTCTTGCACTGTCGACAACCTCCTACTCAATGCATCTATTACCTTATTCATCTGTCCCTTCTTGTGCTTGATGGTGAAGGTAAAAGCTTGGATGTATTCCATCCACTTCAAGTGTCTATTGCTCAACTTCTCTTGGGTATTCATATAGCTAAGTGCCTGATTGTTTGTAAAGACTACAAACTCCTTGGGTAGAAGGTAATGCCTCCATTTCCTAAGTGACTGAACCAAAGCATAAAGTTCTAAGTCATAGGTTGATTATTTCTTCTTTGCTTCATTGAGCTTCTCACTAAAGAAGCTATAGGCTTGCCCTCTTGACTTAGCACTCCTCCTACTGCAACTCCACTAGCATCACACTCAATAGTGAACAATTTGTCAAAACTAGGTAATAAGAGAATAGGTTGAGTTGCCACTTCTTGTTTCAGTTTCTCAAACCCTTTCTCAGCTACTTGAGTCCACACAAACTTGGTTTTCAAACGACCCTTGATTGTCTCTAGAATTGGTGCACATATACCACTAAAGTTCCTTATGAATTTTCTATAGAATTAAGCCAATCCATGGAAACTTCTTACCTCAGTCCCTGTGGTTGGTGTAGGCCAGTTTAGGATGGCTTCCACCTTGCTTGGATCCATCTTCAATGATCCTTGACACACTACAAATCCCAAATAGACAAGCTCTTGTTTAAATAACTCACACTTCTCTAGGTTGATAGCCAACTTTTCCTCTTGCAATCTTCTAAGTACCAACTCCACATGTTTGAGATGCTCCTCTGCTATCTCGCTAAAGATGAGGATGTCATCAAGGTATACAACCACAAATATCCTTGTGAAGTCTTTGAGCACTTCATTCATGAGTCTCATGAATGTGCTAGGGGCATTTGAAAGGCCAAATGGCATAACTCTCCACTCATATAATCTATCTATTGTATTGAGTGTTCTCTTCCACTCATCTCCATCCTTGATTCTGATATGATGGTATCCACTCTTGAGATCCAACTTGGTATAGTATTGAGCTCCTCTAAGAAAATTCATTAGATCTTCAATTCTAGGAATAGGGAACCTATACCTAATTGTGACTCTATTTATTGCTCTAGAATCAGTACATAACCTCCATTTACCTCCCTTCTTGGTTGCTAAAACTACTAGTATTGCACATGGGCTGATGATTTTCCTAATCAATCCTTGATCCATCAACTCCTGCACTTGCCTAGCTACCTCTAGACTCTGATTTGGTGTAAGCTTGTAAGCTGCTTTGTTAGGTAATGAGGCTCTAGGTATGAAGTCAATTCTATGACTTATAGCTCTCTTTGGTGGTAAAGTTGCTGGTGTCCCATCACTCACTATGTCTTTGAACTGATCCAACAACTTTAGGACTGCTCCGGGTATGACTATCTTTTCAGTCTTGTCTTCTTCCTTGGATTGCAATAAGATTACATATCCTTCACTCCCTTGGTGTAGGTCATTGAGGAACTCCTTACCACTGCTCAACAAGACACTTGGTGTCTTTGACTATCCCTCTCCTTCTTCTGACAATGACTACAACTTGAAAGTCTTCCCATCCTTCTTGAAGGAAATGCTATTCCCTTTCCCATCATGCATGGCACATCTGTCATACTTCCATGGTCTACCCAATAGTAGATGGCATGCATCCATGGGTAAAACATCACAAACTAACTTGTCTTTGTATCCTCCAATGGAAAACTCCACCGTTACTTGCTCATTCACTAAAACACTTTGCCCTTTGTTGAGCCATGTTACCTTGTAGGGGTTAGTGTGGGGTACCTTCAATTTTAGTTTCATTACTGCCTCTTCTAAGATGATATTGTCTATTGAACCTGAATCTACAATGACCTTGCATACTTTACCAAGTATCTTGTACTTCACTCTAAATAGAGCTCTTCTTTGTTTTGGCTCTTCCTTGACCGGTTGTCTTATCAACACTCTCCTAAACATCAGATTCTCTCCCATCTTAGACTCAATGTGACTGACCTCAGGTGACTTAGGACTCATGGTGTCCTCTTGTGCATAAGCCACTCTCTTCTCATTTCCTGATGAAGATGCTTTCTCCGCGCACCTATAAGCTGGGTGTCCAACTTGACCACAATGGTAGCATTTAATGTTTGCAAAGTATGAACTGCTCCTGCCTACTCCTCTTCCTCTATTGGATCCTCCTTGAGAACCTCTACCTCTATTATACCCTCCTCTAGAAGGTGTTTCATTGCCATGGTCTGTGGACTTAAACTCTCCTTGGTTTCTTTGCTCATTTCCTCTACTTTGGTAGCCACCTCTTTGCCCTTTTTGATCTCTTGGATCTCTGCCTTTTCCTTTGTTCTTAGAGTTAGAGTCTTGCTTCTTTTTAAATTTCTCCTCCACCTTAAAATCCATTTGAAAACAACTATGGAGGTTGGTTAGGGTAAAGAGACTCATTTCTTCTTGAATGTTCCATTTGAGTCCATTTAGATACCTCACCACCTTGATGCTTTCCACTTCTTGCACCCTAGATCTAAGGCTCAGCTTTTGGAACTCCTCTGTGTATGCAGCTACATTGAGGTCTCTTTGCCTAAGATTCTACCTCTTCTTAGCCAATTGGACCTCATAGTCCTCAGGTAGATAATACTTCTTTACCTTAGCCACCATGGCTTTCCAACTTCCAATGGGCTTCTTACCCTCATTCTCTCTTTCTTCTTGTAGGAATTTCAACCATGTCAGTGCTTGTCCCCTTAACCTTGATTTAGCTATCTTCACCTTATGTGCCTCAATAACTCCATCACACTCAAAGTGATTCTCCATTCCTTCTATCCATTCCATCACCAACTCTGCATCCATTCTGCCTGTGAAGATGGGAATGCTTTCTAATGCTTTACCACTCAAAGCCTTCAATGCCTTGAGGAAGGGTTCCTCTTTAAGTGGAGGGTCAGGGTCTAGTTCTATATCTTCTTCTCCTTGATCCTCAGCCTTGTCTCTAACCACTGCTAGCTATACCTTCATCTTTCCTGCAGCCTCTACCACCTCTTCTAGCCTTTGCTTCATATCTTCAACTGCCTCTTCCAATTGCCTATTTTTCTCTTGTTGCTCTATAAGGTCTCTTTCCAATTCAACATTGGTCACCATGGTGTTGGAACCACTTGATTCAACCTTTGACATATAATTTACTATCCCAAACCTTTAAATCGCTCTGATACCAATCTTATAGGGAAGGGTTGGATGGAACATTCATTATTCCATGCTCTGGGTCCTTGTTCTCAAGAACACCTAGGTGACTCCCCACCTTAAACCTTTAGGTCCTAACTCAGTTGTAGGCTCCCCTAGTTCTACTAACCAACCCCTCTATCATCAGTTGTTTAACAATATCATACTCTTTGGAACTTTTTATTTAAGGATGAGGAGGTGGTAGAAGAATAAGATTTGATAGAGGAAGGGAAATAGGGAAAGGATGTCCCTATTTTTTTTCCTAGTGTTATGTATGTGAGTTGTTAAATGGTAATTTGTATCTATAGGCACATTAGACATCATATTATGAAAAAAATGATTGAAAAATGTAGTTCAAGGGATCTTATGAATACCTCGAACAATGATCATATGATGAGAAGATGAAGGTGAATCAATAGCTACATGCATAATGATTTTAGGAATAAAAGGACTTTTTTGAAGATTAATGGACTTATCCAACATCAGATTAGAAAGTGGTATAGATTTATTGGTAATGGTAGGATTAACTACATGATTAGCTTGTTGAGAAATATGATATGTAAGAGAAGGAACATAAGTATGTTTAACATCTATCATTGGAGGATCTGATGTGAGGTGAGGATATTCATCCAAAATTTCTTCATTACTAAATGGTTTAGAATTGGAATGAAGGGGTCATATTAATGTTAAGAAAAGTATCAATTATTTCATCCTCTTGCACCAAAATCCTCAAAAGGAGGATGAATTTCAAAAGAGGGATCAAGAAAATAGTGAGATAGGAAAAGGAAAATTATTTTCACTCTTGTAAGAGAAATATTGAAATTTCTTAATGAATTTGAAAAGTGATAGAAGGAAAGAAAAAAAAAATTATGTTTAGAAGAATGAGAATGTAAAAAAGATGTAGGAAAATTTGATTGAAAGCTACTTGTTTTATCCTTCGGGATTATAGAACAAGGTTTAGTGTAGCACCCTGAAAAAAACTAGAAAAAAAACCATTCTAAAGAAAACAAAATATTTTTGAAGAAGCTATTTAAGAAGGTTTTAAGTTATAAGTCGAGGGTTCACCAAAATATAGTGAACTATAACAACAAAGAGGTGGTGTATAATGTCAAGTTCACAAAAATATAAAAGAGGAAAAAATATGATCTAACTGTAATATATTAGCCAGATCATTTACCCTACTTTTACATTAGGATTGCACTAGTTTATTACTATTAATATAATAACTCTAAAATCCTATAATTTTTTTAATATAGAGTTTTATTTAAGTAGAATTTTAGAATAAAAATGATAAAATACTAAATTTATAGAAAATAAAGTCATAATTTACAAAGTTGGAAAGAGAATAAAAAGAGGGACCTAGAGCCAAAATGAGGAATTCACTACCTAGGATGATAGTGCATCATGTACATGTTTTCATGTTGCACTATTGTCCATATAAATAAAATACAAAAAGACTTATATAAAATGTAAAATTCCAACTTTGTTCACCTAGTCTACAAAACCAAAAATGGAAAACATGCCAACAAATACTAGATACTAAAATTATAGAGGACTAAACTAAATAACAAGATTCACATGAGTTTTGGGTCGAGGGGCCTATCTCGATTGGCTAAAGCATCCTATTGCAGGAAAGAGGTCATGAGGTCTATTTTTCCCCATCCCTATGGTACCAGAGGGCATGGCATGCCAAAATCATTGGTACATGAGTTTTTTTTACCAAACACACTGTAGTTTATAGGGGGCTACCTGATTCCTATAGTCTAAAAAAATATTCACATGATTTTTAATAAAATAAGAAAATGAAAATAAAAAAGAAAGTTCTTGCAAGAATTCATGTAGTTGAGTTCTCTAAAAATACCTATAAACACAACTTAGAAAAGGAAAATCATTTGGGGTTGTTTTTATATTTTCCTCAATCAAAAACCTAATTTGGTATTTCTACCTCCACAACAACCAATAGATAGATAGGTAGAAAAGTGATGTGTGAATTCTCTTATCCCAAATGTGTTAGGGAATGCTCAAAGATGTAAATATGAAATAGTAGAAATAGAATGGAATAGAAGGGGTGTGATAATCCTAATGTTCTCAAGGGCACAAAAATAAATAAATTCAATATTAATAATAATCAATGACAATAACAATATCACTTGCAAAGGAATGAGAAATAAAAGAGTACAAAAGAGATGAAAAGAATGTTCTAAGAGTGTTGTAGAAAGATATAGAGATTGAGAGTTCCAAGATATAGAATAGAGAGAGTCTAAAATGAAATTTTAGATTCAAAATATGAGAAAAGGAGGCAAGTGAAAGATTTTGATGAGAAATTTATAATAATTCTAAGATATTTTCACTAATCTAGGAAGGTGACAAGTGGAAAAATGCTCCAAAATAACTATCAAATGAGAAACTATCATAAGATGCTAATGAAACATGTAGGAATTTTGGTGATGTGCTAGTGTCCAAAAAGTTTAGACTCAAAAATGATGACAAAATATAAGAAGATAGAGCTAACATAGAAGTGAAATAAAAAATACACCACAAAAAATTGGTCTTGAGCACCATGGGAAGGAAAAATACTAGTGAAAGGGTTGAAATGAGCCTACAAATAAACTAAGGGATGGACACCAAAGTGAATACAAAATAAAGAGTGAAATTATAAGGATATGCAAATTTTGACATTATAGTTTCTTATGAGGAGATAATAGTTTGAGGGGATTTAACCATTACTAAGGTGGTATCCCTTATTGTGGAGTGGGATGAGGTCATCATTCAAGTAATTTCTTACTATCTAATGAAACTAGGTGATATCACAAGTAGCATCACCCATGACTAGGCATGATCAAGCCATGATGAGGGTACAAAGTATAGAGACTACACATGACATTCCTCAAATATAACTAGATCACAACTAAGTGGGTCTTTAGAGAATATATTTAGCATCACTGACAAACTTGGACCATCCTAGGGTACTAGAATAAATGGATAAGATCTTAGTGTGATAAGAGAAATATCTACAACCCATAAAGGAGGTAGTGGAGCTAAGGGGATTATTTAGGATCCTATTGACATGTAGTGGGTCTCAAACCTACTCTCAATATATAGCCTCTATATGATAGATACTAGTTTAACCAAACCAACCACCTACATTTAAGGGCTCAAGTAGCCACACTACACCATGATATATTTTTTTGTACTATTATTCATGTATATACACCATATTTTGATATAATGGTATATTTTACATATGACTACATTATACATGATATTCTAGTATTTTTGAGTGATAAATGTCTTATGGATGTGTTAGTTTACATGAATGCTTATGTTGTTTCATATTATCATGTTAATGAGATTATTTAATTAAATTCTATTACTATTTAATTAAATAAATTGGACAAAATTTCTTAATTAAATGCTCTAATGATATAGTCAAAATTGTCTAATTAATTATTGTAAACATCTAATCAAATAATTAAATGAATTTTCTTGCTTAAATACTATAAGATCAAATTAAACAATGAAATAAAATGGTAAAGAAAATACAATAATTTTTATATTTAAATGAAAACTACAACATGATATTTGAGATAGAAAAAAATATGTTGATAATGGAAACAATAAGCATGTATAGGAATACAATATATATTAAATGTTAAGAAAACCAATGCATTGTGTTTTAAGGATGCATATCTTTATTCATATAGATTATAGAATTCCAAATAAATATAGCACAAACTATTTGTGTTGATGATGAAATGACACAAGTTAAACATCACTAAATTTATAAGAATGAGATGTTATAAAAGTGTCACATGAGAGAGAAATCATGCATGAAGATGAATAATTTTTATAGGCTCCTTAAGAGGCTTACAATCCATTAAAGATAGATCATAATCTCTAGATCCATAAAAGGAGGTGACAATATAAGGACCAAGCCAATTAGGACTAAATTTTACCTTAGTACACATTACACACATTCTCATAGAGAACCAAATCACCTACTTGAAAGGTGTAGACATGTAAAACTGACTTGACACCTATCACACAACCTCAAATGACATCAAACAACACTAAACGACATCAAACAACACTGAACAACATCGAACAACCTCAAACAACATCAAACGATATGGAACATCATCTCTAATCACCTCAGAATGACTTAGAATCATCCCGTAACACTTTGGAATGACTCAAAATCATCCTGTAACACTTTGAAATGACTCGAAATCATCCCGTAACACTTGAGAATGACTCAGAATCATCACATAATGCCTCAGAATGACTTGAAATCATCTTTTAACGCTTCAAAATGACTCAAAATAATCTTGTAACACTTTTAAATAACTTGGAATCACCTCGTAACACTTCAGAATGACTCAAAATCATCTTGTAACACCTCGAAATGACTTAGAATTATCCCGTAACACTTCAAAATGACTCAAGATCATCTTGTAACACTTCAAAATGACTCAAAATCATCTCGTAACACCTTGAAATGATTTAGAATCATCCCATAACACTTTGGAATGACTCAGAATCATCTCGTAACACTTTAGAATGACTTAGAATCATCCTATAACACCTCATAATAACTCAAAATCATCCCATAATATCTCGAATTGTCTCGCATCATCCCAAAACATCAGAGAAATTATTTCATAATGTCTCAGATCATCTCAAAATCATACCGCAATGTTCCCACATTGCACCACATTGCATCACATCAAAACGACATCAAAAACCCTAATTCCTCTATTAATTGAATAATACAACGTTATTTAATTAATTCACTTTTTCATCATTTCAAACAAATTTAATAAATTTCATTTATTTAATAAAGTCCTAAAAACCTTAATTCTACTATTAATTAAATAAAGTAACATTATTTGATTAATTCACGTTTCATCATTTTGACTAATTAAATAAATCTCATTTATTTAATAAAGTCCTAATCCCACCTTATTTCAACCTGATTAATTAAATAATGTCAATTATTTAATTACATTGCTAAATCATCTTATTCCCCTAAGTGGATTAAATTATTAAATAATAATTTAATTACAACACTTTCCCTTAAATTTGAATAATTAAATCAAACTATTCAAAACAATTATCAAAAATCAAATCAAACTAATGCAAATTTGTTTGCAAAATTCAAACTTGATTTGCACATTCAAACTCCAAAAAGGAATTAATTAATTCATATTCCTCACCCACTTTCTAATTGAGAAAATTATGATTATTGACTAAGCAATCTAATTTGTTAACTAATTAATCTATTATGTTAACTAAACAATCTATTTTGTTAACTAAGACATCACATTCCCAACTAAGCCATCACAAACTTGACTCATCAATCACATCCCTGATTGACTAATCTATTTCCCAATCACACAAATTGTGCAATCCACTTTGCATAATTCTCTCATGTCTAAATCCTCTCAACACACTCCAACCGTTAATCTAGATATTCTTCAAAACAATCTTGATCGTCCATTTTAAGTCTCATTTTCTATATAACAAACCTCTCTCCTCACAAAAAAGGATTGAAGGATTAACATACATTGAGCAACAAAGTGTTGTCAAGATCATCCTTGAGAGAGCTTCATTCATTATCTTCAATCAACCAAACACAACAAGCATTCATCCACACTTTGCACACGAACTTTGGAGGCTTTGTTGTGATAAGAGAAATGCAACATCAAGCGAATACACTCCGCTATGGGATGATAAAAGATATCATTTGTATTCATTTCATTTGGTAATTAGTAGGTTCCTCATCATGTTTTCAATAGAATATATTCAATTTTGTATGTGTAGGAGTTTCTAGATTTTATATTTTAAGCTTTTTGGTTGTAGATTAGATTTATTTGTCATATTACTTTCATGTCCTTCTTGGATAATTAATCTAATGTTCTTGTTCCCCCTCACACATTCTAGCACACCTGGTGGGACCCTTGTCCCCTCCTCTAACATTCGTTTAAGTAATTTTTGAAGCTGCAGGTCCTGAAAACACTTTTGACAAAGTTTTCACGTGCTTGTCTAGAAGACCTGAGCATCTATCAGGAAAGTCTGAACATTTGTGTAGTGTTCTTTAATCAGCTTAATAACTAGGAACATGAATTCCTCTACTTAGGGTTGAACATCACAACCAACATCCATAATCTGCTAAAGAACCTCATTTAATTATCAAGCCGAGGACGTGAACTTGAAATGGGTCAGCACAATATATGCTCTAATCACCTTTCCCAGACATGCGTGATACACTAAGATGCTTTATACTGGAACTCTAATTACTGGGATAACTTTACTGAATAACTTGCTTTGGAAATGAAAACTAAAAGATAAAACTACTCTGCATCTAGTGGCTATAGGAACAATTGATAGCTCTGTGTTTTTGCCAGTTGCAGGAATAGACACGTTAACTTCTATGAAAGAAAGTGCAGCTATCCTAACTTACAAAATGAAAGTATAGGTAGTTCCCTAAGTGAGCCCCCTTAGGTAATGCCAAAAGTAGACAATAGATTAGGCGAAAAACTTCATAAAATTTATTGATTCAAGGTAGAACAATACATAACACGCAATCTCTCTTAACTGTATTTTTGAAACTAAAAATGTGTTTACAACAACAATCTTCCAGCCCATTCTTTGAAGGAGAATGGGCTATTTATTGAAACTAAATCTAACTACTAACTAACCTTCCCTTATAAATCAGGAGGTCTTTATTACATTCAACTAACTTGGCAAAGCGGTGGATAGAAATGAAAGAACTAAGTCAAATCAGTTCATCAGTCTTAAAGTGCCATCATCCTGGATTTATGTGCCATCAAGACACCTTGAGCTAGATTTCTGAAACACTCCTCTTGTATGGCAGATGAGTTGAAACTGACTCCCTATTCTTCTGCAGCTGAACTGGTCTTCATTGATTTGGTCTTGTACCCACAAGTGGGAATTGAATTCCTTCCTCCAATCATGGTACCTACAAAATATCCTGTCGGCTATTCTTGAGGTAGAGAGTTAGCTCAACACGTTCAACATTTAAGATGATTCATCATTTTATTTATTTAAGTATTAATCTAAAGCAAACATTATTCCCAGCGTGGCTATAGGAAGTTCAATAGTAGAGGCTATAGGAGGTTTGTCATCACACAAGGTTTACTGAGGCATTCATCAAACTAATAAAATATTTAAAGTAATAACCATGGAAGACTTAGTGTAATACACTTATTACATTAAGCATAAATTTTTTATGTTTTATCCCATAATCAGTACCAAATGTTTGTTTTAGCATAATGAAAAAGCATAAAAGTGTTTGTAAAAGTATGATCTAGATGTGCCAAAAATTGGGCTCATCATTCCCCTCAACTGACTATTTGCTGGACCCTTCAGCAAATCTATCATTTCTTCTCCTGACAAATTCTCTTAAATCAACATTTTACTGTTGTCCACACTCTCCATGCTGGAAACTCCAGAAGTGAGCTCACATCACCTCCAGCCTTTGTCATCTGTTATATATGTTGTTGTCCCCCTACATAGATAGTAATGGCCATAGGAGAATAGGTGGTTGCATAACCAAGGGCAACCAATTCTCCCTTTTTGTCCTGGCATTCCTCATGTATCTCTCTGCCCTTCTGGTTGCTGCATACAAGGTATTAGGAGCATGTGGTTCTGCTCTTTTTAATTGAAATGGAAGATGTTCCCATCTTGTTTGAATGTGCAGGTTTGCAACCCCAAGACCATTGTTTATTACCTAGGAATACTGAGAAAATACTTCTTGCCTCAAAGGCTCAATCAATGGTTTGGCTCTTTCATCTCTCCACAATTTCTTCCAATCAAAGTAGATACCCATTCCATTCTTTGATTCATTCCTCACTAATAACAGCATATTGACTTCATCATGCTGATGACTATCAAATTGTTCCCCCCTGCTTATCTCATTAGTGATCTAGGAGATCAAAGCATTGATATGAATATCACCAACATAACATAAGGGGTTCCAATCTTTATCCTGGGGTACAACCAAATTATGCAAATAAAATTCACACAGGAGATTCCTAATGTGCAGAGGTGAATCTCTATATGCATCATAAAATTCTTCTGGGGTATCTAATGAAGGATTTTTACCTTTCTAGATTCTAATTAGTTGGAAGTTCAAATACAACTCTTTGAGATACATTGCATAAACAGGTGAAGGCGCTCGACACTGCATCAGACGCGGAACAAGTTCTACCACCTAGTTGAGAGTGTCATTTAAATTAGCAATTTCCAGATTTTTGTTCTGGATTATCCTTTGTAATCTCTCAATTTCAAGTGCAGAAGTAGTCTTCTAATGCTGGAGTTCTTCAAAACATGCCATCCCTGTAGAAAATTTTGTGACATGGAGCGGAGGTCTATGATTATAGCTTACTGCAAGTGATCCCTATATTTCTTTAGTTACATCCACCTTTCTTTGTTCCTCTTCTCCAATTACCTCTGTATTATTTGATGGTTCAGAGTTTTCCTGTCCTGAATTACCTTCTTGTTGCCAACCTTCCTGATCTTCTTGGGTAGCGGGAATCTCATCAGTCATGGCAATGTTGTCACCCTCTTCTTCTAATGCAATCACAACTGCTACCTCTTCCTTCCCAACATATCCTACTTCTTCTTGTAGTTGTCCTGCTATACTTTCCTATATTTGCTCTACAATGGAAGCCAATTCATCTAGGCCCACTCCTTTAGGTGTACCTATGGCCTCCACAACAACAGGTTCCTCCATTTCTAGTATAGGACTGGAAGGTTCTAAGGTTGGTGGTGTGGCAGGAGTAGCATCAAGTGATTGTTGAGTTTTCTGGTTCTGGAGTCTAGAACTCCTTCTTATGGGAGTAGGAATTGTCTTATACTTCTTTGATGGCTTTGCCGCAGGAACAAAGAGGTATTATTTTTGTTTCTTTTTTGTAGGCTTAGGGGTTGCCAAATTGGGTGACTTCCTTTTCTTAACATTGGAAGAAGACTCAGGATTTTTGATAGGGGTTTTTTCAGAAAGAGGAATGTCATATTGTGAATCAAATGATTCCTGAGTAGGGGACATAGCAGTAGAGGTCTAGCCTATGGACTCATAGGTTCATTGCTTGAAGGTAAGAGGTTCCCCTCTAGGTCCAACATTTTGAATTTTGGGATTAAAATTGACAATGAATTCCTCCCAGGTCATCCCTGATGTATCTTGAACAAATTTTTCAACAAGTAATTTAATAAGGCAGTGGTGGGATACAGAGTTAACCCTACCCTTTCTAAATTCAGCAGCGCTATTGAATAAAAAATTGTAAAGGAAGTCAGGAACATTCATCAACAATCCATGGCATAAATGAGACAAAAGTCTAAAGTGATGAGAATGCAGGACTGAAAACCTACCTTCACAGGTTATGTATTTGATTATATATCCCACCCGTGACACCCAGTCCTACAACAGACTCATCCTTTGTGCACCTTGCTTATCTACCCATAGTGGAGGGTCATTTAGCCGAGTAAACTCTGCCCTGATACTCTTTGCATCCCTTCCTCGAGGAAATGTTTCTTCGACTTGAGGTAATCCTGTTATCTCTGCAATTCTGTCAATTGATGCATTCACTGTTATACCTCTAACTTTTGCTTCTCCTTCTTGAAATGTCCTTGTAAATTCCTCTGCAATATCTACATCAAATTTTCCAAGCTTCAGGAAGTAATTAAGCCACCCATATTGCCTGAACGGTGGAACATGCAGCATATCCTATAGCAAGATGTTATGATATGTAGGCTCATGTCGAATCGGCTGACCTCCCATCTTCTTAGTTTTCTGTAATCTAAACCTTTAGGTGATGATCACCTGGCTTTTTTTTTCAAACTTATACAACTAGAACTTCCTACAACCCAACTCTATAGCACATTCCTCCCCTCAACCGAAACTTTTGAACCCCTCTTCAAAAGATACATAAAATATAGGAAAAGGAATTCAAACATTCAATCTTCTTTGAAGGAGAAAGTAATCATAGATGAGTAAAATATATTTAGGTTCATTATTGTAGGAGGTATGGCGTTCAATTCATTAATTGGAGATTTTCAAATATCTAGAGCTCATGCCAAAAAGACAGTGACAATGGATGTGACAAGGCCTTGAGGTGGTGGAAACAATGATGTGGCACAAAGATATAAAACAGAAAAACATGCCCAATTGTGCGGAAAGTCCAAAAGGGACGGTAACTATATAGGAATGTAGTTTGCTTTAATTAATACTGAAATAAATGTAATAAATAAAACAACTAAGCAATTTTAAAGTGAAGTGGAACTCACCTGGATGGAACTGCCGTAATTACCTGATGTGACTTAACTTCTTCATTGAAAAATGTGATCCGAAGAAACGTGGATAGTATGGAGAATGAAAGGTGGATGAGGTGGCTGAAAGAGTATGAGTGGATAGATTATAGATGGAGTGAGTGAATGGAATGGGGATCCGAGTGGATGACCCCTTTATTATGACAGTTCTATGCACTTTTATGCATGGCCCAGGGAATCGAGTGATAACTCTATCCCTTTGGCTGTAGGATCAACTATTTCCTGCACAAACTCGAACTGGCTCAAAAATTCTTCCCTGTCAATGGGCTTATAGTAGAGCTTGAGACGATTCCCATTGAATAGTACCTTGAATCAGACCTTATCAATGGTCCTCAATTGTATAGCACCATTTGTGAATATTTCCTCTACCTCATATGGACCCAACCATCTAGTTTGTAGTTTTTCTTGATTGTCCTTATACCGGGAGTCATATAATAGAGCCCAATCTCCTGCTTTGAATTTCTTTTCTTTAATGTACTTATCATGCCATTTTAGTCGCTGGTTTTGTATTATCTCAGTGTAGTGCAGTGCATTCTTTCAGAGCTCATCCAAGGCATTGAGTTGCATGACTCTTTCCTTTTGTGCAGTTGTTAAGTCCATGTCCATTTTCAATGTTGTTCTGAGAGTCTTATGTTCAAACTCTATTGGCATCATAGCTGTTTTACCATACACCATTTCAAAGGGTGTATATCCTGTAGCAGTCTTCCATGTAGTTCGGTAGGCCCATATAGCTTCTGGTAACCTTGCAGCCTAGTCCTTTCTATGCAAATCTATAGTCTTAGTTAGAATTGCCTCTATATCTCTGTTGGTGATCTCCACTTGGCTATTAGCTTGTGGATGATAAGGAGTTGACTTCCGATGCCTTATGTTATATTCATTGACTAAGGCTTTAATCAGAGTAGAGGTAAACTGTGTCCCCTAATCTGTCACTATTTCCCTAGGGACACCAAATCTGGTGAATATTTCTTCATAGAGGAATTTTGCTACCTTATTATCCCTAACATGCTTCATAGGTCTAGCTTCTTCCCACTTTGTTATATAATCTGTACATACTAGGATATAAGACTTACCATTTGAAGGCGGATCAATTGGTCCTACAAAATCTAGTCCCCATTTGTCAAAGGGGGTAACAATCACTTATGGAAATAGAGGAATCTCATTTGATCTGATTGGCCTTCCCATCCTTTGGCATCTGTCACATCTCCTGGTGTATTTGGCTGCATCTCTATGTAGAATTGGCCAATAGTAGCTAGTATTCAAGATTTTCATTGTTGTCCTTTTTACAGCAAAATTTCCACCACACGTCTCATCATGACTTGCATGCAGTATATCATGAGTATCTTCCTCTCGTACACATCTCCTCATAAATTGATCTAGCCCTGCATAAAACATGCAATTTGCAATCTAGGAAAAGTTAAAAAATTTCTCTACCACTAATCGCTTTTCCTTAGGGGAGAATTGAGGAGGAGTTCTTCCTACAACAAGATAATTTGCTATATCCACATACCATGGGTGAATAACCTTGATTGCAAACAAATGCTCATCAGGAAAGGAATCCTCAATAAGTGAAAAGTCATCTTTTCTTTGAATCCTAGACAAGAAATTAGTAACCATATTGGCTTTACCTGGCTTGTCCACAATTGTAATGTCAAATTCCTACATGAGCAACGACCACCTTGCTAGTCTTCCTGTTATTGAGATTTTGTTCATAAGATACCTAATTGCTGCATGATCGGTGTGGAAAAATATTTGATAGCCTGTTATATAATGCCTGAATTTGTTGAGGGCATAAATGATTGCTAACATTTCTTTTTCTGTAATAGTGTAGTTGACCTCAACTCCCTGCAAGTTCTTGTTGATGTAATACAGTGCATTTTCAATTGAACCACCCTTTTGTCCTAATACAACACCAATAGAATAATCTGACGCATCAGTATGAATATGGAATGGAAGTGACCAATCAGGTCCTTTCAACATAATTTCTTGTGTAAGGGAAATTTTCAAATCAAGGAATGCTCTTTCACATTCCTCTATCTAGGCAAAATCTGCATCTTTCTTCAAGAAACTATATAGAGGGGCTATTGTTTGACTGAAATATTTGATGAATCTTCTATAGTATCCAGCATGTCCCAAAAATCTTCTCAGTTCCTTTTGTTTGGTAGGAAAGGGGAGATTAGAGATGACTTCAATCTTAAAAGGATCAACGTGTATCCCTACAACAGAAATATAGTGACCAAGCACTATTCCCTCTTGCATCATCATGACGCACTTCTGACTATTTAGTGATAGGTTATGATCTTCACACCTCTGTAGTACCTTCTTCAAGTTGTCCTGCACTTCCTCAAATGTTGCACGATAAACAGTAAAGTCATCCATGTATATCTCCATGCAGTCATGTGAGATATCCGAGAAAATACTTATTATAGCTCTTTGGAAAGTTGCAGGTGCATTGCAGAGACTGAAAGGAAAAATGGAGTAGGAAAATGTCCCCCAAGGGCATGTAAAAGTAGTCTTTTCCTGATCCTCTGGAGCAATCTTGATTTGATTTTATCCACTGAAGTCATCAAGGAAAGAGAAATACTTTTTCCCAGATAAATTATCCAGTACTTGATCAATGAAGGGAAGAGGAAAGTAATCTTTCTTTGTTGCAGAATTGAGCTCCATATAATCTACACACACTCTCCATTTTCCTCCTTTCTTAGGAATGATAACCAGTGGGGAGACTCATTGTCTATCCGAGATTGGGTAGATAAAGCCAACATTCAATATCTGCAATTCCTCTTTAACAATTTCTCTCAAAGCTAGGTTGATTCTCCTTTGGGGCTATCTAATAGGTTTGAACTCACTATTGATGAAAATTCGGTGTGTACATAGCTTTGGATCAAGCCCTTTCATTTCATTATAATCCCAGGAAAAAGCTGGTTTATGGGTAGTAAGCATTTTGACCATTGATTCCTGCTGCTTACTGGTAAGTTTATTGTTGATATTCAAGGTTTTTCCTGCAACTACTTCTACTTGGGAAGTCAATTCAAGCATGGATACTTCAGACAGAAAAGGCATGTCTACTTCATGGGGCAATAATGTATGTAAACAGTCAGTTGCTATAGGATAATGAGCTAATGTGGGTGGAGGGAGAATGGTCTGTAAGGTGCATGGACTTTCTTCACAATGAGGGTGTTCAATACCATAATTATTCAGTAAGACATTGTATAGTATCTCTTCCTCCTCTTGTTGTGCAATGAAAGGCTCTCTGGTAATCATCATGAGACTAGCCACCAAGTTCACTTCCTCTTCTTCTCCCAAATCAAGCCAAACGACCTGTCTAGACTCAAGTTGAGGCCGGTCTGGAGAATAGAGGGTAAGCTTTTTTGTGTTATACCCATCAGATATTGTCATGTTACTAGTCCTAAATCCTATATAAGCATCTACAGTGGCTAACCACAGCCTTCCTAGAATTACAGGATAACCTCCTAATGATGCTTTTGGAGACAAAATCATAAAATCAGCAGGATATTCCAATGAATCTAGGGTGACAACTAAGTCTTCTACTACTACTCCATCAGGTTTGACAGTTGAACTATCAGCAAGTTGCAAGACTGTAGGTGTAGGTCTTAGGTCAGAATTACTTAGCTTTAGTACAAGGTCTTTGGTCATGACATTGATAGCAGCTCCAAGATCTACTAAAGCATTCTTAATTTGAACCCCATTTATATTAATTTCAACAACAAGGCTGCCAGGGTCTGAATATTTTGGGATGGTAAGCTTCCCTAGCATCAAATCAAAGAGTTGGCCTAAAAATGAACATTTTAAGGGTCTTTCTTCTTCCTACCTGACTTCTTTAGACATGCTTCTTTGATGGCCTTGCTGTAAATAGGTACTTCCTTAATTGCTTGAAACAAAAGAATTTTTACACATATGTGCTTTAGTTGGTCAAGAATGTCAAAGGTAGGCTCTTCTTGATTTTTCACAATTTCACCTTCCAACCTTTGTGGGAAAGGAGGTGATGGTGTATTGGATACCTTAGGTAATGATGGAGTTTGTATTGGATCATGGGGTTGGACTAGGCCATTGGAATCTTCTTCTTGCTCAATCTCCTAAGATGAAAATTCTGAGATTATGGGAGGAGATGGTGTGGGCAACACAGTCTCTTAACGTAAGTTGATATTATTCAGGTTAAGAGCATAGGCAGGCTGATGATTAGGATCAACAAAATAAACTTGTTGTTATTCCTGCTGCTAAGGCTGATTATTTGGATTGGGTGTTGCTTGAGCAGGCAGTTGGGTTGGCTTTGGACTCTGGTTTTGATTGGCTATAGGAGGTGGCATAATTGACTGCTGTTGGGGTTGCTGCAGGAAACTAGTGGGTGGATTTGACCATTGTTGGCCTCCTCTCCACTGGTTAGATTGCTCCCAATTCCCCTGTGGAGGTTGCCACTGATTTTGCTGTGGTGACTGCCAGTTTCCTTGTGGGGGTTGCCAATGGTTTTGTTGAGCATTTGGCCAAGGATTATTCCATTGAGGTTGAGAATATGGGCCATAACCTGGAGGGTATTGGTTCTGCCACTGATTATTATATGAACCAAAATTTTGCAAGGGGTCTTGAGGCATACCTTGTCTTGGGGCCCAAGGCCTACACTGAGCAACAAAGAACACTTCTTCCTCTCCTTCAATGGTTTTGAACTTAGTAGGAACATGTTGCACCTCAAAATTGGCTACTACTTTGCATCTGCAGTCCTTCTTCCTCTGTCTATAGTGAGGGTAATATTCAACTAGCATCGCATCAGCTTCATCTTTCTTCCTTCTAGCTTACATGGTGTCTAGCTGAGTAGCTACATCATTTATAATATCTTGCTTGAAGTCAGACAAAAGATTAGAGAGTTCTCCTTTTGATACGCCTGAACCACTTCCTTTTGCAATAGAGGGTCAGAACTCCCTGCCTTTCTTCACATTTTCCCTAGAGTAATTGAGACGGATCTTCTTAATGTCATCCCAATTACTTTGGGTGATATCTTCTCCAGCCATGAGGTCAAGTGCTTCCATATAGGTATCATTGACTCCTCTTAGAAAGAGAAGTTTTTTAGACTCCTCATTTAGCTAGAGTTGAGTGTTTTGCTGCACACTAAATAGAAACTTGGATACATAGTCCTCCAAGGTTTCATCCTCCTTTTGTGACATCTTGAAGATGTCATCTCCTCTCATATCATTTCCCCTACAATATTCTTTATACTTTCCTAAGAACAACTCCTTCAATTCATCCCAAGTGGCCGCTGCATTGCCCCCTAATCCCATGAACCATTTTAAGGCTGACTCCTTTAAAGTAGAAGGAAATAATTTCATCTTATGGGCTTCAATAGTATAATCATTACTCCTACATAGGATGTCAAACTCAAACAACAAGGTATGAGGGTCCTCTATAATAAGGCCATAGAATTTTGGAAGCAATGAGGCAAGGATATTTTTGAGATTATTATTGTCATGCAAGTCAAAGAGTGGGAATGGAAAAGTAGGCCTTTCCATCCATGGTGGTGGTCTTGGGTTAGCTCCTAGCTGGTAGACGATAAGGGCAAGTGGATTATTATGGGGGTCCTAGTTATTGAAAGTGTGCAGGTCATTCAATTGTGTTGTGAGTAAATCAAGGTTATCAGGCTCATCAAACAGGTTCAAACTGATCTCCGAGGAAGAAGAAGATGAAGTGACTAGGTCCTAACCAACATCCAAATATGGTTCTTCTGGGACAATTTATGGGTCAATCTTTGGGTCGTTTTCTTGGATATCTAAACTTCTAGGAAGGAATCTTCCAAATTGGTCTCTTCTTCTAAGCATACAGTAAGAAGTAAATCTAAACTATGGAAAAATGCTAGAATAGTGAATTTTGATCTAAACTCTAGGAATAAAACTTCAAGCTACCTACTAGCATGCCCGCAATAGGTCTTTAGTTTGACACCATCCTTAGAAATGATGCCAAAAATGTAGTGTTATTTAATCAACTTAATAACTAGGAACATGAATTCCTCTACTTAAAGATTGAACATCACAACCAGCAACCATAATCCGCTAAAGAACCTCATTTAATTATCAATCCGAAGACGTGAACTTGAAATGGGTCAGCGCAATATATGCACTAATCATCTTTCCTAGACATGTGTGATACCCTAAGATGCTTTATATTGGAAGTCTAATTATTGGGATAACTTTACTGAATAACTTGCTTTGGAAATGAAAATTGAAAGATAAAACTACTCTGCATCTAGTGGCTGTAGGAACAATTGACAGCTCTGTGTTTCTGCCAGCTGTAGGAACAAAACATATTAACTTCTATGAAAGAAAGTGTAGCTATCCTAACTTACAGAATGAAAGTATAGGAAGTTCCCTAAGTGGGACCCCTTAGGTAATGCCAAAAGTAGACAATAGATTAGACGAAAAACTTCATAAACTTTATTGATTCAAGGTAAAACAATACATAGCATGCAATCTCTCTTGACCGTATTTCTGAAACTGAAAATGTGTTTACAACAGCAATCTTCCAGCCCATTCTCTGAAGGAGAATGAGCTATTTATTGAAACTAAATCTAACAACTAACTTACCTTCCCTTATAAATCAAGAGGTCTTTATTACATTCAACTAACTTAGCAAAGCGGTGGATAGAAATGAAAGAACAAAGTCAAATCAGTTCATCAATCTTAAAGTGCCATCATCCTGGATTTATGCACCATCAAGATGCCTTGAGTCATATTTCTGAAACACTCCTCTTGTATGGCGGATGAGTTGAAACTGACTCCCTATTCTTCTACAGCTGAACCGATCTTCATTGATTTGGTCTTCTACCCACGAGTGGGAATTGAATTCCTTCCTCCAATCGTGGTACCTGCAAAATATCCTACCGGCTATTCCTGAGGTAGAGAGTTAGCTCAACAAGTTCAACATTTAAGATGATTCATCATTTTATTTATACATCTATTTAAGCATTAATCTAAAGCAAACATTATCATAGGCATGGTTGCAGGAAGTTCAATAGTAGAGGTTGCAGGAGGTTTGTCATCACACAAGGTTTACTGAGGCATTCATAAAACTAATAAAACATTTAAAGTAATAACCATGGAAGACTTAGTGTAATATCCTTATTACATTAAGCATAAAAAGTTTATGTTTTATCCCATAATCAGTACCAAATGTTTGTTTTAGCATAATGAAAAAGCATAAAAGTATTTGTAAAAGTATGATCTAGATATGCCAAAAACTGGTATCATCAATTTGTCTGTGAATAAAATTGTGCATTTGTTAGAAGAATGGTGTATTTTTCAGAATAACTACACATTTGTCATGGGAATGGCACATTTGTTTGAAACTACTGTATTTGTATTTTCATAAGTTAGAATTTTTTTGACAAGGCTTTTTAGCACTTGTTTCTAAAACTGTGCAATTGTTTGAAACCTATGAATTTTAATTTTCTATTATGAGTAGTTGTTTTGATAGAAAAATGCACCAATCCTACACTCTTTTAATATGTTTTTTCACTAACGGGTATTTTTTTTTGATGTGTAAGCAGGAATTGAAAGATTTGATGTAGGATTACAACAAAGTTTCAAACATGTTTATTGTAGGGAAGACGATCGATCCCAGTTGTTGAATTACTTTTAATTAACTTAGGAACTTTCTTTTTGGTGCTCTAAAATGAACAAAAAAATCACACTTTGATTTTGTACTGTTAAAAAGAACAAATTTTAAGATTTTTTAACTTAAGAACTTTCTTTTGGTTCTCTAAAAATGAACAATAAGAAACTCACACTTGATTTTGGTGTTGATAAAATGAAGAAATTTTAAGATTTTTAACTTAGGAACTATCGTTTGGTGCTCATAAAAAGAACAAAAAAACTTTAGTTTTGGACTCTAAAAATGAACATATTTAATGTTTTCATAGGTAGGAACCTTTAATTTTGGTGCATAAAAAGAGAGAAATCATTTTTCATTTTGTTGACGCACACACGTTTTTACATTTGTTGACCAAGATAGGACAAGGATTTCCTTTCTTAGAAACACCTCTATTGGAGCTCATAAAAATGAACAAATGTTTCTTTGTGATATTTCACCATTGCTATCTTAATTGCTTGATGTCTTGAATATTTCGTATTGGTGAAAATTAAAGAAAATTTTGTTTTGTTTACTCACAATTTTTTGGGGATAACATTGCTCGAGGTGTTTAAAATGAATCAAATTGCTATGGATTGTTCATTGTGCATTCATTGATTGGAAAAGATAAAAGTTTTTTATCTTCTCCCCTTGCACCTTTTGGCGATCTTGGGTGAGCTAAAGAACCTTTTTTAGCATTGCACTTTATTTTTAAGTTTACCTTAAAGAGGGGGATTTCCTTGAGATACATCCTACATTGGAGAACTCATTGCAAGGTCTTAAAGCATGTTTACTGGTGGCCTATATTAAAGGTTGTGAACTCGTAAGAAAGTAGCTTCAAGTCATGTTGAAAACAAACTACACCTAATCCCATACCTTAAGTGGAACAGGAACAGTTAAAGAGCCTTAAGTGGACAGCGAGTGAGTTTTAGATTTTCATGTTCACAGTTACAACTAAGAACCAAATTGTTTTAGAGGCCACCCTATTATCCCAAAACATTCTCTGAAAGTGTTGCATTAGAATTTACTTTTGAGAAGTTACTTGCCATGTCCAACTATAGGCCTGCACCATAAGTTGCATGTAAAATCATCTCTTCGAAGCATGAGGCAGACCTACCTAATAGAATGGTATCTATCCCTTGGGGTTGTAATTGATAGTTTATTTTAAACTTACCCCATTACATTCAAAACAATTTGAAATCAAATTTTTTGTTTGATTTAAATAACAAGAACACATTCAAAACAAACACTAAATGAGAGGGTTAAACCACAAACCCTTTGATTTAGTGCACACTTGTGAGAGGAGCCTTATGTTTGCACCCCTTTGAAAGGATATTTCCTTAAAGGTTTATGAACATTCTGGCTTTGATTTTAGGGTACATTAATTAAAGTAAAAATTTGGGAACTATGGCTTGGGTATTGTGATTTCACAACCTAAGTTATATACATGAAGTTCACATAAGTCCATGCTTGCTTAGTCAGTCCAAGTGTTGTCTTATCACTTGCCATACTTCAAAATACAAAGAAAAAGTTGAAAAAGAGTTATTCACAAGATCAATGTTCAAACCAAAACAATTGGAAAGACAGAAGATCAGATAGTCCCACATCCATTATTGCCATCTTACCTATTTGAAATAAAAATCAAACAAACCATTAAGGTCATTCCTCCACTCAGGCATCCATGATATTAACAGTTACTTGGGATTCGTAGATAGTACAAGTAGACTTTCCTGCAACATATCCTCTAGATAAGGAAGTGGAATATAGACCCTAGTTCTTCAACATTTTGATTCCCAAAGAAGTAGTTTCATCCAAAACAACACTAAAACCCTAGGGTCTTGAGCTTCAAAGCAACCATCCCATAACACCACCAAACTTTATGACCATTTGGTGACCAAATTCCCTAGTTGAACAACTAGATCTTGTAGCACTAATCCTTGAACCTAGTCTCACATATATCAAAGGCGAACAAACAAACATCATAAGAAACTTGAGAACCTTCATTTTTTAGAAGAACGAAACACATCACCAGTTTATCACCACATCAATTGTCTTAGACGAAGAGGAAGAGAAAGCTTCCATAGTAGTAGAGAGACCCATATTACCACCACCCACATGGAAATAATTATCCCATTCATGATCTCATGCAAGGTCAAGATCCCCAAGATAAAGACCACAGGTCATCATTTTAGACTCGAGCATCTAAGTTCGAAAGCTCTCAAGAAACACCTTTGGGAACTTCATGAAACCATAACTGGGTTGGTATATAACTTCTAGAAATGAGCTTCTAGGAACAATATGAACTTGTATTCCTTCTACTATTCTTAGAATCTAGGTATGTTCAAACAGTTCTAGTATCTTACATAATCTGCAAGGAAACATCAGGTTTTAGAATTTTTGTCAACTAGTTATTCCATTCATGATCTCATGTAAGGTCAAAATCCCTCAGGTAAAATCCATAGGTTGTCATTTTAGACATAGAAATATGAGTCCAAAGGCTCTTCAGAAACACCTCTTAGTGCTACATAAAAACATAACAAAATTGGTGCAAAACTTCTATAGACACACTTCGAAGGACAATCTAGAGTTATATTATGTTCTTCTTTGGTCAAAATCTTGATATTTTCTATGATACTAAACTTCTCCAGAGGAAAGAACTAGATTTGCACCACTTTTAGGTCAACATCAGGTCTTTGAAATTTTGAGTCAACTAGAGGGTACACCACTTTCCCATAGGAGACCCAAGTTGTTTATGAAAACCATGAGATCACAACATAGGAAAAAGACGGAAGCCAACAAAAAAACCACAATTATCCCACAAATGAACATTATGAATGATGAAAGTAGCCCATGGAGCTATAGGCCAAGTGACCTTGAAACTCCCTAGAAGAGACTAGTATACATAGACACTTTCATTGAGGAGGAAATAAGCTGCAAACAAAAGGAGATTATGGAACAAGGTAACCAGGATCCAAACCAAGTGATTATAGAGGAGGTAAACGATGAAGAAGAGATAAATGAGGAAGAACTATTTGATCATTCTAACAACCCCAAGGTTCTCAAACTAATGGAAAGGTTGTTAAGAAAGGAACCAAACTCCTATTTCTTCAAGTTAGCACAAAGTGGTGTTAAGTTACCCATGGATTTCAATGTAAAATCTCTCAAAGACCCAAATATTATTCCCTTAGGGGAAAACTCAGTTGTGAGACAAATAACCCAACCTCCAGAGAGGCCAAATATGCCACCCGTGTTCTCACAAAATAATGATCAACCCAAAGAGAACCCCTTGTTCAAAAAAAAAAACTTAGGTTGAACAAGTTGTAGTAGCACAAATGTACCAAGGGGGGCCATCTCAATACATACCTTAGAACACATCCAACATCGACCCTTCTCAGAATAACCATTATCTTCAACAGGGTGGAACACAAGGCCCCCCTTAGAATAACTAGCATCTTCAATAGGGTGGAACACAAGGCCACCCTCAAAATAACCAATATCTTCAACAAGGTGGAACACGTGATCCTCCTCAGAACAACTAGCAATACTATCAACAAGGTGTCCCGCCAACACGTCATCAGGGTAACCTTTATTTTAGTCCTACCCAGTAGGGTGTGCCACAAAGCACCCTCAGTCAGTCATCCCAACAACAAGGTGCCCTACCAATGCATCATTAGGGTAACCTTCATTTTAGTCCTACCTAGCTGGGTGTTCCATAGAGTTCCCTTAATCAATCATCCCAACAACAAGGTGTCTTGACAACACATCATCAAGGTAACCCTCATTTTAGTCTTACCCAGTAGGATGTGCCACTAAGCACCCTTGATCAGTCATCCCATCAACAAGGTGTCCCACCAATGCATCACCAGGGTAACCTTTATTTTAGTCCTACCTAGCAGGGTGTGTTACAAAGCACCCTAAGTTAGTCACCCCAACAACAAGGTGTCCTGCAAATGCATCATCAGAGAAGCCTTTTGTATGTTCCACCCCCACAACAAGAAATTAACCCTCCTTACATCCCATATGGATATCAAGGTCTTGTACCTTCACAATACCATATCTATAACCAAATAATCATAGGACATGAAGGTTATTACATATAGGGTTTACAAACACATGTACCAAAAATGGATATGGAACTAAAGCTAGATGCGATCACCCAAAAAATAACAAATATGGAGATAGGAAAACAAAAGAAGACCTACACCATGTAAGAAATTTTTTTTTTCCCATTTGATCTTTCCATCATGACACTACCCTTTCCAAAAAACTTTGAGATATCTAGGTTTGAAAGAAAGTACAAAGGAGTAGGAGATCTGGTATAACATGTACGAGAATTCTTAGTATCATATATGGACATGTAGAACAATGATGCCTATCTAATGAGGCTCTTTCCATGCAGCCTTACAGGTCATGCTATGGAGTGGTTCACTCGTTTGCAACCTGGAATCCAAACTTTTGATGAGTTGTCTAGAAAATTTATAACCCACTTCATGTTTAACATAGAACAAGATGTCACCATCATGAGTCTGTCCATGATCAAATAGAAACTGGGAGATTCCTTCACCTCCTACTTGTAAAGATGGAGACACAAAGCGAGTCGGTGCAAATGGCCAATTCCAGACAAGGAGTTGGTGGATATATTCATCATGAATATTCTTCCCAAAATAAACTATCGAATCACTATGCTATGTACTATAGACTTCGAAGAAATAATCAAAAAATTGTTACATATTGAGAGAGCTCTCATAGCAAGAGGAACTTTAAAGACAAACAACTCAAAAGACAATACCTCTAGCTCAAATGAAAAACCCAAAAACTGGGCTAAAAATAAGAATGTTACAAATGATGGAGTTGTAGACACTAGAGTAGTATGGAACACATAGAACACAAATCAGAATAAACCATAGGTGGCACAAACAAACTATGGTCCCAAAAACACACAAAGAAACCAAACTACCTATCCCAAGAACAATCAGGTTGTAAACCAATAGACAAATTAGTGAGGGCAATAGAGGCAATATGGTCAACCTAGGAGGAAATTTACTATATTAGGTGAGTCACTTGAGATTGTCATGCAGAAACTAGTACAAAATAACCTCATCAAAACAAACGACCACCCAAATTATGAGGAACCTAGCTTTAATACACCATGGTACAATGAGAAAGAATTGTGTGATTTCCACATGATCAAAGGACATACGACTAATAATTGCATGCACCTCAAACATATCATTCAATAATTAATAGACAAAGGGGAAGTAGATGTTGATCATCATCCTAGAAATAAGGACCTAAAAATATACTCAAACCCAATCCCAAACCATGCTAAGAGGAATGATAAGGGAAAGGGAGAAGAGTACCATAATTCTAATTACACATATGGGGACATAGTTTTGGGAACCCTCTCACAAGTTGATGACAGTAGGGAAAATGTAGTAACAATTAGAGAAGGAGACAACAATTGCAACATAACTACCTGTCATGAAAGAGTTACAATATAAGGATCGCCTCCCAAACCCACAATCAAGTCACCAAGTGACTACAACATTGTGGAATAGTTAAAGAAGACACCTGCCCTCATTTCAATCCTAGAATTGGTAAAACTGTCACCCACACATAGGGAGATATTGGAAAAAGCTTTGGAAATTTTAGTCCCTAATGACCTTGATCCCAATCAGCTCTAGACCATAATTGGAAAAATCAGTACAAGTAATCACTTAGTCTTTTTATAGAAAAATTTACCACAAAGAACATTCCACAATCAAGCTCTGTACATAGAGTTTGGTGTTCATAAAACCATGGCCAAAAGAGTGTTGATAGATAATGGTGCAGGTTTAAACATTTGTACCTTAAAATTCATAAAATAGCTGGGGTATTCTGATGACTTGATTAACAAAGGAAAGAGTATCACCATAAGGGTCTATGATGACTTGGAGAGAAATTATGAAGGAATAGTTAGGTTGTCGATGTAGATAGGATCATTAGTAATAGAAACTACTTGTCAAGTACTGGATCTTGAGTTACCATACAACCTACTCCTAGGAGGCCCTTGGATCCATGCATTACAAGCAGTCCCTTCCACTTTCCATCAATTCCTAAAGTTTCCACATGAAGGAAAGGAAGTAACACTATATGTTGATCCTGAACCTTTCAATTTTTGTGTGAAGTTGGAGGAGAAATACAATAAAACCCAACGTGGTCCTAGAAATGATATAGCCTTTCTTTTTCTTATCTTGACCCTTCCATGATTCCATCAACCTCCACCAAAAACACATCAATTGAACACCCAAAAGCAAAATCCAAGATCCAAGTACTTGACAAGGGAAATGATCACTACCATTTTAACCAAGCATTCTGCATTTTCATGCTCCCACCAACACCTAGAGTGTATGGAGGTCCAAAACAGATCAAGATAGCACAAATTCTATTCAAACCCACTATTTTTACCAGATGGGCAGACATGAAAGATGAAGAAATATTTTAGGAGGACCTTTCATTCATGATCTACAAGGAAGACCAAAAAGAACCACAAAAGCCACAACCCATTTTAATTGATCCTAACACTAAGGGGTATCAATTAGTCAAAAAAATGGGATACAATGGAACAGGTGGCCTAGGGCTACACAAACAAGGCCAATCAAAGCCTATCATAATGGAATAAAGATAGAAGAATATGGGGCTAGGTTATAAACCAAAAGATGTGGTCATCCAAAAAATTGGACGAACCTCTTGGAAGAAATGAGAAACTTCTACTAGTGTTAAGGCATTGGATATCTACCATGTCATGGAAAATGAATTACCCATTGAAGATTTATTTGACAACTTTAGAATTGATAGGTTCCCTCTCTAGTACATGGAACCCATTCCTGAAATCTATTACCATTCTGAAATGGACTAATGAATACAAATGGGATTCTCCTTCCTTCATCACATGATATGATTCCCCCAATTATAGTAATGATGACCTAGATACCCAATGGTAAAAAGATACTAGAGCCATATTGACCATTTCAGCTACTTTAGTAAGCTTTGCAAACCAAGATGATAGTCTCCCACTCTGTTATCCTCAACTCATAGATTGGGATCAACAACAAAATGCACCTATTTTAGATCAATTCCAGAATGATGAGGTCATCGCATAGCTCATGGGACTTCAAATAGACAGACCAATAGGAGATCACAAAGTAGGGTTCATCATGGAACTAGAACAAGAGGCATACTTCGGTGGAGAGATTGAATTTTCCAGTTGGAAAAATGAAAGAAAAAACATAAAGATGTGATCCCCTAGAGAAGACCACACTGTGGCTCTATTGGATCTAGAAAAGAGAAAAATAAAGGATGCATCAGAAGGTGAAAACCTCCCAAAGGCACTCAAGGATGGAGGATTCAATCTCCCTGTTGGAGCCTAAAATTTCATAAAAAAATTGGCAAGATTTAAGGCTCACAAAATGAAAAAATTGATTTCAGCACTCAGATGTTCAGTTGGAAAATCTATTCAAATGGCCCACTTTGAAAAATCGTAACTTTAGATCTATTCATTTTCATGCCAAACCACCTCACAAACATGTTTATATGACATATATGAGTGTGCACACCAATTTTTAGCTTTGTACGATCAATTTTGACAGTATTTCAAAAGGTCAAATTGAAGGGTTCTGCAAAGGTTTGCTGTCTACACACAATAAAATCTGCCAAGTAGGTCAACTTTGGAGAACAATATTAAGCAATTGAAAGGGTTTCATGATAGACTAATTGATTCTCTTGATTATTCCCATCTCAATGTGCATCCATGTCAATTTTCAAAGCTTCAGGACATCATTTAGTATTTTTTTAAAATCAAAACCAAATGGGTTTTACTCAGTTTGAAAAATGCATTTGCAGAACAACTTCAAAGAGGTCAATTTTGACCTTAGTATTTCATGAAAAAATTAAAATGGTTGAAAATCCTTCTGCACACCTACTCATGGAGCCTAAATAAATTAATTCCCAAAGTTATAGCTTCACAGGAGAAGATGTGGTATTTTTTCAAAAGGGCAAGTTGGCATGCTTCAAATAGTTTTCACAAGTGCAGTTTCAGAAAAAGCTTATTGAGCTACTTTGAAAATCATTATCTTTCAAATCTGATGGATTCATGCAAAAATATTTGGTGACTGTGTTCTCCTATCATAACTCAACATGCAGGTTCATTTTCGTGACTTTTGGAGATCATCTGATCATTTTTTCAAAGCAATTCCAGAGGCTACCTAACTCATTTGGGTCACTTTGCAACAAAGAAAAATTCCATCAAAGAGACCAACCATAGTCTCACTTATTTTCAAGAGGGGTATGAGGTCTCACAGATTCTGCAAGAGTGGTTTGAAGCCTCACCGATCTGCAAGAGTGATTTGAAGTCTCACCGATTGGAGAGACATGATATTGGAGTGAAATCCTCAAGTCATCTCGAGCATACATGTCATGTCAATGGAACCTCATCAGAAATAAATTCACTTTTTCTCACCAATAAAATGAAGAGAAACATGTCAGGGAGACATGTGCTATCAGAGTGAGTTTTTCTTCTTCTTCTGACTTCATATGTTACACTGATCTGCAAGAGTGATTTGAAGTCTCACCGATTGGTGAGAATGGTATGAAGTCTCACTGATATCTACAAGAGTGGTATGAAGTCTCACCAATCTGCAAGATTATTTTGAAGTCTCACCAATTGGCAAGAGTGGTATGAAGTCTCACTAGTCTACAAGACTGGTTTGAAGTCCCATCGATAGCCAGACCCCATTTATATTTCATTGGTGAGACAATTGATATTAGTAGAAGTTATTGGAAGTCTCTCAATAAGAGAAATGTTACCCTGATATGTGAATACATGTAGTCAGGGTACAAACAAAATATTGAATGAAATTGTGGTGGAAATCAATGATACTTTGAGAAAAATAAATTCCATTTGTTTTATCGAGGAGATTTAAAAGTGGATAATTATTTTACCCACAAAATGCACAAGAGGTAAAATCTAAAAAATATTTGCTTGGGTAGTTGGAATATTTTCACCAATAGGATTAAAAGAATATGTAATTATTTTACCCAAAGGAATAATTTATTAAATTGGGTAAAATATTTCAATCAAGCAAGGTAAAAATGGGATGCTTTTTCACCGAAGAAGCTACGAGATCGGGTGATTATTTTTAATTAGTGGAAGTACAAAAGTTTCCAGAAAAGGATAGTGACTGAAGTTAATTTTTTGTGAAGATGCAAGATGGAGATTAAAGTTAAAATATTTAATTTCCCAAAGGTAACTAATTAAATTTTATTTTACTGATAATAATTAAACAAAGAGCTGTACCAAAAAGAAGAATTGCATCAAACAGATGTTGTGAAGGGTTGTAACCCTAAAATAATGTATATATATGCCAAATGAAATCAAAAGAGAAAAAAAAATAGAATTAGGAGTTAGGTAGTAGGATAGGTTGATCAGTTGCTGAAATAAGAACATTATGTTGTATATTGTAAAACATTTTAAAATTATATAATGGAGAAGAATGCATAAATTTGTGATCCAATTATGATATCAATTGTTTGTTAAATAAATTGAAAAATATTATTAGGTTGACATTTTTTAAATTGATGTATCAAGATATTTTCAATTTATCAAGGCACATTTTCTATTCTTGTGTGGTTCAATTAATTGGCTCCTTCAAGGAAGGATTAAATTCTTTTAATTAATCGCAATAATCTAGAAAAGGTCATTTGGATCGATAAGAAGAACTTGATAATGGTTACGAGATATAATAACTCGACCAAAATAACGCTAGATAGAATAACCCGGTCACAATAACCTAGGGTCATCATAAACCATGGATAGAATACCCAGTGGTCTAAATAACCCATGGATAAAATAACCCATGGTCATTTTAGATCAAGCTAGTAAACCAGTTGAATATACAATTACCAATAGAGGGGAATACTTTTTTCATGACAATAATGATGAGAATCATTTTTTAATATTCTAGTTTACTATCTTGATCTAAAATGACCATGGGTTATTGTCCATGGGTTATTTTGTCCTTGGGTTATTCTATCTAGGGTTATTTTGGTCAGGTTATTATGTCTTGATACCCTTGATAATTACATTCTTTCATGTTTATACAAGGTATAAAAAATCATAAGTGCCAAGGAATTAGAATTATAGCCAGTAAGTAAGTCACATATCATTTGCATCTTGACTCCATTTACCCAAAAAAAGTAGGCACTGGTCATACCAATTCCATTTTAGAATTTCATAAAATCTTATTCAAAACATTCACATTTCAAATTCAATACTAGGAGGAGGATTAGTTAGCAAGCTTTCATCTATTATACTTTATGCCACTGTGATATATCCACAATTTCAATCTAGTCATACAACTCCAAATTTTCTTTATTTGTCAAGGTATACCCACCTAGGTCTGGCAGAGCCTAAAGAGTAGAAGGTTCAACTACATTAATTGGCCTTGTACATTAGCCAAAAACATGTCAAGAGCTTGGCAACCTCTTATGGTTGAAACCTACGTTTTTGAGACCTAACACTGCCCATGTGTGAATATCAAGAAAGATCAACACTCCTTGTAGAAGAAACATAATCCATAAATGTAGGTACAACATAGGACCCAAAGATAACATACCATGTAGCATCACTCGATCCTGAGGAGAAAGAAAATTTCACAACGTTCATCAACAAGAGAAAGGTAAACTTTGCCTGGATCTATGTCGACATGCCTAGACTAGATCCAACATTAGTGGTGCATCATCTAGCTGTCATCTCTGGAACAAATCCTATCAAATAGAAACTCAAAAATATGCATCCCAGATAGTATTATTGGTGAAGGTAGAACTAAAGAAGCTACTATATGTGGGTTTCATTAGACCCATCGACTATCCACAATGGATATCAAACCTAGTACCAGTGTCCAAACCTACTAGGGGCATACAAATATGTACAAACTTTAGGGACTTGAAGAAAGCTTGTCTAAAAGATGAATTTCCATTACCGAGAATTGACATGATAGTAGATCTAATAGCAGGGCATGTGATGCTTTCCTTAATGGATGGTTTCTCATGATACAACCAGATAAAGATCTCTCCAGATGACCAACACAAAACAAAATTCACTTGTGCTTGGGGAACATTCTATTGGAATGTGATGCCTTTTGGTCTAAAGAATGCAAGAGAAACCTATCAAAGAGCGATGACAACCATATTCCATGACATGCTATAGACAATCATGGAGGACTATGTGGATGAAGTCCTAGAAAATTCAATCAAAAGGGCAGATCACTTGACAAACCTAGCAAAGGTATTTGATCGATTGGAACAATACAATCTATGACTCAACCCAAAGAAATGTGTGTTTGGAGTAAATTTTGGAAAGCTATTAGGGTACATAGTGTCAAGAAGAGGGATATAGGTGGATCCTACCAAGGTAAAAGATATGATGGAGATACCTCCACCAAAAATACTCAAATAGTTGAGGATCGTACAGGGGAAGCTATAATCAATCAAGTGATTTATCACACAACTGGTAGACAAATGTCACCCTTTCACTCATCTCCTACACAAGGACATCACCTTCAAATCGGATGGGAGATGTGACCAGACATTTCATCAAGTCAAGGAGTACCTACTTACTCCTCCTGTACTCATGCCACCAATTCCAAAAAAGGAGATGATGCTTTATGTGTCTACCACACAAGCAACATTGGGAACTCTCTTAGCACAACTAGATGATAAGAATAAAGAAAGGGCAATATGCAATATCAACATAACATTGGTGGACTATGAAATGAACTATTCACCCATTGAAAGAGCCTATCTCTCAGCCATGTTTTCAACATAAAAGTTGAGACATTACATCTTAAACAAAAAAGTGAAACTAATATCAAAGGTGGACCCACTCAAGTATTTACTAGCAAAATTAGCCTTAACAGGTCAAATAGCCAAATGGGTGATGATCTTGAATGAATTTGATATAGATTACATAGATAAGAGAGCTATAAAGGGACAAGTCATAATAGAAAAATTGGTCGAAGCACCCATAGATGATCATAAACATCTCACAATGGATTTTCCAGATGAGAGCATCTTGATGACAGATCAGATAGGCCAATGGACTCTATACTTTGATGGGTTCCATACTCAACATGGTTCAGGAGCAAGAATATTATTTCTCACACCATAGGGAGATAGTATACCCAAAGCCTACATGATTGCATTCCTCTATACAAACATATTAGAGTATGAAGCTCCTGTCACAGGGCTCAAAATGGTGATCAAATGAAGAATAAAAGAGCTACATGTCTTTGGAGACTCCCAGTTATTAATCAGATAGGTGAATGACAAGTACCAAACAAAAGATGATAAATCACTAGCATACAAAAGAATGGTGGATAGCTTCAAGGAGTACTTCATCAAAATAACCTTTGAAAAGGTTCCTTGGGTTAAAAATAGAGCTTTTGATGCAATGGCCATAATAGGCATGCTACTAGATATTCCTTAGAATGTTCCTAAATATGAATTCCTCATGGAGCAACTACTGGTGCTTGCATTCGACATTCCAGAATAAAAAATGGTATGTGTTGTTCTTGGTCCTAACTCCACATGGTACCAAGATACTTTTGACTATATCCAAAATGGTATCATACCACCTGACTTAAAGACTACTTAGAAGAAAAACTTCAACCATAGGACCTCCCATTTTATGATCTTAGGAGAAACCCTATACCATCATAGCCTAGATGGTATGTTACTTCGGTGCCTTAACATAGAAGAAGTACAAACAGCCTTACAAGAGGTCCACGAAGGTATTTTTGGATCCCACTCTAGTAGACCTAACTTAGTACAAAATATACTCAAAGAAGGATACTATTGGCCTTCCATGGAGCAAGATTGCATTCAACATTCTAGAAGGTGTCGAAAATGTTAGCAACATAGTGATCTAGTTCATGCATCAGTAGAAGAGTTGATACCCATCACAACACCATGGCCTTTTTCACAATGAGGATTAGACTTGGTAGGTAAGATATTACTCGCTTCATCCAATGGGAATAAATTCATTATCACTACAACATAACACTTCACAAAATGGATAGAGGCAACTCCACTAACCTATATCACTGGCAAACATATATCAAAATTCATTTTGAATTATCTCATTTGTAGGTATGGAATCTCATAGATAATTGTAATAGACAATGGCACCCAATTCAAGAATTGAGATGTCTAAGAGTTCTGTTCTAAATTATCGATCCAACATAGATTTTCTATGCCCTAATATCCTCAAGGAAATGGTCAATCAGAGGCATCCAATAAAACAATCCTAAAACTATTGAAAATACTGTCAATGATGTCGGTCATGATTGGCATTTGCAACTAAATCCATCCTTATGGGCTTATAGAAGTAGCATCCACACACCTACTGGAACCACACCTTTTTCCTTGGTCTATGGATCACAATTAGTGTTACCTATCAAAGTCAAAATCCCCTCATTGTGAGTCTCACTAAAAGGCATGGTAAGCAATGATGAATACAAGGTATCTAGATTGAATGAATTAGAGCTCCTAGATGAAAGGCATTTGAGCATGTTAAACCATCTAAAATTTTATCAGAATCAACTCAAACAAAGCTATGACAAAAGAATCAAAGATAGAAACTTTCAGGTTGGCGACTTAGTCCTCAAGGAGAATTAGAAGACACAATTGAATCAAGATGGCAAGGATAAATTTGAACCTAATTGGTTAGGTCCATTCATCATAATAGCAAGTTATGGCTTTGGGGCATATCAGTTGGCTACTCTCAAAGGAGAACATCTAGTTGAACCTCTAAACAACAACCACCTCAAAATTTTATATACATGAAACGTATCAAAATACCCCAAGCAAGAGGGTAAAAATTTAAAAAATGGAAAAAAGAGAAAAAAATATAGAAAAATAAAAAGAGAGAAAAATAGTAAAGAGAAATAAAATGTTCTTTGAGTGAAAACCACTTTGTGGCACTCCTAGAATAGTTACCATAGTGAATACCTAGTAAAAAGGCACTATGTATGAATAAAACATACATTATTATCTATCAACACTTTTTCATAGCATCCACCCATCCATTTCATGAATCATGTGTCCAATCATGGCTTGTCACTGATTAGGGCAAGTCCTTTTATTGGGGGAAACTTCTTGAAGCTAGTCACAATTTAGATCTGGTAAAATTAAATCAAGTTCATAAAACAACAAAGGTTAAAAACACTAAGAAACAAAAAAGATCAAAAACATGTAGAAAATATCAAAACAAAACAACATCGTTGGGTTATTCCTTCACTCAAACAGTCTAAGATTTCAACATTTGCTTGAACCTCATAGCTAGTTCAAGTGAATTTCCCATAACATATCCTCTAGACACATAAATGAGATATCAATCCATGCTATCAATGTTGTTTACCCAAAAAATAGTTCATACTTTGAGTCAAATGGTCGAACTACGTGATCTCTACATGTACAATGTAGGCAAGAATTTTAGCCCCCATGACCCTAGGTCAATCCCCTTAGGTTTCTAACATGCTTTATTTCACTTATTCAAAAAAAAAAATCTAAACAAATTCAACATCCAAAATCCAAAAGAATTCACAAAATAGAAAAGTTCAAACCAAGTGAACTACGAGCCTCTGCGTGGACAACATAGGTAAGGCTTATATTTGATGAGCCCCCGAGGCCCTAGGTTAGTCCCCTGAAAACAAAACAAAAAACATCATAAAAATTAGAAAATCAAAAAGGCCAATCCTGTCATCAACATCCACAATAAATGTTTCAACCATAATAAAAAAAATAGTCCCAAATCACCCTTTGACAAAACAAACAAACAAATAAAGCAAAAAAAATCGCATGAGTTGACTATAAATAGACAAAAAACAATGCCAAAGTATCAACTACCTATCTTTTTAAACAAGTCCCAACAACATCCTGAGATATGCTTTAACATATTCATTTCTATGATAGACATGATCAACAACGAATAATAGCCCTACCCTAAACAAATAGCAAGTGATACAACAACTTTTTTTTATCTTTTTTTTTTATGGTCTTACTTTTGTGATTTATTTTATTGACTCATTCCTAGGATCTCTCAAAGATGTCCATAAAGATTTAGAGAAGAAGGAATGGGGGAAATTGAGTGTCATTTCAATTTTTTGTTTGTAAGATATGTTTGTAATATTACCATGGTGAATACTTGCTTTATTGAGTATGGAAGTTGTATTAAAACTGTTCGTGAAGCAATTACATATTAGGTGTTCTATACCTCTTTGTGTGACTGGTCTAAAACATTTTTCATGCAATCCCCCCTATACTTTAAACAAAGTTTATTTATGTCTAGTATGAACAAAGATACTCTTTGTTTGTAGAGTGAAAGTCCATGCAATAGATACAAATTCACCTTGCTAATTCATACCCTAGTGCATCGTATCTATTTGCTACATCAAAAAGGATTGTTCAAATAGCGAAGTATCTAAAGCGAAGAAAAGTCACATCATCAAGTCTATCCATCATCATATTTCTACTAACTAACAAACATCATCATATTTATTCTAATTAACATCATTTTTCTATCATCATATTTCTTCTAAATTAACATTCATCTTGCATAACACATCATCAGTACCATATCCATTCTACATCCACAAATGTTATCAATACATATCATGATAATAATAAACCAATTAAAAACATCATGTATCATGTATCGGGCATTCATCTATCAACATCCATCACATCATAAAATGAGAAAAAGTATGATTCCTTCATCTACATCATATCCATACATCAATGAGGCACAAGAAAACATATAAGCATACATCATCATATATCACCATCACATAAACATACAATGAGGCTAAATCGAAGAAGGTATATATCATAAATATCATCACCAAAAAGGGAATATGTCATAATTACATCCGTAGTGACACAAGTGTGATAGGAAAGTACAAAATCATAACATATATACAAGGTCTCGACTAGACCAATGAATATTTATAACAAACATGTCTACAAAATGCCTCTACACCATGAAACACTATAAAGATTAGGTATCAAATATGGTAAAACCCCAGCAGGACAAACAAAACACTATTGAAAACCAAAATGATCTAGTTTTCTCACATAATGATCACCTACACCAACACTAGCACCACCACCATTGTCGCTAACAACACTAGGCTCCCAAAATCATGGATTTTGAGAGGCCCTAGGAATGGTAGCATCATATAAAGTCTAATAATAGGTGGATGTCTATAGATACCTATCTCTCTCACCTAGCATACCTTCACACTCTGCCCAAAGAGTATCTCTCTACTGTCAATAACAATACTTGAGCCTCTATAGCATGTCATCTACCAATATCACTTTCCTGATCTGCCCAAAGAGAATCTCTCTGTTGTCAGTAATACTACCTAAGCCTCTGCCACATGTAGTATAATAATCGCACTATCTTACTCAACCCTCATAGCATCTCATTCAACCCTCAAAGTATCTACCAAATCCTCTGCATCCTTTCGCCATGCAATCTCTACATCTCTATCCAAAGTCATCCGAGCTAGCAACAAATAAACATCCCTAGCTGGTGGAGGAGGATCTGGACCCTGTCTTTGACCTTGTGCATGAGGCACCCACTCATACTGAATATTCTCTACCTCATCATGTCGAGCTCAACCCAACTTCTCTACAAGAACCTCGGCATGTTGTCGCTCACTGCGATGACTTGTGATGCTAGCTCTGCCCACAATAGGATCACCTCTAAGATCAGTAAGCCTCAAAGGCCTATGTCATGTCCACCCCTCCTCATAATCACGAGTAGTACTTGGATCTACCACTCCATTTGACCAACCCCAACCAACTAGGGCAAGTGTTGCATACTTAGCAATAACAATACCTACATCAACCTAGATACCCAATACGGAACTCTTGACAAGTCTGACTAAATCGAGCCTCATAGGTATTAGGAATCTACCCCTATCTCTCACCAAACTGATGAAATACTCGATCGGGTAGATAATTCCCTATCATGGATGATGAAAATCCAAGCAACCAATAGGTCTTTCGGTGATACATGATTTGATCTACATCCTTTGGCTAAAACTTGCAACTCATGTAAGGTCTCCATGCAAAACCAGGCATCTCATCAAACACACGGTGCCAATAATATAGATCCCTAGGAAAAGTGTAGTGCATAAAATCCCCATAACGATAATAGTATGGATCACCCAGAGAATGATCCTGAATCCCATCAAGATGAGTCACTGCAATATGCTCCCACACCCAAACATGCAAAAGGGATACACCTGTAAACAATAACCTCCCACCCCGATACACCACCTCGTACATATCTTGGTAAAGGTGGGAAAGAAAATAGGCACCCCAGGTATATCTCATACCATGATCCAACATACTCTTAATACATTCACCCCAAACCACTACAAACTGTCAACCTCATCTATTAGGAATAACTAATCTTGATACTAAGCCACAAAGGACAAGAATGATAGGGTTTGTGCTATCTGCAAAATTAGATAAATCAATCTCTACATCACGAAAATCCACATATGTCGCACCTAACAATCACTGCATAGCACGAGAACCTTGTCAAATCTGGTACGTAACAAGATCACCATGAATAGGAAGATGGACAATCCTCCACACATCCTCTAGGGTAATGGTTGCCTACCCTGTAGGAAAATGAAAAGAGGATGTCTTAGAGTGCCACTTCTCCACAAGAGCAGTCAACATTGCCATATGGGTCCTAATAGGAGGCATGTAACAGATATGATACAAACCCACTGCATCAAGAAAGTCCCACTCCAATGCACCAAACTGGGTAATCGGATCAAATAAGTGACGAGGACATCTCTCTCTTATCATACACAATCAGAGATTCACAAGAAAATGACATAAACCAAGACATTAGGGTTTCACTCTAAACATGCAAAGAAACACAAAATGACCCATGCTAGGTGACAAATGACATGTATGATAATAAATGAACACAAGCTAGGGTTTAAAACACAAGCATGGTAATAAAATGATATTTATGATGGTAAACGGACAAAAGTTAGGGTTTTGAAAACACAAGCATTGTGAAAAATGACATATTTAATGGAAAATGAACACAATTTAGGGTTTCACTCTAAACAAGTAAAGAAACACAAAATGACACATGCTAGGTGACAATCAACATGTTTGACGGTAAACAAACACAAGCATCGTGACAAACGACATGTTTGGCGATAAAAAACACAAGCCAGGGTTTCACTCTAAACAAGAAAACAAATGATAGTTTTGATGGTAAATGAACACGAGCTAGGGTTTAAAGCACAAGCAAGGTAACAAAATGATAGTTTTGATGGTAAACGAGCACAAGCTAGGGTTTCACTCTAAACAAGCAAACATGCATAAAAATGACACATGTTAGGTGACAAACGATAGTTGAGATGGTAAATGGACACAAGCCAAGGTTTTAGAACATAAACATGATGAAAAATGACATTCATGACGGTAAACAGACACAGGCTAGGGTTTAGAACAAAGCTAAGAAAAAAATGATAGACGGAGAGTCAATTACTAGGTTTTGGGATAAATGCTCAACAAAATCCAAACAAAAGTGCTATTTCAGGACAAAAGTGCAGTTCTTGGAAAATTGCACAAAAATTTGGGTGTAGTTTCCTGACAAGTGTGCAATTTTAGGACAACTACATAGTTTTTAGACAACTGCATAGTTTCTGAATAAATTCTCAAAACAAATGCATCGGTTTTGAACAAATACATAGTTTTTGGATAAAAACACAAAAACACCTGAAAAATGCACCAAAACCAAGACAACTATGCAAGAATCTCAAAACCAATGCATTTTTCTAACAAGACTTCTCACACGCAAAATAAAAATGAAAATATGACTAAAGCAAAGGGTGAGAAGGTACATACCGAGCCATTGATGCCTGAAGGTCATCTATACTCTCGAATGAGCTCAGAATGATGTGGGGCAACCTTGAATCTTGACATTGTCCCTCAGCACCTAATAGAATGTGGAATCCAAAGACAAGAATTAGCAAAAGGAACCAACCACAAATGACCCAATTTGAAGATAAATTGCCTATATAACACCTCAAGGAAACTATAATTTAATCTAGAAAACCCTAATTACACTTATTAAATCTTCCTACTTTCAAATTAGGAGCTCTAAACGAGAAATGATACACATTAACATATAATATTTCAATCAAAAACATCAAAATGACAATACAATAGTGTCAAGAGCCTGACCTCAAAGCTTGAAATTTTTGGTCAACCTCTCGAGGGGGCAACACAGAGTCCTTCCATCATTCCACTAAACACTGGGGCATAATTTTTTTTCAAAAAATGAATCTTAAAAACAAAATCTTTGAAACAAAGCAACTAGTAATTTTTATCAAAGAGGGGAAAAATGTAGACATGTAAAATTGACTTGACACCTATCACAAAACCTTGAACAACATCAAATAGCACTGAATGACATCAGACAATAATAAACAACATCAAACAACCTCAAACAACATCAAACGATATGTAACATCATCTCTAATCACCTCAGAATAATCCTGTAACACTTTGGAATGACTCAAAATCATCCCATAACACTTCAAAATGACTCAAAATCATCCCATAGCACTTTGAAATGACTTAAAATCATCCCATAACACCTTGAAATGGCTCAGAATCATCTCGTAGCACTTCAGAATGACTCAGAATCATCTCGTAACACTTTGAAATGACTCAAAATCATCTCATGACACTTTAAAATGACTCGAAATGACTCAAAATCATCCCATAACACTTTGGAATGACTCAGAATCATCACATAACACTTCGGAAATCACTCAAAATCATCTCATAACACCTCAGAATGATTCAGGTTCATCCTATAACACTTCAAAATGACTCAGAATCATCTTGTAACACTTTGGAATGACTCATAATCATCCTGTAACACCTCATAATAACTCAGAATCATCCTGTAGTGTCTCAAATCATCTTGCATCATGTCATAATCATCTTAGAACACCTCAACAATATATGTAACGTCTCAGAACATCTCAAAGTCATACCACAACATTCCCACATTGCACCACATCGCATCACATCAAAACGACATCAAAAAACCTAATTCCTCTATTAATTGAATAATACAACATTATTTAATTAATTCACTTTTTCATCATTTCAGACAAATTTAATAAATTTCATTTATTTAATAAATTCCTAAAAACCCTAACTCTGCTATTAATTAAATAAAACAACATTATTTGATTAATTCATGTTTCATCATTTTGACCAATTAAATAAATCTCATATATTTAATAAGTCCTAATCTCACCTTATTTCGTCTTGATTGATTAAATAATGCCAATTATTTAATTACATCACTAAATCATCTTATTCCCCTAAGTGGATTTAATTATTAAATAATAATTTAATTACGACACTTTCCCTTCAAAATTTGAATTATTAAATCAAACTATTCAAATCAATTATAAAAAAGTCAAATCAAACTAATGCAACTTTGTTTTCAAAAGTCAAACTTGATTTGCACATTCAAACTTCAAAAAGGATTTAATTAATTAAATCAATTAATTCATATTCCTCACCCACTTTTTGATTGAGAAAATTACGATTGTTGACTAAGCAATCTAATTTGTTAACTGATCAATCTATTCTATTAACTAAACAATCTATTGTGTTAACTAAGACATCACATTCCTAACTAATCCATCACAAACTTGACTGATTGATCTATTTTGTTAACTGATCAATCACATCCCTAACTGGCCAATCTATTTCCCAATCACACAAATTGTGCAATCCACTTTGCACAATTCTCTCATGTCTAAATCCTCTCAACACACTCTGACCGTTGATTTGGATATTCTTCAAAATGATCTTGATCATCCATTTCAAATGTCATTTTCTATATAACAAACCTCTCTCCTCACAAAAAAGGAGCGAAGAATTAACATACATTGAGCAATGAAGTGTTGTCAAGATCATCCTTGAGAGATCTTCAACCAAACACAACAAGCCTTCATCCACACTTTACACATGAACTTTGGAGACTTCGTTGTGATAAGAGCAATCCAACATCAAGTGAATACACTCCGCTATGGGATGGTAAAATCTATCATTTGCATTCATTTCATTTTGGTAATTAGTAGGTTCCTCATCATGTTTGTAATAGAATAGTTTCAATTTCATATGTGTAGGAGTTTCTAGATTTTAGATTTTAAGCTTTTTGGTTGTAGATTAGATTTCTTCATCAGATTGCTTTCATGTCCTTCTTGGATCATTAATCTAACATCCTTATTCCCCCTCACACAAAAGGAAAAGTGGAGATCATATTGATCATAAATATTATTACGAGTTTTTTGATAATCCTAGAGACCTTCAAGAGCATTAATTTTATCCTCGTCAAGAATCTCAAGCTATTGGAGACATTTTTCATGATGTGTGTTATCATCAGTGAGCCCTTGAAGTGTAACCTATAAAGATTGAATCTCTAGCTCCAAAGGAATGATAACTTGAACATCATACACAAGATTATATAAGGTAGTAGTAGCCATATGAATTTCCATGTGATAGGCCCATAATACACAAGAGATTTGTGTGCCAATTTTTACCATGTTTTTAAATATTTTCTTGAAGAATTTGTTTAGTTTTTATTTGAAAACTCAACTTGACTGTTAGAATAAGGGTAGTGTAGAAAATTTGTATTAAATATATTTTTTTAGGGAATACTATCCATATGCATGCAAATTTTCTTTATGTTGGATAGTTTCTATAGAGCTAAAAGAGTAAGGAAGAAGCAATACTAAGGACAAATCATGATATTAAGAAAATTTATCTTGTTTTTCTTGATACATACCATTGACTTACCTAACGATCAGCTATGAGTATAGATAAGGATGGATTAAAAAATTAGAGAAATCATGAAACAAAATCCAACAATAAGGTATTCATCCTCAAGGATGTTCTTTGTATACTAGAGATTGAGATGAAAAGAAAGAAAATTTGGATTATTATAATAGGTAATTAATATCACACTAGAGCTTGAGATAATTTGACACCTTGATCCATCAAATAAGAATTACTATATATATCATCATAGTCCAGATAAAGGATATTATCACCAAGAGAATAATTGGAGATGGATTGTCAACTAAAATATCAGCCACAACTTGTTCTATTATATATTTTTAGAGATAAACTTAGGTTTAAATTCAATTAACAACATGACCCATTTAGCCAAATGTCCAAATAAATAAATTTTATAAAGTAGATATTTTAGAGGATCAAATTTAATTATAACATTTTTTTTTGCATGTACAAGGTAGTGCCTTAACTTATGCATTGTGAACAACAAAGAAAGACATTATTTCTGCAATAGATAATATCAAATTTCATGATCTAGTAGAGTAAAACTAATGTAATAGATAACACATTATCTACCCTCATTGTTGCAAGTATGAGAAGATTGGTGTTTTCATTGATGTCAACATTCTTGTGTTGTCACTGGTGTCAACTATATGAGAAGTAATAAGATCATTATTGAGGGAGATTGTTGCATTGATGGTGCTTTGATTAGTTGCATTATGTTTTCATTTGTAAGCTACTGATGTCAACCTCTACTATTTCTTTGATAATATTTTGTCTATAGTTGAGGAAGTGATTAAGTTGATGAAGATGTGTCTTTTATGCTTCATTTCCAAGAAATTTTAAGAAAATTCAATAAAAAGAGGAAACAATGTGTTGTAGTGTTGTTTTGGGTTGTAGAGTAGTGTTTTGGTGTTGCTCCAAATTTATTCTAGGTTGAAGATCTACCTTTGCATTTCAGATATTTTGATTAGAGGTGTTTAGGGGTGTAGTATTCAAAATTTGGTGTACTGGATCATTGTACTTTTTTTTTTTTTTTCACCAATGTGTGAATAGTACATTGCAGGGGTGTTTGGGAGAAATGTCTTTGTTCTGCATTTCTCCATAGAGTGGTTTCAAATCTTGCAGATCTAAAAGTGTGTTGATTGTGTTGATGTCATTGTTCAATAAAATTAGCTTGAGGTTTGGTACTTCAGAAGTTAGTTTCTTAAGTAACAATGTATGGTAGATTTGTTTGAGTGTATTAGGTGTGTACATTTCTCAAGTGGAAGTTTTTGTGATGGATTTTGTTAGATTTTAGAGTGTTTAAGAATATTTTAGGTTATGTTCAAGTGAAATATGTTGTCTACAAGTTGTAGTTGGATCAAAGGAAGTATGCACTTAAAATTTTAATGGTGTTTACACTAATTACAATGAATGTATATTGTTTAAAGAATAATTTTATGGCATATTGTTATAGATTTGGGTCCTAGATAAGGTGTGATGTGGTCTTATTTCACTTTGATTTTCCATAGAAGTGTTTTGGTGCTGACCTAATTTGAATTTGCATGGTTGATATACATAGCCAACCTTGGAGAAAGGTTTCAAGTTTGAAGATGGTTTAAATAAGAGTTGAGTTGTTGAGGGATGATGAGATAGACAAGAGAGATGAAAATGATGTGAATTCAAAATTGTTAGTGTGAATTTGAGAAGTTAAGTGCAAGATTTCATGTGTTAGATTATTGGATACAATGAGCAGAAGGTGTCTAAAATTCTTTAGTCAAGATATGAAGGTGTTGGTGATATTATGGTGGATTTCTCTATTGTGTTGAGATGGATTTCTCTGTGTAACATTTTTCTCTATCTTATTTTTTATTCTGGTAGTGAGCCTTTCTTTCTTTGGGTAGTGAGCCCTATTATATTTAGTGTTGAAGTTACTTTATATTGTGAGCTAATCCTCACCATGGTTTTTCCCATCTTGGGTTTTCCATCTAAATTTGGTGTTCTGTTGTGCATGGTGTTGATTTGTTTTAGTTTTTGTTATTTTCTTTTCATGCTAACTTATTTTAAGAGATTAAGGGTTAATTAAGTCATTCTGGATTTGAATATGTATAAGGGTTTTGAAGGTTTAAGGTACAACTGATTCACCCCCTCTCAATTGTCTTATGCATTCAAAAATTGGTATCAAAGAAAGGTTCCTTGGAAGAGATATTAACCACTTGAGGTAGATCTAGGATGGTGCACAAGAAAGAGTTCCCTATATTTGATGGAATGAATTATGAATTTTAGAAGATAAAGATGGAATTTTTTCTAATTTACCTTAGATATGATGTCTGTAAGTTTGTTAAGAATGGTTACACTAAACCTACAAATGGTCCAAGTACTGCTGATGAGATCAAGGACTATGAAAAAAATGGTAAAGCAAGGTATGCTCTCTTAAATAGTCTTACTGATTTTGAATTAGTGAAAGTGATGAGTTTGAAAATTGGTAAAGCAATTTGGGATAAGTTAGAAAGAATTTATGAAGGAGATGATCAGATCAAATAAATTAAGATGCAAAATTTGAAGATCATGTTTGAGAATTTGTAGATGTTTGAAGAAGAAAATTTTATGTTAATGTAAGTTATATAGAGGGTAGATGAAGTTTTCAAATCCATCAAAGGTCTTGGTGGCAAAATGAAAGAACCAAAAGTGGTAAAGAAAAATCTCAAAAATATTCCTAGATTCTATAGTCACAAAGTGTTTTCTATTGAAGAATTTGTAGATTTAAATCAATATAATAGAGATTAGTTGCATGGATCTTTAACTTCTTCAGAGATGAGAGAATTTGGTACAAGTAGTGGTAGAAAAGTTGAGATTGATTTAAACACTGCCAAATCAAAGAAGATCAAGGAATCATATTAGGGGTACCTTGATGATATAGAAGCTAATTTTGTAAGGAGAATGAAGAATGGTACTAGTAATTACAATGGTAGGTTTCCTTTTGAATGTTTCAGTTGTGGAAAGATAGGTCATTATGCTTCAAGATGTCCAAACAGGGCTTTGAATAACAAAAATAAGGAGAAAAAAGTTAAGATGATTAAGAAAATTTATTATGTTAGAGAGGATGCAAGTAATTTTGATGATGAATATAATTATGTAGATGATGATGATGAATGTTTTCTCATGGCTTTAAAAGATGAATCTATTTTTTCTAACTCTAAGAGAGGTGTGAAGGAAATCCCTCTAGAGACAAAGGATAAGACTGAAGGTACTTTGGTATCTTATTTTCATGTTAGATAGGAGAATAAATACTAGATCATTGATAGTGGATGCTCTAATCATATGAACAATGACAAGAGTATGTTTGTAAACTTGAAAAGTATGATGGAGGATGTATTAGATTTGGTGATGATAAATCTGCTAATATATGTGAAAAGGGTCCTATCAGTTTTGATGGCAATCATAATACCAATGATGTCTACTAAGTTAAGGGTTTAAGTCATAACCTCTTGAGTTTTAAAAAATTTGTACCAAAGGATACAATCTTATTTTTCAAGATGATCGATGTGAGATCAAAAAATGATTTGGAACTATGGTTGCTTTTGGAAGGATAGATGTAAATGTTTATCAGCTTAAGGGTGATGATGGTCATTGTTTTATGACTCTGATTAATGAAATTTGGCTATGACATAGAATAATGTGTCACATCAACTTTGATAGCCTAGTGAGGATAAGTTCAGTTCAAGCTATGAGAGATCTACTAAATATTACAAAGCATATCAATGTTATCTGTAAAGAATGTCAAAATTGGAAAGCAAGTGAGAAGAAGCTTCAAATTCAAAGAACAATATACTATCAGACTACTGGAACTAGTGCATACAAATATTTGTGGTCCTACAAGAGTGAGAAGTCTTCAATTTGATAGCTATTTGACGATTTTAATTAATACTTATTCTAGAATGACATGGGTTACTTTTATCAAATAAAAATTAGAAGCTCTAGACAAGTTTAAAGTATTCAAAGTTATGGTTGAGAATGAAATGGATATGAAAATCAAAACTTTGAGATTTGACAAAGGTGGAGAGTTCACCTCCAATGATTTTAACATATTTTGTGAGAATCATGGCATAAAGAGGCACTTGTCTACCCCTAGGACTCTTGAGTAAAATAGAGTGGTTGAAGGAAATAGTAGGACTATTCAAGAAGCTGCAAGAATAATGATGAAAGAGGAAGATCTACCGAAAGTCTATTAGAGAGACACAATTCATACTTTTGTTTATATACTTAATAGAGTTCAAGCAAGAGAAAATAGTACAAAGACTAATCGGGCCCCTTGGAGGGAGGTTAACTAATCTAGCTCCAATTCAATTAGTAGGAATGAAGGTGAATAGAACCCCCCACTTAATTAATTAGCCTTCTAGAGTAAGGAATCAACGTTAAGCTATCCTCCTAACTTTCGGGGCTAAGGATGGATTACACCTATAGCCTGGGGGTGAAGGAAGGGTAATGGGAGGCAAGACATTTTGCACCCCATTTCTCACATTTTGAAGTTCTTATCCACCTAATAGGCCTGCTAACACCTATCCTACTTGCCCATGAACACTCACTCTCTTTCTTTCCTATCCACCTAACCATGCTTAACTTTTTTGAACTCAAGAAAGAAAGTAGCTTTCATTGAGTCACTATGAACTATGTTATGGAAGGATTCCTACTATCAAGTACTTCAGAATATTTGGAATAAAATTTTATATCAAAAGAGATGAAGATAACTTAGGAAAGTTTGATGCAAGGTCTGATGAAGGTATCTTCCTTGGATATTCTACTAGAATCAAAGCTTATAGGTGCTACAAAAAGAGATTGAGAAATATTGTTGAGAGTGTAAGTGTCAAGGTTGATGAGGATTTACAGATGAATTCAATGATGATAAAGGGATATGAATCAAATGATTCTTGTTGCAAGGAAGAAGAAAAAGATGAAGAAAATAAGTACAAATTGAAGAGGAAGAAGCTTTGGAAATGACTCCTAAAACTCCTATGTATGTTTAGAAGAATCATTCTAAAAATTAGATCATTGGAGATTAAAACAAAGGTGTACTAACAAGAAGGAAAGTTGCTAAAGAACATGTAAATATATGTTTACTTTTTCAAGTTGAACCCAAAATAGTGATTGAAGCATGCAAGGATGAGTATTGGATCAAGGCTATGGAAGAAGAGCTAATGCAAATTGAGAAGAATCAGACTTGATAATTTGTCCCAAGACCAATAAAAAATAATGTAATTGTAACTAAGTGGGTGTTTAGGAACAAACTAAATGACAGTGGAGAAGTGGTGAGAAATAAGGCATGGCTTGTATGTAAAGGTTACTCACAAGTAGAAGGAATAGACTTTGAGGAGACATTTTTTACGATGGAAAGAATGGAAGCTATCAAGATTTTTTTGGCTTTTTCAGCACATAAATATTTCAAATTTTATCAAATGGATGTGAAGTTTGCTTTCTTGAGTGGTAAATTGGAAGAAGTATACATAAAACAAACAAAAGTATTTTAGTTATCAGATAAACCATATATGGTTTGCATCTATTGAAGAAGGTATTATATGGATTGAATAAAAATCCTTGAGCTTGGTATGCAAGGTTAGACAAGTATTTTTTATATAAAGTATTCAATAAAGGTACTAAAGATAGCAATCTTTACTTTAAGGTTGAAAAAGATCAAATCTTGATTGTGGTTGTGTATGTTGATGACATAATATTTGAAGGCAATGAAGATATGTGCAAGAAGTTTGTAGAGGAAATATAGAAAGTTTGAAATGTATATGTTTTGGGAGATGAGTTTCTTCCTTTTATTGCAAATCAATCGGATAGATAAAGGTATTTTCATTTCACAATCAAAATATGTCAAATAAATGTTTGAAGAAATTGGAATGGAAGATTCTAAACTGGTATGTACTCTGATGGTTTCTGGTTGTAAGCTGAGCAAGAATGAAGAATCTCGTAAGGATGATTAGAGAAAGTATAGATCAATGATTGGTGGATTACTATATCTAATTGCTACTAGACTAGATATCATGCATGCAATTTGTCTTGTGGCTAGATTTCAAGATCTGAGAGTCACATGTTGTAGTAGTGAAGAGATATTTAGATACTTCAAGGGAACTATGGATTATATCTTGTGGTATCCAAAGGATACTAATTTTAATCTCAGTGTTTACAAAAATCCAAATTGGGATGGCTGTGTCGATGACAAGAAAAGTAAAGGTTGTGGTGCATTCTTTCTTGGATGCAGATTGGTGTCACGACTAAGCAAGAAAAAATATTTAGTTTCTTTATCTATTGCATAGGCAGAGTACATTTAAACAACATCCTACTACACATAGGTGTTATGGATGAGGCAAACATTGAAGGATATCAGAGTGGTGTATGATGAAAAAATATCCATCTTCTGTGATAATACAAGTGTAATCAATATTTCAAAGAATCTGTTAATGCATTCAAGGACAAAACATATCTCAATCTAATATCAATTTTTGAGAGAGAAGGTTGTAGAGAATGAAGTTAATATTGAATATGTGCCTACAAAGGATTATGTTGTTGATATATTCACTAAGGCTCTTCCTAAGGATACATTTGAGTATCTCTAGGAGAAGTTGTGGTTCATTTCCCCTCCTTATTTGAATTAGATGCACAAGGAGATGCATCATTCCAATGGATTTCAAGATCCATTCTTTTTTTTGGACTGATGTTGGTGGTTACCTCTCAAGGGGAGTAGGTAGTGACATTTTTGGTTGTTGTAGTCAGGGGGAGTAAGTGTTATCATTATGCATTGGTTTTTAACTAGTGTAGAATGGTGTGTGTTCCTAAGGGGGAGTATGCAAAGTAGTAATGGATTAAGAAAGTTACGAAGCATTTGTGAAAAGGTTGAATGATGTCAAAGGAGAAACATAAGTGATACAAATCTTTAGTAAATTGCCATTGATGTCAAAGGGGGAGAGAGACATGTGAAAATTAAGAAAATTAAGGGAGAAAGAGAATCATGTGAAAATGTTTTGTCATCAAAGGGGGAAAGAACATTTTAGAAAGGAGAGTGAGTAATGAGAAAAGAGAAAAGGAAATAGGTATTGAGCATAATTTTTGTGTCTTTTGATGGGTTTTCACATCATGTGCTACCATTAATGACAAAGGGAGAGATTGTTGCAAGTATGAGTAGATTGGTGTTGTCATTGATGTCAACAAGCTTGTGTTGTCATTAGTTTCAGCTATATGAGAAGGAAGAAGATCATTATTGAGCGATATTGTTGCATTGATTATGTTTTGATTAGTTGCATTATGTTTTCATTAGTAAGCTGCTGATTTCAACCTCTACTATTTATCTGATAAAATTCTATCTATGGTTGAAGAAGTGATGAAGGTAATGAATATGTGTCTTTGATGCTTGGTTTCCAAGCACTTTTGAGAAAATTTGATAATAGAAAAAGAGGAAACAGTGTGTTGTAGTGTTGTTTTGGGTTGCGAATTAGTGTTCTAGTGTTGCTCCACATTTATTCTAGGTTGAAGATCTATCTATGTATTTAATGTATGTTGATTAAAGGTGTTAAAAGGTGTAGTATTCATAATTTTGTGTGCTAGATAATTTTATAGATGAATTTGTGTGAATGATGCATTGTAGGGTGTTTTGGAGAAATATCTTCTCCCTAAATTTCTTCACAAAGTGGTTTCAAATCTTGTAAATCTAAAGGTGTGTTGATTGTGTTGGTATCTTTGTTCAATTGAGATGGCTTGAGGTTTGGTGCTTCAGAAGTTAGTTTCTTAAGTAATAATGTATGGCAGAGTTGTTTGAGTGCATTGGGTGTGTACATTTCCTAGGTGAAAGATGTTGCAAAGGAGTTTGTTGGATTTTAAAGTGTTTATGGAATATTTCAGATTATGTTCAAGTGACATTTGTTGTCTGTGAGGTGTTTTTGGATCAAAGGAAGCATGTAATTTAAATTTTAATGGTGTTTATATTGGTAATAGCTGACCTAGTGTTTACACTAATTGAGGTGAATGTTTATTGTTTAAAGAAGTGTGTTATAGCATGGTATTATAGATTTTGGTCCTAGATAAGGTGTGATGTGGTCTAATTTCAATTTTATCCACCATGAAAGTGTTTTGGCACCGACCTAATTTGAATTTCCATAGCCGATGTGCATAGTCATCCTTGGATAAGGGTTTCAAGGTTAAAAATGGTATAAATAAGAGTTGAGTTTTTGAGGGATGATGAGATAGACAAGAGAGATGCGAATGATGCAAATTGTAGAGTGTTAGAGTGTGTATTTGAGAAGTGAAGTGTGAGCTTTCATGTGTTAGATTATTGGATGTAGTGAGAAAAAGGTGTCTATAATTCTTCATTTAATATTCTAAGGTGTTCATGATATTGTGGTGGATTTCTCTATTGCATTGAGATGGATTTATCTGTCTAACATTCTTCTATATCTTATTTCTATTCTGGCAGTGACCCTTTTGGGAGTGAGCCTTTCATTATCTGGGAAATGAGCCCTCCAATAGTGAGCCCTATTGTATTCAATGTTGAATTTACCTTATATTGTGAGCTAATCCTCACCATGATTTTTCCCATATTAGGTTCTCCATATAAATTTGGTGTTTTGTTGTGCATGTTATTGATTTATTTCAATTCTTGTTATTTTATTTTCATGCTAAATTATTATAATAGATTAAGGGTTAACTAAGTCATTGTGGATTTGATATGTATAATGGTTTTGAATTTTTAAGGTACAACTAATTCACCCCCCCTCCCAATTATCTTGTGCATTCAACAATCATCATGTTGATCCAAGAGAGAATATAAAGAATGAGATGACACAAATGTGTAGAGAAGAAAAGGATGGCCTTGAATAATAATAATTAGAATAGGTGGAATAGCCAAATAACTCTTAATAATTTTAAATTCATTTTATAAATCCACATTATAATAGAAAAAAATCCTTTTTAGAGGGTTTTATCTACCAATTGAGAAATGGATCGACAAATAGATTAAATATTTCCCTAAAGAATGCAAAGTTAAAAAATGTTTCTCAGAGGTAGCATATTAAAGATAAAATCTATTTTCTTTGTATTTTATCTTAGTACTAATATGTGATACAATAAACCCTAAAATTTTCTCACTATTCACTCCAAAGATACAATTATGAAATTCAATTCGATGTTTTATAAATGGGGATGCTTGAAGATAAGATACAGATTATGTATGTGATCTTGACACAAAATAAATTTGGATAAGATATCATCAACATAATCATATAGAATTTTGTGGATGAAATAACAAAATATAAGGTCATAGTACACAAGTAAGTTAAGAAAAAATATTTAAATTGAACAACACAATGACATAAAAAATATACCCCAAGGGGCCTGAAAATTATTTTATATTAATCAAGAAGATTTATCAAGATCTAATTATAGCCTAAGAATCCATCAATGAAAGAAAGTAATACATGACATGTCATCAAGTCTACTATTATTTTAATATTTATAAGAGGGAAATAATTTTTAAGAGATACTTTATTTAAATCACAAAATTGATGCATACATAAAAATAATTGTATTTTTTTTATAACCATAAAATTCAACATCTAAGATGAATATTCTATGAGGTGGATAAATATATCTTTTAGGAGATTCCCTATCTTTTCCTTAACCATTTAATATTTTTTGGGGTTAATTTTTAAATTTTATATTTAACAAGCTAGGCGTTAGGAAGAAAACTATGTTCTGGACTACTACTTTAGGATCTATGTTAGGAAATTAATGCATAATACCCAAAATGTTTAATTTTTTTCCTACATAACTCCATGAGAGAAATAAATACATGAAATATTACAAAATAGCCATATGAAAATATAAAATAGGAAATCCACAAGATAACATAAGATATACCCTATGAAAAAAACTCAAGAAGGAAAAAAACCAACCTCCAAAATCATCCACACTCTATATATTATTCAACAATGAAACATTACAATGCACTTACAAAGTTTCCATGAATACGTCTTTTTTGGATAGGACAATTGAGAGGGTGAGGGGGTGAATCAGTTGTCACATATTTTAACCTTAAATTCAATTATCAGAACTGTTGATAATAAATAGCATCGGTTGGATAAAGGACTTTGATCTTGCATTTGAAACAAGTATTAATTAAATGGAGAGACATGCCCCTTGACCCGACATGTCTCGACTTTGAGGAGACACATCCACTCATGGGACGTGTCTCCCACTTTGATATAAATATCTACTCCTTCCTCTCTTAAACGATATGGAAATCAATAGATGTTTACTTGAGAGGATCGACAGTTACAAAAAGTAGAATTTAATCATTTCATCAACACGGTATTAGGGCAAGGTTGGAAAGATCCGATTAAATTCAACTTAGATCTGAGCAATCAATGTAATCACAAAAGCATAAACAGAACACTACTATTATGATAAATTAGATCATCAGTGCACCAAAGTTTATTATGATGATCATGAAATCCGTTGTTTGACACCCGCATACAGTGATACAGTATTCCAATAAAATAGGGGGCTGATACAATGTTTCTCAAGGGACTTAGAGAACAGAGGATTGGCACTGTGACTTGCCTCTAGAAAACCCATGCCACTCTAAGAGTTCAAGCCAGAACTCCGCAATGACCCATTGTAGACCAGATTGTTGTTTAGATTCCGATGTTGTTTACACACGAAAAGTATGAGTAATTCGATCCTTAGTTACTATTGCCAGAATTGAATGTGCGGGTCCAGAATATAGTGCTCGATCGAGATCTTCTGGTCCATGTGGCTATAAGTTTGTCGCCTTGTGCCCTTGTTGACTCTTCTAAATACCCAGGCCAAGCCATGTAGTCAGTGCTGGCAGATAGAAACCTTCTTAAGCGAAGTGGCCAGAGCCTATGGCTTGGCCACCACTCGTTAATCGCTCCTGGCACTCTCTTTGTTTCATCCCACCTATAATCACAACTTCTACCATCTGGGCACATAAGGTGTTTCTCTTCATCACGGGTTTATAAAGCGGACTGTGTATTGAAGAATCCGCCAACTCACGGGAATGTCATTTCGGAATTCCTATTGCTAAGTAATGATGGGTCTATATTCTCTATTGTTGCAAAATATTTTCTTTTGTTGCATTTGTTGCCACCGTATATCTTGTGAAGTTCATAGTTCTTAGCAGAGCTCAAATACTGCTATGGTCCAAGCGTGGTGTATTTGACCAAGTCCAGGATGTGAAATGTATGTTGGGAAAATCTTTAGGGAATAGAAGGGAGTTGAGAATAACTTCAATATTCTGATGATATTGATTATTAGTTGTGTTCAAGTGGAAGACTACTCCACCTTAGGAAATTGAGATTTTCTCCTGTCATTGTGTCAGGTTCTTTTGGAATTAAAGATACTGGCATTGCCTTGTGATTAGATATCGCAAGCTCTATGTTGGTTGATAAAGGTGTAGCGGTGGAAAGAAAATCGTGTGAATTCTGAACAATCATCGGGCTAGGATGGGAGAATCTCTTCTATCACTGTCATGGTTCATATGAATCAATGTCTATTCAACTATTGTGATGGGTCCCCCTTCAAGGTGTCACAACTATCCAAGAAGATATATTGAGATATCCTGTGCATATCTTTAGGATTAGAGGTGCATCTCTGCTTGAATCATTTGTGGAGAACGCGTCTCCTTGGCTGTCAACTAGAGCAGAGGAATAAACTCAGGATGGTGATTCAACAAGCATCATGTCGAGTTGTTTTATGACTTCCTTTTTAAATGTAGCACTTAAAAGGAGATTCTGATTCCATCAAGATAAGTATTCTTTTGTTTATACTTTTGAAATCTAGGGTAAAATTTCAATTTGCTAAGTGGTGCAAATCTGACTTTGGTTATTTGAATTATGTGTGTTTAGTCAAATCGTGGTTTCTCTTGAATAAGTGATCTCTAGGACAAGATCCTATGGAGTTACCTCTATTCCTTACAATTGTGAAGATCTCTGAGTGTGACTCTAAGATGAAAGGAGAACTGCAAATTTTTGTTGTGATTGGATGATCACTCTGATAACATTCTCTTTGTGCATGGACTATGATGGTGCCTTGAGAGGCCCGATTCTATGTTGTATATGCTAACTGCATAATGCATTCAAGAATTTTGTATTTGTGCAGACTATCTTTTGTTGTGCTGAGTTTATCACTCTCGAGAAGAGTAAAAGATGGAAGAAAGGGGTATATCAGAATCCAATAAAGATAAGTTCTTTATCCCTTCCTTCGATCTTTTTGATATTTTTGACATGTTTCACTTATAGGTTGTTTTTCTTTGTTCATTTTTTTAAATTGTTCATAAATTCTTATGTGTTCATACTATACTTAAGATAGTGAATCTTGTATGATTCTAGCCATAATATTTCTTTGGATAATTATAGACTGTTGTAATCTCTATCTAAAATGCTTCCTGGATAGGTTTAGGGGCAAGAAGGTGATAAGAGATTACTTAATGATGAAAAGCTTGAGGCATCATGTAAACCAAATAAATGATCAAAAGGGAGTGAACTCTAGAGGGACTGAGTTGGTGGCTAGAGGAAGTGTACCTCTAGAATTCTTCTTTGCAATCTCTAAAGCTAAGATCAAGAGGGAGTTCTATGACTCACTAAGAATAAGGATTATAGTGTTACAGGGCCAGTTTATTGAAGTACCTCTTCTGCAGTTGGAGTCTGAATTTCTCAAGTTACTTCAACCTAGATTTAACATTGGCAGCTCAAGAAGCAGTGTGGCTTCAAAAGCTCCTTGCAGGATTGGTTGAATAAGCATTGAAGCCAACTGTCATCCTTTGTGTTAATCAAAGCTTGGAGAAGCTTTCTGTCTTTCCATGTGTTTCATGATATGGTATTGAGGAAAGATATTCAGTTGAGATATTCATTTGTATAGAGTGTTCTAGGATGAGGTTGAAGAAGACAACCTTAAATCTTTGTAGAGGTATGCATTGGAAACCATTTCTCTAAAGCAAGTATTACAGACATTTTAGGACGAGGAGGTTAGGAGGTTGATGCATGTAATTAGAGCTTCAGAGGGAGTCACATCTTCACTTGTTGTAATGCATAATTCTCTGAGATAGAGAGATATGAGGTGAAAGTCCTTGTTCATCCTTGAGACTGAGATGAGACATCATGTTGAGAGACTCCATGATGACAGGTCCTAGGATCTAACTTCAGAAGAGCCCCTAGCACCCGCAGTGTGGCTTAAAGGGGGGTGTTGGAAATAAGCCACACCCAGATTGATGATGGACTCACCATAAGGGGCCAGTAGCTAAGTTAATAGAGCACTCCTGCTGCAAATGGAAGCTCCTAGTGAATGCTCTAAACCAGTTCAGGTGTGAGCCAAAGGAAATTCACCTTATGGTTGTAAAACATATATTGATATCTTTAAAGGCACTATTGGATACAATCTTCTTTACAGAAATGACCAACTAGATCAACCTGGATACTTTGATTCAGATTGGGCTATGATCTCTTGGATCTGCAGAAAATAGTTTTTTGTAGCACAAAACTCGACAGAAGCTAATTACAATGCAACCTCTATCAGGGCAAGAGAAGCAGTTTGGCTTCATAAATTGCTTGTGGGACTCCTTGATCTAATCACATTGAGATCCCCTATCATTATGTAAGAGATATGGTGGAAAGGAAAGTAATCCAGTTGGAGTATATTAGTTCAAATGTTTAAACAATAGACATACTCAACAACTTCTCTCCAGAGTTAAGGTTGAACTCTTCAGGAAGAAAACTTGGTATGTAATTTGATATTATGTTTGAAATTCAAAATTGTTTATAAGTTGTACTAATATATAAAGATGTTTAATGTGTAAACTCTTTTGTCATGTGTGTGACTCCATGACCTTATGGGCCTACTCCCCCTATGTACATTATTGAAAGGTGATGATCTTTCTAATAATGAACACTTATATTTGACATTGTAAAGTGACGACTCTACAATGATAAACTATCATGATAGATATCATGTGACTTGATATCTATGGACATGTCATGACAGTATCTCTTGGACACTTTGATGGATATCATGGGACTTGATATCATCTGAAGATCATTGTGATCCTTAAGAGATAATTATGGTGGATATTTATATCCGTGGATATGACATGAATTATGGTAGACATCACGTGACTTGATGTCAGTGCACATACCATAATGAAGATGTGTTATGGAGAATGTCATGTGACTTGAAACTTTCAGAAGCATACCATATCTTCTGATATCACAAGTTAGGTAATATCACTTTTCTTGATGGAAGTTATCCTCCCTAGTTAAAGAGGGAGTGTTGAATAATGAAGATGTGTTATAGAGAATGTCATGTGACTTGATACTTTCAGAAGCATACCATATCTTCTAATATCACGAGGTAGGTGATATCATGTTTACTTGATGGAAGTTATCTTCCCTAGCTAAGAGGGAGTATTGCATAATAAAGATGTGTTATGAAGAATGTCATGTGACTTGACATCTTGAGAAGCATACCATATCTTCTGATATCATGAGTTAGGTGACATCACTTTATACTTGTTTGAAGTTTATCCACCTCACTAAGAGGGAGTGTTGATAATAAATAGCATCGATCAGATAAAGGAATTTGATCTTGCATTTGAAACAAGTATTAATTAAATGGAGAGACATGCCCCTTGAGCTGACATGTCTCCACTCTGAGAAGACACATCCACTCATGGGACATTTCTCCCACTTTGATATAAATATCTACTCCTTCCTCTCTTAAACAATATGGAAATCAATAGATGTTGTTTACTTGAGAGGATCAATAGTTACAGAAAGCAGAATTTAATCATTTCATCAACAATAACTAACACATAAATTGATTAAGTGATTAACCATCAAATGCCAATGCACAAACATAATAACACCATATTTACATGGAAAACCCAATGAGGGAAAAACCACAGTGAGGATTAACTCACACTATAGAGAATATCAAAATTGATTACAAAAAGGCTCACTACCTGAAATAAGGCTCATTGCTTGGAATAAGGACTCATTGTTCGAACTCATAGTCCACAAGGCTACAACCCAGATGGATCACTTCCACATAGATACAAAAGAAGACACAAAATAATTTTTATAGGGAGACAAAAATCCTAATGCACAAAAGGATTCCACCACAATCATTGATTAAATTGCATGAATGACAGAGTTCACCTTCTGCTCATAGCATTCAAAAACTTAGCATTAAGCTTCACATTGATCAACCACACAAATAACTCACTCACTTTTAGAATAGCATCAAATTCATGTCTACTCTTTCAGTCATCTTCCTTCTTTTCTTATTTACACTTTCCATTGCTAGCGCATTTTATATTTATACCATATCCAACTTTGAAAAGATACAAAGTTGGCCATCCAACTTCAAATTCAAATTAGGTCGATGCTAGACATCCTAAGGTGGAATTTGAATGAGGGTGACCCAAAAAAATGCTTCACTAAGACCCATAATAGATCCAACATGCTTCATCAACTTTGAAGATAGTGCTTGACACATGGTCGACGAAACTTGTGTAAAACACATAAGATCAATTAAGCTTGATACTTCCAAATGCTGAAACCATCTTCAATAGAACTAGATCAACACAACTCTAGAACCAAAAACAGAAATACAGACCAACAACAATTCTACCATACCTCATCCAAAACATAGAAAACATAGTTCACAAGTATTAGACCAACATCCTCAAAAACTGACAACCTGTAATCTTCTTTTAATACAAATTTCTCAATATCCTCAACATATACAATCAATAGCAACTAGTAGATAACTAGCTGATCGGTTGAAATCAATGACAAAATTTCCATTCCTCTTTCCATTCTTGCAACAATCTCCCCCTTTGTCATTGATGGAAACACATGATGTGAGAAACCATCAAAGACACAAAACAACTCTAAAAAATACTTCTCAAGATTTTTATTTTGCTTCTCGCCCTTAAAAGATCATCTTCCTCATTACCTATTTTCTCTTATTATCTTTCTTTCCTCTTCACATGATCTTTCTCTCTTTTTCACACAATCTTTCTCTCCCTCTTTGATATCAATGGAAAAGGAAAAATATATGTTCATTGAAACTTCCTTTGGCATAAAAACAAAATACTCATAATGAAAACACTTAAAAACTACTTGCTCCCCTTGAGAGGTATCCACTAAAAAAAATCAGTCCAAAAAGATAGAACCATGAATCCACCAGACTGCTGCATCTCCAAATGCATCTTATTTTGTAAAAGGAGGGGCAATAACCCCTAGCTTATCTTGGAAATACTCAAAAGTATCTTTAGGAAGAACCTTTGTAAATATATCCACAATCTGATCCTTTGTCGAAACATACTCAAGCTTGAATTCATTTTCCATGACCTTCTCTCTCAAGAAATGATACCTGATAGATATATGCTTCGTTCTCGAGTGCATTACATGATTATTTTAAATGTTAATTTCACTTGCATTATCACATAAGATAGAAATATGTTCATCATACAATACTATGATATCCTTCAATTTATGTTTCATCCATAAAACTTGTGTACAATAAGATGCAGTAGCAATATACTTAGCTTCAGCAATAGACAAAGATATTGAATCTTACTTCTTACTCAACCATGCCACCAATGTACATCCAAGAAAGAATGCACCACCACTAGTACTTTTTCTATCACCTAAACTTTTGACCCAATCTACATCTGTATAGGCACTAAGTGTAAAGTCAATGCCTTTAAGATACCATAATCCATAATCTAGAGTGCCATTCAAATATTTGAATATTCTTTTAACTGCAATAACATGTGTTTCCTTTAGATCTTCTTGAAATCTAGCCACAAGACAAATCACATGCATAATATCAGGTCTAGTAGTAGTCAAATATAGTATTCCACCAATCATAAATCTATACTTGCTCTAATCAACCTTAGGTGAATTATCATCTTTACCCAACTTACAACCAGTCACCATAGGATTACTTACTAGTTTGGAACCATCCATCCCAAATATTTTCAACATCTCTTTCACATACTTATATTGTGAAATGAAAATTCTTTTCTCTGATTAATTAATCTATAGCCCAAGAAATAAATTCATCTCATCAAACATAGACATTCCAAATTATTTTTTCATCTCTTATGCAAACATATTGCACATCTTTTCATTTCATCCAAAGATAATGTCATCAACATATACAACCACAATCAAGATTTTTTCATTTTTAGTCTTGAAATATAAATTACTATCTATTGTACCTTTGTTAAATCCTTGCTGACTCAAATACTTATCTAACCTTGCATACTAGGCTCTAGGAGCTTTCTTTAATCCATATAAATATTTCTTCAATCTATACACCATATTTTGTTGGTTTGTTAACTAAAATCCTTTTGGTTGTTCCATGTAGACCTCTTCTTCTAGTTCACTGTTTAAAAAATTTGACTTGACATCCATCTGATAGACTTTGCAATCTTTATAAGCATCCAATTCTAGGAACATCCTTATAGCTTCTGTTCTTGCTATTGGAGCAAAAGTCTCCTAAAAATATATACCTTCTACTCTTGAGTAGCCTTTACACACAAGCCTTGCTTTTTTTCTGACAACTTTCTCATTCTCATTTAGCTTGTTTCTGAATACCCATTTTGATCCAATGATATTTTTATTTGTCAGTCTTGGGACCAATTCCCAAGTTTGATTCTTCTCAATCTTGAAAATTTATTCTTTCATTGCTTCCTTCCAATGTTCATCCTTGTGGGATTCACTTACTAGCTTCAGTTCAATCTCAAAGAAAAAGAAAAAAATTACTTTAGCAACAACTTTGCTTCTGGTTAACACACCTTTCGTCCTGTCTCCAATAATTTGACTTTATCAATGATTCCTCTATACATATTTTGATGTCCTAGGGGACATCACCGGAGCATATTCTTCACTTTCATTATGTTCATTCTTCTTTTCTTGCTCATCTTTATCCCATTCTTCCATAATTTCTTCTATTCGTTCATAGTCAGACATATGCCCATCAATATCAATATAATACTTCATTGTTTCATCAATCTTCACATTCGAGATTTCTATAATTTTCCTCAATCTTTTTTTGAAACATTTGTATTCCTTACTTTGAGTAGAGTATATAAGAAATATTCCTTCATCACTTCTTGCATCAAACTTACCCAAAGTTTCCTCATCTCTTTTGATATAGCATTTGCTTTCGAATACCTTGAAATATTTGACTGTAGGAATTCTTCCATGCCATGGCTCATAGGGAGTATTTTTAATATTTTCTCTTTTTGAAACTCGATTGAATACATATACAACAATGTGAATAGCTTATTTCAAGTAAACTTCTAGTAATATAGCTTCAATGATCATTGACCTAGCAACTTCTTGAACTGTTCTATTTTTCCTTTCAACAACTCTATTTTGCTAAGGAGTTCTTAAAGTAGATAGTTGACTCTTTATACCATGCACTTCACAAAACATATTGAAATCATAGGAGGTGAATTCTCCATCTTTTCTAGATCTCAATAATTTTATCTCCAAATTCACTTCATTTTCAACCATAGTCTTGAATGCATTGAATATATCTAATGCATCTAATTTCTCTCTTAGAAATGTAACCCATGTATATCTAGAATAATCATAAATTAAAAGCATAAATTACCTTTCACCAAGTAGAATTTTCACTCTCATAGGACCACAAAGATTTGTATGAACCAAATCTAGCAATCCAGTAGTAGATTGCTCTCTTGATCTATAATTATTTTTTGTTTGCTTCCCGAATTGGCAATTCTTGCACATAGCATTTATAGGCTTTGTAATTCTTGGTAGATCTCTCACAGCCTGAATAGAACTGATTATTGTCAAGTTATCAAAATTCATGTGACACATTCTCCTATACCATAACAAACTATCATTTATCTAAGTCATAACATATCATCCATCAACACCTTTAAGTTGATAAATATTCCCTTTAGATTTCTTTCCTATAGAAATCAATGTTCTAGATCCTTTCCGGATCTCACATTTCTCATCCTTAAACACAAGATAATATCCTTTTCTACACATCTAACCAACACTCAAAAAATTATGTCGTAAACCATTAATATAGTAAACATCGTTAGTATGATGCTTTCCATCAAAAATTACTAAACCTATCCCACATATTTTAGCACTAGTATCATCTCCAAACATAGCCAAACCTCCATCATATTTATCAAGTTTCACAAACTTACTCTTGTCACTAGTAATGTGATGTGAGCAACCATTATCACCTAAAAATTTGTTTCTTGTTTAGCATGTAGGGTAGAGATAATTATACCTTCATTTTTCTACTTCTCCTCCTTCTCCTGAGGACTTTCTTTTCATTGTCTTTCTGATTTAGTAGAAGTAGGTTCATCCTTAATTTCCAAGAACAAGCATTCATTGTTATCTAGATCTTCGTATTCTAAATCTTCATCTGAAATACTAGCATTCTCATTAACATAGTAAGCTCTGATAATCTTCTTTCCTTTCTTTTCTTTCTCATATCTTTGCTTATTCCTTTGATCTCTTTTCAGACACTTTATAGCATAGTGACAAATTTCTCCACAACTAAAACATTCAAATGGAAATTTACCTTCATACTTACTAAAGCCTTCTCTCATTCTTCTTACAAAGTTACCCTCAATTTCATCAAAGTTTTCTTCATCGAGATCTTCAGCTTTTGTAGCTTTAAAATAAGTCTCTATTTTACCTCCACTTCTTAGATTTGACTTCCTCATCTCATAAGATGTCAAAAATCCTAGCAACAAATCCTTAGTACAAGTCTTATAATCTATAGTCTGCTCAATAACACTCACCTTTTCACTATAAGCATCAGGAAGAGTTATGCGAATCTTCTTTACAATTCTAGTTTCATCTATAGTAGCCCCAAGGGATTGCATTCCAACCACTACCTTATCCAATCTTTGTACATAGGCTTTAACATTCTCATCTTCAGACATGTGTAAAAGATCAAACTGTGTTTCCAAATTCTATAATTTTGCCTCTTTTACCCACTCATCATGATGTAGGAGAATCCTTGGTTCTTTGCAATCCTACATCAACCAAAAATATTTTCATTTTAGTTTTTATTTAGTTCAAGCTGGTAGATTCAGTATTTCATCATATTTTCTCACCAGACCCTTTGGATCTATGTTTTCATCGTGGACATGTTCATTTTCCTTATTCCAATATCTTTTAATGATTGGTTATTTTTCCAGAAAGATATCGCTTTCAAATTAAGTGACAGTTTCTGGAATAGAGCACCTATCTGGAACAGAGCACCAAAGTAGTTTCAAGCCTAACGGCTAATTTGTCTCTTGTGAATCCTTCCCGTAACTTGTGGATCCTCACATTGTGTTTGAATTGTTTCATGGAGTGTCACCAACCTTAATTTAGGTCCACACTTCATCCTATGTACCTGCCAAGGAGAAATTAAAATTTAAGGCTGACCTATTTCATGCACATGTTACATTTCCTTCATCGGAGATTGTAATGATTTTGGCTAACACAGAGGATTCTAGATCTTCAAATGTGATATAAATAATTGTAAATGATCATTAGGCTAGAGAGTAGAATGAATATTGGATTTGATATGTAATATTTCAGCTCACAATAAGGATCATATATGCCTACTATGTTTTGAGCATGTTGTATGAGGCCTATGAGCCCAATCTATGAACTCGGATGTTTCTGGTTGATTGTAACTAAAATTAATGATGATAAGAATGTTTGAATCTGCATTTGCCTCTATATTCCGAGTGGATTTTTTTGTGTAAATCTTGTTGCATGGTCCTGATTGTTCTCTTTGAGGACCCTCCTACCATGACTACACCAAATTGGTATCAGAGCGAGATTCATTCTGTGAGAGATTGTCAGAGTTTGCGAGGTCCTGTTGAAGATTTTTTGTGGGGTGGCGGATTGGGGATCTGACCTGCAGTTGCAGAGGACTTGTGTAAAGATGGAAATAAGAAGAAAGGGTAGAGGAAATGGAGTGCACAGAAATGCAGACCCAGCTATAATGGAGATGTTGAGAGGAATTTCTACTAGATTAGAAGTAGTCAAAATGACCTAGAGGAGAGGTCGACCAAATGATGATATGAGTGATGAAGAGGTAGAAGAACAGGAAGAAGGGGAAAGAGAAAATCAACTTGGCCTCAATCAAGGAGAAGAGAGGTTCATAAGAGCCCTAACCAGAGTAAATACTAAACCACATTTCAATCCACCAGATTATAGTGGTAAGTTGGATTTAGACAAATTTCTTGATTGGATAATGGATATGGAGAAGTATTTTGATTTTGAAGGTACCATCAAAGATAAGAAGGTGAAATTTTCTTGTACAAAGTTGAAAGTACATGCATCCCTTTGGTGGGAACATTTGCAGAAAAATAGGAAAAGAAGAGGGAAGGAGAAGATAAAATCATGGGATCGGATGGTGAATAAGTTAAAGAAAAATTTTATGCCCACAAAATATCAAATCAGTTTATTTTGAAAGTTGCAAAATTTGAAGCAAAAGGAGCCAAGTGTGATAGAATATACTGAGGAGTTCTACAAGTTGAATATCAGATCCAGACATTTGAAGGATGAGACTGATAAATTAGTCAAATATATGAATGGCTTGAAGCCATCTATATAGGATGAGATCAGTTTGATCAAGTTGATGAGTGTGGAGGAGGCATATCAATGTGCCCTAAAAGAAAAAGAGAAGCTGAATAAAAGACATGAGTAGAGATAGAGAGGAAGAGGTGGAAGATTCCAGAGAGGAAGAATTTTTATTGGAGGAGGAAGAGGATCTTTTGAAGATCAGAATAAAGATAAGGAAGTCAATTAGAATGATAATCTGTACTATAGAGATGATGGAAACTCTTATTGGAGAGGAGGATATGGTAGCTACCAGAATGAGGGTTATAGAAAAGGTGATAGAGGACAAGAGGTAAGAGTATTCAGGAGAACATTTTTTAAGTGTGGTGGAGAAGGGCATAGATCCTTTGAATGTAACCAAGGAGAGACAAGCAAAAATACAAAGAACAGTAGAAAAACAAACTTTAATAAAGAGGATCATGTTGGATCATCTAATAAACTGGAAGAGGGAGAAGTGTTGGTGAAGTAAAGAGTATTGTGTCAAAGTGAGATGGAGCAGGAATTGTTGCAGATGAAGAATTTGTTTTCGGACCAGATGCAAGGTAGCTGGTAAATGTTGCAGAGTGATTATTGATAGTGGAAGCTCTGAGAACATAGTTTTTGAAGAAATGGTGACCAAATTGAAGCTAGAAAGATTGAAACACTTGAAGCATTATCAAATAGCATGGATTCAAGATGAGCATAAGATACTAGTAAGTGAACAATTTTTTGTGAAATTGAAGATAAGAAATTATCATGATGAAGTTTTATGTGATATCATGCCTATGGATGTATGCCATGTTTTGTTGGGAAGGCCTTGGCAGTATGATAGACAGGCTATTCATGATGGAAATAAGAACACCTATACCATTGTTGCTAATGGGATGAAGCAAATTTGTTGCCATTGGAGGATGTTCCTAAAGTTGAGGTTTGTACCAATGCTAGAATTTGTTTGGTTCATGTAAGGAGATTTTTGGATGGACTGAGACATGAGAACATTTGTTATGCCTTGATTCCTAAGAAGGCTAAAGACTTGAAGTATGTAGAATAACAATCGAAGGAGATAAATAAACTGTTGGAAGAATATGAAGCTATGATTTCAGATAATGTACCTGACGGATTGCCACCCATGAGGAGTATTAGTCATTGCATGGATCTGATTCCTAGAGCTCATTTGCCTACTAAAGTAGAAGACTGGATGACACCAAAAGAGAATGAAGAGTTGAATAAACAAGTGCAAGAGTTGTTGAGGAAGGGTTTGATTAGAGAAAGTTTAAGTCCTTGTGTAGTACTTGTTTTGCTAGCACCTAAGAAGGATGGAGAATGGAGGATGTGTACAAACTCTAGAGCCATAAACAAAATCACAATGAAGTATAGATTTCCTTTGCCCCGGATGGATGACATTATGGATTGTTTGAGTGGAGCTAAATACTTTACAAAGATAGATTTGAAGAGTGGATACCATCAAATTGGAATTAGAGAAGGGGATGAGTGGAAGACACCATTCAAGACAAAATGAAGGATTGTATGAGTGGTTGGTGATGCCTTTTCGACTAACAAATGCATCGAGTACTTTCATGAGGCTAATGAATGAGGTATTGAAGAAATTCTTGGGTAAGTTTGTGAGTTTCTATTTGGATGACATCTTGATTTTCAGTAAGACTAGAGAATAACATTTGTTGCATATAAGGAAAGTTTTATAGAGGTTGAGAGAAGAGCAGTTGCTGATAAACATTAAGAAGTATAGTTTCATGAAGGAAGAATTGGTATATCTAGGATTTGTGATATCCACGGATGGATTGGAGATGGATCTTGATAAGGTAAGAACAATTGTTGAATGGCCTACACCAAAAATAATTGAAGATGTAAGATCATTTCATAGATTGGCTAGTTTCTATCAAAAGTTCATTAGGAATTTCAATTCTATTTGTAGTCCTATGATAGAAAAAATGAGAAGAGATAATAAAGATTTTAGGTGAACATATGGAGCAAACCAGAGTTTTGAGTTGTTGAAACAGAAGGTGACTAAGCAGTCTGTGTTGGCTTTACCAAACTTTAATAAGGTATTTTAGGTAGACTGTGATGCAAGTGGAAATGCAATTGGAGCAGTATTGAGTCAAGAAGGGATACCCATAGTTTATATTAGTGAGAAATTGAATGATGCTAGAAAAAGGTATTCAGTGTATGACCAGGATTTTTATGCCATAGTTCAAGCCTTGAAGAAGTGGAGACATTACTTGTTTCCTAAGGAGTTTTTTTTGTATACAGATCATCAAGCATTGTAGTATTGGAATAGTCAAGGTAAGTTGAATCAAAGACACATGAGATGGGTGGAATTCTCGCAAAGTTATACTTTTATTTTGAAACATAGGAGTGGAAAGTCAAATAGAGTTATGGATATTTTGAGTGGGAGAAGGAATTTACTGGAATAAATGAGAGTGGAGGTATTAGGCTTTGATGAATTGAAGAACTTGTATGAAGAAGACCCAGATTTTGTAGAGCCTTGGAGAGCTTGTAAAGAACCAGTCTTGGAGGATAGGAGTTAGTGGTTGGATTACTTCATTTAGGAGGATATGCTTTTCAAAGGGAATCAATTGTGTATACCTCAAAGTTCAATGAGGGATAGTTTGGTGAAAGAAAAACATAGTGGAGAATTGGCAGGACACTTTGGAATTGATAAGATAGTAGCATTGGTAAGTGAGAATTACTTTTGGCCATAGATTCATAAGGATTTTAGGAAATTTGTGCAGAGTTGCAGAGTTTGACAAGTTGCAAAATGGAGTAGTTAGAATGTTGGATTGTATAAGCCTTTGATAGTTCTAGAGAGACCTTGAAAGGATATCAACATGGATTTCATACTTGGTTTGTCGAAGACACATAGAGGTAATGATTCTATATTTGTGGTGGTGGATAGATTTTCTAAAATGACACATTGCATACCTTGTAAGAAGACAACAAATGCAATAGATGTAGCGGAATTTTTTTTCAAGGAAGTAGTCAGATTGCATGGATTACCTAGGAGTATTGTTTTAGACAAAGATACAAAGTTTGTTGGTTACGTTTGGAGGACAATTTGGAAGAAGTTAGAGAGATTTAAAGTTCAATTCTACTTTTCACCCATAGACTGATGGATAGATAGAGGTAGTAAATAGGATTTTCAGGAATTTTCTGAGATGTTTGGTTGGGGAGAAGACCAGAGGTTGGGATTTAGTCCTTACACAAGTAGAGTTTTCTTACAATAATTCAGTGAACAGGAGTATCAGAAAGAAAACTTTTGAGATTATTACTGGAGTTCATCCTAGAGGTATATCAGAGTTATGAGAAATCAGTAAGAAAGATAAAAGGAGTGCATAAGTAGAGGAATTTGCAGAACATATGAATAAAGTGCATACTCAAGTAAAGCAGCAATTGGAAGATATCAACCAAAAGTATAAGGAGCAAGTAGATGAAAAGAGGGGAAATAAGGAGTTCAAAGTTGTAGATGACGTGATGGTGTATTTGAGGAAGGAAAGATTTCCATTTGGCACATACAATAAGCTCAAAATGAGGAAGTTTGGACCCTGTAATATTTTGAAGAAATTTGATTCGGGAAATGAATATGAAGTAGAGTTACCAAATGACATGGGTATATCACCTATATTCAACATTATAGATCTACATCAGTACCATGAATCAAAATTTAGTGAAGATAGTAAACAAAAATTGGAGAAATAGTTTCCTAAACAACAATCAGATGAGATAGAAGAGGTTTTGGATATCAGAGATGGGAGGACAACATGTGGAAGACAATACAAAGAATATCTTGTAAATTGGAAAGGTAGACCAGTGGAGGATTCTTCTTGGATTTCTCAGGCTGAGGTATATCGTATTGGTTTTCCTTTAGCCCTGGCAAAGTGAGGGACTCACTTTTCATATAATCCTAGATGTCTGATGCAGGAGCATCCTTGGTTCTTTGCAATCCTGCATCAACCAAAAATATTTTCAATTCAATTTTTGTTCAGTTCAATTTGGTATATTCAGTATTTCATCATATTTTCTCACCAAACCTTGTGGATCTATGTTTTCATTGTGTACATGTTCATTTTCCTTATTCCAAGATTTATGAATGATTGGATCTTTTTTCGGCAATATATCGCTTTCAGATTAAGTGACAGTTTCTGGAATAGAGAACCGATGTAGTTTCGAGCCTAACAACTAATTTTGTCTCTTGTGGATCCTTCCCATAACTTGCGGATCCTCGCATTGTGTTTCAAATTGTTCCATGGAGTGTCCTTGACCTTAATTTAGGTCCACACTTCATCCTATGTACCTACCAAGGAGAAATTCAAATTTAAGGCCGACCTATTTCATGCACACGTTATGTTTCGTTCATTGAAGATTGTAATGATCTTTGTTTGACACATAGGATTCTAGATCTTTGAATGCGATATAAATAATTGTAAATAATCATTAGGCTAGAGAGTATAATGAATATTGGATTTGATATGTAAGATTTCAGCTTGCAATAAGGAGCATATATGACTACTATGTTTCAAGCATGTTGTATCAGGCCTGTGAGCCCAATCTGTGAACCTAGATGTTTCCGACCGATTGTAACTATAATTTCTGATAATAAGAATATTTGAATCTACATTTTCCTCTATATTCTAAGTGCCTTCTGTTGTGTAACTCTTGTTGCACAGTCTAGACTATTCTCTTTGAGGACCCTCCTATTGTGACTGCACCACATCACCATAGTATGCTCTTTCTAAAACATCCCAAACTTCCTTAGATGTCTTCAAATTTTGAACCTTAATCATCTCAGAGTGTACCAAAATATTCTTGAAGATGAAATTTTCCTTATTTTTCACTTCATGTGGTCTAATTTCCTTAGGTGTACTTAGACCATTAGCAAGAGGAGTGTAGGGTTTCTTATAAGATTTCTCTACATCATATCTATAATACTCCAGATATTCTTCCTTCAATACTTTCCAGATACCATAATTAGTTCCATCAAACCTTAGATAATCATAGATCATTTTTCTAGCCATCCCAGACCTTCCTCAAGTGGTTAAGCTCTTCACCAAAGAACCAAGCTCTTCTACCAATTGTTGGATTGGACAACTAAGAGGGGGGTGAATCAGTTGTCATAGATTTTAACCTTAAATCAATTACCGAAGCTAACACATAATCTGATTAAGTGATCAACCATCAAATGCCAATGTGAAAACACAATAAAACCAAATTTATGTGGAAAACCCAATGAGGGAAAAACCATGGTGAGGATTAACTCACACTATAGAGAATATCAAAACCGATTACAAAAACTCTCACTACCTAAAATAAGGCTCATTGCCTGGAATAAGGACTCATTGTCCATAGGGCTACAACCCGGATGACTCACTGCCACAAAGACAAAAAGAAGAAAAAGATGACTTGTTACAGAGAGACACAATCCCAATGCAACAAATAATTCCACCATAATCACTGATACACTTACATGAAAGATAAATTTCACCTTTTGCACACTACATATGGAAACTCAGTGTTAAGCTTCACACTGATCAACCACACACATAACTCACACTTTCAGAATAGTATCAAATTCATGCTTTCTCTTTAAATTATCTTCCTTCTTTTCTTATGTACACTTTCCATTGATAGCACATTTTGTATTTATAACATCTCCAACTTTGAAAAGATACAAAGTCATCCATCCACCTTCAAATTCAAATTAGGTCAACACCAAAAATCCTAGGGTGGAATTAGAATGAGGGCGACCCAAACATGTGCTTCACTGACACCCATAATAGATCCAACACGCTTCATCAACTTGAAAGATAGTGTTTGACACACGGTCGACCAAACCAATGTAGAACACATAGATCAATTAAGCTCAATACTTCCATATGCTAAAACCATGTTCAATAGAACTAGGGTCACACAACTCTAGAACCACAAAGAGAAATCCAAACCAACAATAATTCTCCCAGACCTCAGCCATAACATGGAGAACATAGTTCACAAGTACCAGATCAATATCCTCAACAAATGACATCCTTTAACCTTCTTTTAATATAATTTTCTCAATATCCTCAACATATACAGTCAACAACAACTAGTAGATAACCAATTTTTTGACATCAATGACAACACTTTCATTCTTGTTTCCATTCTTGCAAAAAAATTCAAATGAAACATCAATATCCCCCAATAAATCATCCGTGCCCAATAATGTAACCACACATCCCGTTCCATACTTCACATATATTATAATAATAGAAACTCAATACAATGGCATCCCACTCACCCAACCATCCTTAACTACTAAACATGTGCTTTCTTTTATAGATTCAATTTCACACAAATACAACCAAGTGGTAAGATAAATCCATGTACCTCAACCCATGAGTATAAAAAACCATTGACCCCTTATTTACATTTTGATACTAATTTTTCACATTATTAAATATTTTTCCAATTAATTATTCTATCTCCCACACATAAAATAACTAACTCAATGTTACATACAAATTCACATGTGGACCTAAATAATTATTTAATGCGGCTAAACACATCTCCTAGATGCACCAAAAATTAATATTTATTTATGTCATAGAATTAAAATACTCTGTGTTAGGTGTACAACACCTATTCATAACATTCTCCCACTTGTTGTATACATTTTATAAGGTTCAACTAATGAAATACATGATCATATCCACACATGAAACCACATGAATACACAACATGCTCTTATGTGTCATCAAGGTATCTACAATAAAACCAAGGCGAATACCATCTCAAGAGAAAAATCATCTCATCCTCCAACATGTCGCCTATGGAAGAAAGAGAACAATAAAAGATGAAGTTGCACCAATCCAAAGAACACAAGCATAAAACCCAAGTGATAAAAAAGGCTCCAAGCTTCTATCAAAGATAAAAATTCCCACATGGTTGGAAATAACATCCACAACATATATTAATAAATCCAACCATCCATACCTCCTAGGTATCAATAAAATCATTAAAATCATACCAATAATATATGCAACCCATAAATTAAATTCACAAGCTCCATGTATAAAAAATTTCAATAAAGAATATACACATCAAAGAACTTATACTATATGGGTAATGTCAAAATATGAAAATAGATAAAGGCATATCAAGTATATGATTCAACACTCAAAACAAGGTGTGGAAAATAATCAAAACCATTTAGTATAAAAAATGATCATAATTATCCACACATGCAACACGAATATTACATACTCTCTCACAAAAAATAACTATAAAACTTCCAAATCATTTGAACATGAACCTCTAGGAAATAGTCATATAAAAAAGAGAAAAAAAATATAAATGATATTGTATACACCTAAAATTGGTTTGGAGAATCTGAATAATTAAATACGAATTATTCAATTAATTATCCTAATTTCCTCTACTGTTTGAATAAATAGAAATATTTATTTATATAGTTCACGTTCACATTCACATTCACATTTAAATTCTTCTAATTCTTCTATTATCTCATCTTAATTAAATAAAAAAAATTAAATACTTTGTTTGATTTAATTATCATTTCCCTATTTTATTCTATCACATCAATCTTAAATTAATTAAATAAAGATCAAACACTTTATTGATTAAATACCATATTCTTCTATTTTAATTTAATAAAAAAAATTTATAGTTTGTTCTATTAAATTATTTATCCCTCTTTTGCTAATTTAAATAAATCAAAAATATTGAAATAAAGGCATAACTATATTTCCTCAAAATCAAATATCCTATGTCTAATTTATGTCAAAATATGTCAAAATTAATGCTTTCAAACTTCACGGGAAGATTTGGAGACAAATTGGAGACAAATTGCAAATCCATCTCTCAATCCTCTTCCATCAATCCTTCCTAATTTCTTGCCTGATGTTTTCATGGGTAGAGACAATCCCCAAAATCTTCTCAATCTCCTCCATCTCTCACCATTCAATCCTCCAGATTGAATCCAAGCCTCTCTTTGCCATCCCTGTGTATTTCTACAGCCAGGAAATCTATAAATAAAGCTTCATTCAACCAAGAAAATGATCTAGATTATCTAACTTATGCACTCTTACTCTGCAAGATTTCAAGAATCAAGCATCAATCCTCAAGCATCCAACAATCAATTTTCATATCATGGTTGCCTCTTGTAGCTTCATTTATCAGTTTTCATGTTAATCCATGTTATAGTAGTTTATTTTATCATTTAGCATTATCATATAGCTTCACATCATTGCATTAGCATCATTTCATTCTTTAGATTGTCATTTTAACAGTTATAGTGTTATTTAAATCTGAGAGCACAATAGCTTGATAAATCTTTGAAGATAGGAGACAATGAGATGCTTTCAGTAGATTATTAGCTTGATCTTTGATACAATATTTCATTAAGAAGTGTTTTATTCATTTATACGTTATTCACACTTATAATTTGGCACCCACCATGGGGCCTTAACCCCATATTTTTATCATTTTTTTCTGAAAAGTGTCGCATAGGTTTCTGGCATGTTCTATTTCAGCTCTTTCGTAAAAAACTATAGCACATCCGTGAAAAACTATGGCGCTTTCATGCTCTATTTCAGCGCTTCTGTGATACTATAGCACATCCGTTAAAATTTTTAGTGCTTCTACTATAGCACTTTCATGAAATGTTTTAGCGCATCGGTTACCCATCTCCAGAAAAGCTAATTTAGCACTTCCGTGAAATACTTTAGCGCTTCGGTACTCTATTTCAATGCTTTCAATTTTAGTGCATTAGGTAAAAAGTATAGCGCTTTCATTGGTTGTTTTAGTGCTTCTATAATTTTGATCTGGATCCGACGTGACCGCAGCCAGAATTTCATTTTGATACAGTTAGACTAAAATGAACCAATCCTAGGGTAACCATTTCTGATTTAAAATTTATCAATCCTAGGGTAGCCATTTCTAGTTTAAAATTTATCAATCCTAGGGTAGCCATCACACTTTTGCAATATCAGTTAAAAATGATACCATGATTGTTGTGAAGCAAAATCTTCACATACATTAGGAAAATTTGTCTTTTGGACTTAAAATGAATCATTTATCTGTTGTGCTTGTGTGGTGAATAGGCTTATGCTCTCCCCTTAACTGGGTGATCAAAGTGCCAAGCTCATCCTTATTTTCATGCAAATTTACGCTTTAGTTAAAACCTTTAGAAGGCCTTCTGTAGTGGGAAAAAGTACACCCTATGGGAACGACCTAAGTGGGAACGCCTAAAGCCAAAGATTCCAACCCACTCTAATCAAAATGCAAGTTGTTGATGAAATTCCAACTTGATGGTAGTGAGAAAGATAACCATCCCCAAAATATTTGTTCTAAATATTGGGAGGTCTCCTAAGGGAGTTTATCAATTTCTGCACCGCACAAAATCCCTATCTACGAACCATAGTGTAGTTTCTAGCCGAGTCAATAACCAGACATTGTAATACTCACGGTGCAAGGGGAGGGAAGAATCTGCCCCCAAGACACTCACCATATAAATGCCAAGGACTGTTTGCTTAGATGACAAGAAATCCAACTCTGAGTATGCACCTAGAAATGACAAAAACATGGGCGCCCTCTAGGGGGTGACACGACTGTGTGCGTCAACACAATTTTAAGATGTGGGTTGTTGAGTATAACGATGACCTATTTGACCTTAAGAGTGAGTCTATCTGAATTGTATATTTTTCAAAACAAACTAGTAAAATTCAATAAGGACCATTCATGGTTCTTGAATATACACTATCTGTTCAGATTCTAAAACAATTATTCTACAATTTGCTTGCTGTGTTTTCGAAAATCATTAAAAATTAGATAAAAGATCATCTAGAAAACTCCAAGTCAAATTAGGTTAGAAAAAATCATGATTTGAGAGTGGAAATCAACCAAGCTTGTCAAGAAAACCATCAAAGTCAACAAACCTAAGAGGCCACTTGGTTATCAAAATATTTTGAGGAAAAGGCATTTCTTATATCAAAGTCGAAAGATCTTATTAAAACATAGAACCTTCATTCATAGGTATCACAATTTTGCTAGAGGTCATACTCTTGATTACACAGTAGAACCACTTAATTCATGAGCTTTCTTCCAAAGGAGAGCCCTCACACAATATCACAACCATAGTCAATGCATACAATAGTCCTACATCCCATAACTAATGATAGAATACGCCACAAAGCCAAGTCAAATTTTGCAATAAAGAGTCTTGAACATCAACCCTTTGTTTTAGCGCTCTGGAAATCTGTTTCAGCGCTTCAAGACTCTGTCTTAGCGCTTTCATAAAATAGCACTTTCAAGCATTGTTTTAGTGCTTACGGTCACTGTTTTAGCACTTCCATCAAATAGCTCTTCCATCATCTATTTCAACGCTTTCAAGCACTATTTTAGCGCATTCGTAAAGATAGTGCTTCCATCACCTGTTTTAGTGCTTTTGAACTCTATTCTAATGCTTCTAAGAAATAGTGCTTCCATCACCTATTTTAGTGCTCCTGAACTCTATTTTAGCACTTTCAAAACAGAGAGTTCCAAACCATATTAGTCAGTTTGTCTATCATTCACACATGGATTTTTATCAATACAAAAGTGCCCTTTTATCAGAATCATTATCTAGAAACTGAAATCAGATAGGTTCGTACAATTTTCCAATCTTTTCAACTGAAACGTAGATCTTGTAAATCATAAAGTGTCAAATCAAAACACAATCTCGATTATTATGATAAAGTTTCATGATCGGGATATTATCATCCTATTATCACAAAATAAGGCATAGTAATCGAATTTTTAACCTAGTCTTATCAATAAGATATATCATCTTATTTGACTTTGTTAAAAATTCACTTGACATTTTCCAACATAGAAAATCAAATTTTTGAAAAAAGAACAAAAAAACTTATATGCCAATCTTCACCAGGCTACAAAAATAGAGGCTCTTAGAAAAGGAACTTGAAACATCAAATACAATGGTAGAAGAAAATCCCTGGAATAGTTTACATCAAAGTGACAAAAATGAAATAACTCTAGAAGACATACAAACAGCCCAACAGGATCCCAAATTCCATAAATTCATTGAAAATATTTTAGAACAGGACATGGAGAAATACCTCTTAATGTTGGTTGAATCAGGTGCTCAGCTTCCCAAAGACTTTGACGTAAATCACCTAAGAGAAGCACTTGGAACAAGCAAAACCGAAATACCACAACCCACACAAGGTATAGATCCGGTTGTTACCTTAACATCCCAAATACAAATATTACAACAACAAATACAAGACATGAGAAAAGGGAACACCAAAAGGTATGCAGTATAGGACATTTGTCCCTATCCTTTCGGCTCAACCGTCAATATGATACCTTTTCCTTGACATTGTGAATTCCCCAATTATGACAAATACAATGGAATAACAGATCCAATCGATCATATCCGCGAATTAAAAACCATGAGCCTAGAGTTTGATCAAGAGGAAAATTACCTGATGAGATTGTTCCCAAGAAGCTTGGGAGGTTCATGTATGAAATGGTTTTCAAAATTACAACCAAGAATAAGGACTTTTGAAGAACTTGTCAATAGGTTCATCTCTTAGTATTCTTTTAACATCCAACACGATGTCAAGATAAAGGATCTGTATAACCTGAAACAAAACAAAGGGGAGACATTCTTATCCTTTCTACAAAGATGGTGATGACTATTCACTAGATATCCTTGATCTATTCCTGAGGAAGAGAAAATGGAGTTGTTCATTGACAATTTAACAGAGTAGATGAGTTACAGACTTGAATTGCAATGTCCTCCTACATTTGAAAAGGTGATAGAAAATGGCCTTAAGATTGAAGAAACGCTAGTCAAAAGAGGGGTTATTAAACATTTTAATGACAAATCAAATAACAAAAATTCCTCAAATCAATACCCCAATAGTGATAAACCAAAATTTTGGCAAAAAAATTGAAATATGACTGCAAATGAAACAACAAGTGATTTACAAAATCCCAAACCGGTTTTTAACTTGACAACATCTACTTCAAAAACAATTCAAAACAACAATCAAATCATCAAGTCAAATGTCATTCAAAACAATGAAATCACAAAACCACAACCATACCAAAAGTCATCAAACTGGCGTAGGTTCACACCTTTAGGCCAAACATTGGAATCAATGATGAAAGAACTAGTCACCAGTGGTCTTATCACCACGCGAGAAGAAAGATTCTAGGATCCAAAGGTCAAACCACCATGGTGGAATGACACAGATTACTGCAACTTCCACAACAATAAAGGCCACAAAACTAATGATTGCATGGAGTTAAAACACGTAGTTCAAGATCTGGTCGATAATAACAAGGTATATATAGAGGGACCCCAAAACAATAATGATCATTCAACCTTCGAGGAACCTTTGCCAAACTATGACAAAGGAGCATCATCTTCTACAAACAACAAAGGTTAAAATATCAATCAGGTCTACGATAAAATGATCCTTTGTCTTATCGAAGTAGAGAGTGATCATACCATTGGTCATAACATGAACGAACACGAAACCAATGAAACTACCCCTTTGGATTTTCTCCTAAGCATATGAGTCTCTGAAAAATCAAATAAATGTTTTAAAAATTAGAGAACGACAGGACTATCAACCAGCAAATGTAATGACAAGGGGGAAGTCCAAGGTAGTCTTAAAGGAGTTGGGCCTAAAAATGCTTAATCCACCTCCATCTCATTACAACATTGTTGATGAGCTTCAAAAAATTCCAATGCTGATATCAATACTAGAAATCCTCAAACTATCTCCATCACATAAGGAGGTTCTAGAGCAAGCACTAGTTGCCACTACAGTACTGAAAAATCTAGATGTTTGCCAATTCCAAGGTATGGTAGGGCATCTAACTACACCACATTGTCTATCATTCTCTAAACAAGATGATGTCTCACTCAACCATCCCCATAACACTACACTCCATATCGAAGTCTTGATCCACAATCATTGTGTCAAAATAGTCTTAATATATGGGGCAGTTGGTTTGAACATTTGCACCCTAAATTTAATCCTTGCACTAGGGTATTCCAATGATGCTATTGATGCTCGAAGGAAAATGAATATAAAATCATATGATGAGGAAGAGAGATCTTCTAAGGGATTAATTGTGTTACCCATTCAAGTGGGACCGATGATGAAACACATAGCATGCCAAGTATTGGAAAAAGAGTTAACTTACAACATACTCTTAGGATGCCCATGGATCCATGAAATGCAAGCAGTGCCTTCCACATATCACTAATGCTTAAAATTCCTAGTAAATGGATAGGAGGTGACTATATTTTCCGATTATAATCACCCTCAACATTGTGACACACTTAGAATCTCTCAAGATACATTTATCCCTCACAATTGGGAAGCATCCAGTTCAAAGTCATCAGATGAGGAAAAACGTCCAAATATCACCACCAAATGGGTAGAGAAGAAGGATAAAGAAAAAGATACAAGTCTTGTTGACACTCAATTAACAAACAATCCAGATCCCCAAACTTCTTTATCATAGAAATTTCAAGAGCAGGTCCAACTGACAGACAAGGGAATGGGGCAATATTTTATGGAGCAATCACTTAATCTTTCATAGTTAATGCCATATCCAAAGACATATGGCCAACCATCAATGATAAAACATCAAACATCACTACCTATCATAGTTATAGAAGAAAGGTTTGTAAAAGCCAGCATCATAGAGGATGAATCAGACATCAAAGAAATCCTTCATTGGTTATACAAAGATGAGGAACCATCAATATCAAATATCAATATCAAGAATGTCAATATCAATATAGAAAAATATGGCAAAGGGAAGGCTATCCTAGAAAAAATGGGTTATGAGGGACAAGGACCTGTCGGAAAAAAGGAAGGAAGGCATGGTTGAACCTATTTAGCCCCTCACTCTTCATTCAAAAGAAAAGACAAGAATGGGATACTCTAAAGAACAAAAATAAGAGATAACAAAGAAGGCTATAGAAAAGATCCTTCAAGTTAGAGATATCTTTGAAATGAATTCAAATGAATATGAGTGGGATTTGTGTTCTGATATATCTTACAATGATATTCAAATTGATGTAATAGAACAATATGCACCTACGTGGGAGGAGGGACAAAGCTCTGGGTCTAGACCATTCATATCAAGATCACTCAATATCGATGACTCAAGTGGGGATGAACGAACATCAAGTGAACTAGATGATCTTGAAGAGGGTACTATCATTAATCTAGATATCCCTAATAACAACTATGATGAAATTTTTGTCCTAACACTTACCCCCATCAACCTAATTCAATTCGATTACTTCATGCCTTTAATCCATCCCGAACTTATTCACTAGGAAACTGTCGAACCTATAAATGTACCCATATTTGCAAACGATGATGCCATCATAAATTTCCTATGTTGTGATAAACCTGGTATAAGTTCTATCTGTAATACTCATAACAACGTAACTCGGCAAGAGGGTGTCAAATCTTCCAGTTGCAAAAGTAAAAATAGGGATAATAGATCTAATGGTGAAAACCATTCTATGGCGGCAATAGATCTTGAAAACAAAAAAATAAAGAACGCATCTAACGGTGAAAACCTCTCTGAGGCACCAAAAGATGGGAGATTTGACACTCTTCCAGAACATTATCATGAGCAGTCATCAATTTTGGTAGAACCAACATAGTCTGTAAACATCGACACTGAAGAAAAATTAAAAATCCTACATTTGGTAGAATCCATGACAAATCATGAGAGACCAGATTTCATCAATTTCTTTAAGGAAAGAAGCATAAAATTTGCTTGGTCATATTTCAATATGCCAGGCTTGGATCCAAATCTGTTCATGCATCATTTGTCTTTGCCTACAAGAATCAAGCCTATGAAGCAAAAATTGAGAAAAATGCATCCCCATATTGCATTAATGGTAAAGACTGAGTTAAATAAATTATTAGATGCTAGATTCATAAGGTCTATTGACTACGCCAAGTGGATATCAAACATTGCACCTATCTTGAATCTGGACAATAGCATCAGGATATGTACGGATTTCAGGGACCTGAATAAAGCATGCCCAAAGGATGATTTCCCATTACCAAATATAGATATCATTGTGGACTTAATGGCAGGGCATGTCATGTTATCAATCATGGACAGTTTCTCCGGATACAATCAAATTAAAATAGCTCCAGAAGATCAGGAGAAGACTACATTTACATGTCCATGGGGAACCTTCTGCTAGAATGTCATGCCTTTTGGTCTGAAAAATGCAAGAGCAACCTATCAAAGAGTAATGACAACAATATTTCATGATATGATGCACACCTTCATGGAGGATTATGTGGATGATATCCTGGAAAAACCTTGTACTAGGGAAGGACATCTGCATATCCTAAGAAAAATCTTCACACAACTAGAGAAATTCAATGTCAGGCTAAACCCCAAGAAGTGTGTCTTTAGGGTCACATCAACGAAACTGTTGGGATACATTATCTTAGAAAAGGGCACTGAGGTAGATCCAGCGAAAGTTAAGGCAATAATGGAGATGCCACCTCCTAGAAATATCAGTAAACTCAAATCACTACAGGGAAGGCTCCAATCAATTAGGAGATTTATCTCCCAGCTGGTGGACAAAAGTCATCCATTCAATCATCTGTTGCATAAAAATATTGTTTTCAAATGGGATAATGGGTGTGAGACAATGTTCGATCAAATAAAACAATATCTGATGTCACCACCTATTCTCATGCTGCCAACAGAAGGAAGACCTCTTATACTATACATTGCATCAACAAATATCTCTTTAGGAGCATTATTAGCACAAGAAGATTATGAAGGAAAGGAACACACCATCTACTATATCAGTAGAACATTAAATGGCTATGAAATAAACTACACTTTCATAGAGAAATCTTGCTTGGAAGTGGTTTTTTCTACTCAACAGCTGAGACATTATATGCTAGCTCATATAATTAGGCTAATAGCAAAGATCGACCCCTTAAAATATTTACTCAGTAAAGTTGCCTTAACAGGTAGACTGGCCAAGTGGGTCATGCTCTTAAGTGTGTTTGATATTCAATATGTGGAGAGAAAATCCATCAAGGGTCAAGAAATCACCGAACAATTGGTTGAGGCTCCTTTACCAGATGATCGACCTATGACAATGGAATTTCTAGATGTGTACATTTTGACACTGACGCCACAACAATGGATATTATATTTTGATGGATCATACACACAACGAGGATCTGGAGCAGGGATTTTGTTCATTACTCCCCAAGGACACACCATCCCAAAATCATATAGACTAATGTTTCAATACACAAATAATATGGTGGAATATGAAGCATTAATTATTGGGGTTAAAATAGCAATTGAATGGAAGATCACAAACTTATAGGTATATGGGGACTCTTAATTAGTCATTTATCAAGTAAATGATGAGTATCAGACAAAAGATAAAAATTTGATGCCCTACAAACAACAAATAGATGATCTAAAATAGTTTTTTGTCAATGTCAAATTTTATCAAATTCCAAGGGTAGAGAATAAAGTAGCAGATGCTATGGCAAAAATTGCTTCACTCTTACAATTGCCAGAGAAACGTGGTCATTATGAGTTTATGGTAGAACAAGTATCATGCCCTTCTTATAATAATTCAGAATCCAATACCATATGCCATTTAGAGACCATTGAAACCTCCATGTATGAGAAAACCTATGCTTACCTAAAGGACAATATCCTCCCTCCTGATCTTTCCAGGAATCAAAAACACAATTTTATCCGCCAATCTTCCCGACATATTTTAATCATCGACATCCTTTATCATCGAGGTCTTGATAGTACCTTACTCTGATGTTTAGAACACAATTAATCTGAGATGACCTTATGTGAGGTTCATGAGGTTATTTGTGGCACTCATTCAAGTGGTATAACCCTAGCGAAGAAACTCCTTTGTTTAGGATATTATTGGCCATGCATGGAGAAAGAATCTTATCAGTTTGTAAAGAAATGTCAAAAGTGTCAGATTCGTAGTAATCTGATTCACGCACCAGCTCAAGAGTTACATCCATTCAAATCAAAATGGCCCTTTTTTCAATGGGGAATACATCTGGTAGGAAAGATAAATCCCTCTTCATCCAATGGACACAAGTTCATAATAACAACTACAAAATATTTTACAAAATGGATAGAAGCAGTGCCTCTTACAACTATCACTGGAAATCATATCTCCTCATTCATATTGAATTACATAATCTATCAGTATGACATCCATCAATCTATTATCACTGATAATGGGTGGCCATTCAAGAACCAAGATGTCCAAGAATTATGTGAGAAGTTTCATATCCAACATCATTTCTCAACACCGTACTATCCTCAAGGAAATGGCCAAGCAGAGGCCTCTAACAAAACAATTCTAAAAGTACTCAAGTAGATGGTTAATGATGTTGGACGTGATTGGCATGTTCAACTTAATCCTGCACTATGGGCCTTCAGAACCAGTATCAGAACACCGACAGGAGCTACACCATATGCCTTGGTATATGGATCAGAGGCCATACTACCTATTGAAGTAGAGATTCCATCACTCTGTGTATCACTTAGAGGAATCATTTCAAATGAGGACTATAGGGTATCTAGACTTCAAGAACTAGAATTGTTGGATGAGCATTGTCAACAATTTGTCAACCATCTAATGACATATCAACAGAGAATATCAAGGAGCTACAATCATAGGGTAAAACCTAGAGTATTTCAGGTTGGCGATTTGGTTCTAAAAGAGAACCCTAGAAATCAACAAGATAGGGAAAAGAAAGGGAAATTTGAGCCTAACTGGCTAGGTCCTTTTTTCATCATATTAGTGTACGGATCAGGGGCCTATCAACTATCAAGGTTAGAAGGGGATTTATTTGATGAACCTATCAACAATATCCATCTCAGAAAGTTCTATACCCGAATTTCCTAGTGCATGGGTCAAACTTTTGGAAAAGGGTTTCCTTGATGAAAACCTGGCAAACAGGCATCTTGGCAACAAAAATACAAAAATAAAATAAAAAATATAATACAAAAAGAAGAAGAAAAGAAAAATATACAAAACAAAGAGTGTAATCAAAACATATGGTGAAAACCTAGAAACAGGCATTGTATGTGATTCTAAACCAACTTTCCCAACTATTTTGATACATATCAGGATCATTAGTCTAGTATTCATTACCATTTCATATCATATCATTAGTCTTGCCATCATTTGCAACCATTATCAAATCATTTCACATGGTCATGTCTTACTCTAGCTTGGGGACAACATTTGGATATCACTAGGGGCAACAAAAACATCGGCTTCACCAAATAGGAAAACAATAGTATGAAAAATACACAAAAACAATGATCAAAACACAACATCAATCACCATCAGAAAGGCATTAAACATCCGTATCATATCAGAAAATCCAAAAATAGGTCAAAAAGTCAGTCTAGAAAAGCAAAAAAAAAAAAAACAACAACGTGGGTCTATGTCAGTCAAACTACGTGGTATCTATGTGTGTAACGTAGGTAAGGCTAATCTTTGATTAGCCCCCGAGACCCCTAGGATAAGTTATTAGGTTAGGTCTTTGGTCAAAATCTCAAAAAATCACAAAAACATCACAAAATCGGGATGGATGATCTAATCTGAATAATGATTGAAACACTCTAAGTAGAAGGTGGATAAATTGTATTTTTTATTAATATTATCATTTCTTTGGAGTAACTCAATGATGTAAATGAACTATAGAAACAAGGGAGAAGAATGATATTTTTATTGTCTGTTTTCTAAAAGTTAATCATATAAATGTGACAATTGTTGGGGGATGTGCTATGCAAATGTATCACCGATGACATTCAAAATTCACACATTGAAATGATTAATCACTATCTATTTACGCAATGAATGCTCAGGTCATCTCGGTTCAATTATACCTAGATGCTTGTGTTCTCTTGCAGTATCAAAAATCATGAAAGTAGTACTTAGGTCGTCATTGGTCTAACATATACCATTTACACTTGTACTCACTTTCAACATCCTGAAAAGCTCTATGATGATACCAAGCATAAAGTATTGTTAAAATGACAATGGTTTGCATATAGTTGCATGATAGAATTAGATTGCATTCATAATAAATTCTACATCTGTAGAGTGATTGTTGCATAAAGGATTCCAATTAATGATTATCTTTTCTACAAATATGATTGAGTTTTACTTGACATTAAACCAAAAATCATCAAAAACATATAAGAGCATCATCTCATCATTGCAAGCTTTTATCATCTCATTATTCATGCATTTAACATCAAATGGTTGTACATTTATTATACCATATTTTCCACATCATATCATAAATAAATACATCATGTTCATTGCACCATATCATTCATTACATTATCGTCCATCACAAACCATCATTTAAATAAATACATCATGTTCATCACACCATATCATTCATTACATTATTATCATATACATTTGATCAATTTTTAACCCATAAATCATTTTGTCATCCATGAATTATATCACAAAATCATCATACATCCATACATCATAGATCATAATTTAGAACATCATAACATCCATACATCATATATCCATACATGAGCATTTAAAATAATCATCATCACATACTACATCATCACATAATAAATGCATCCATCATAGAATAATAAACCATCATAGATCAATAGTAATCAACTGCATATAATATATTTCATCAATGTCAAGTATAAAATGAAGTCTAAAATAAGAAAAGATACATCATCAAAAATGAGCTAACTCGAAGTGTACAAAATGGCATCTATGATTTGCTACTACTAGAATGAGAAGACATAATAGGACTAGTACCACCACCACCCCTGGAAGAACTAGGATCTCTAGGATCTCTCCGTGGAGGATGCATCACACCCTCATTGACTATCCAGGTATGTGTCCGACCAAATCTCGAGGGGGAATAGCTAACTCTATGATCAATAGGCACTATATCATGATATCAACCCCTGTAAAACTTTGCCTCTCGGCCATCCTGCAGAACCTCCCTCATATAGTTGGCAAAAAAGGTACCATCAGCTACTCTTTGTAGTGTCTCAGCAGTCTCTTGTGCCCTCTTAGCAATCTGTCTAGCACTATCCCTCTCGGTTGTCAAAGTATCAACCTGAGTCTGAACAGCTGCCAACTATCCCTGTACCTGTGCCAATGTCTATGCATGAGCCTGTGCATGACTCTACATCTGAGTCTGCGTCTATACAAGAAAAACCTGTGCCTGCACCAATTATCCCTGCAAATTCTATCCTTGTGTTTGCAAACTAGCAATCTATCTCTGATGGTCGACTAAAGGCACTTCCACTGCTCACCTCTTGTGAGGCATGCTCGATGATGGACCGACACTACCTGGCCCAACCCCTCTACCACCTCCACCACCACCATCCCCGTCATCACTGTTGTTGTCATCACTGATGCTCTCAATACTACTACTCGACTAAGACTCATCCCCACTATCCTCCTCACCCTCAGCAGCATCCTCCTCCATAGGTAAAGGTGTTGGCTCATTGGGAATGGTAATCTGAGGATGTGGATGAAAAACCAAAAATGCTACATAGTCTCCTGTAACCACTGCCTCTGCAATATCTCTACACATATCCCAAGTTGATGGTTGCAGATTCCTATATCCCTCTACTAGTGTCTCATAAGACAAGCATGGCCCCCAATCTACTACATCACTCTGATGCCAGGCATAATGAGCAAACCCCTTAGGCATACACTGTACAATACCATACTACCTATAAACCCGTCGTAACAAAAATCTCTCAACGACAAAAGGGGTCCTGCTAATCAAATACATGGAGTCACATAAGTACTTGAGCATTGCATCATCCTCATCCCACTACTCACAGTCTAGATAAGGCTGTCAAATGACACTCTCCATGTCATCCAAAACTCATCTCCAATGCTCTAACTTACCCATCCGTTCCTGGGTAAGTCTACCTCTATATCAAAAAATATAGCATCTGCTTGTAGGTTTGTCAAGAACCAGAAATGGTCATGCTATGGAAAAATTCTCCCATGCCCACACCTATAAAAGAGTCACCCCTATTGATAAGCTACACCCTCCCAAGTACACTACTAAATGTAAATCGTGATAGAGGTGGGCTAGAATACACATCCCCCACGCATATCTAGTCCCATGCACGACCATGCTCTCTAGAATATGCCCCAACCTACAGAGAATCCCTTTGACCTATGATCAGGACAAAGGAAACCTCCAATGAATCCAGCTAACACTGCTGGTAATGAAGCATAAGCGTCAGCCATCACCCCGATCGGACACTCGGTCCTACAATATGTTGATCCTGGAAAACTCTATGGAGTGCATCTCTCCCACTAGCCTCATGTGAATCATAGACAATGATCTCTCCCATAAACGGTATCCGCAATATCCACTACACATCCTCAAGTGTGACTGTCATCTCGCCGGTGGGTAAATGGAAGGTGTTATGGTCACTATGCCACCGCTCAGCCAAAGCAGTAAGGTGACCCTGATTAATCCTAATCTGGGGCATATCGAGAAGACTGGACAAACCATATCGAGCTATGATTTGAATCTCATCAAGAGTCAGATGAGGAATCAAATCGGTAGTCCATGGAAACTACTATCACATCTGGAGATTACCCAGACCCTCCTATCACCATAAAAAGTTTAAAATCAGTGCACTATGTCAAAAATCAAAAGTCATTCTACTATCAGATCCAATCAAACTTTGGTATGAATTTTCAATCAAAATTCATGAGAAAATGTCAACAAACCTCACCTATCATGAGGTTCATCAAAAAAATAATCTAATCTCACCTATCATGAGGTTTATCAGATATGAAATCATTCCTCACTTATCATGAAGATCATCACAAATAGGGTTATTTCTATCCTGTCATGAGAGTAAGTCTTATTAATCATTAGAAACAATCATTAGGGAATTTGGATAATCAAATCATACCAAATCAAAGAATGGACATGATCGAAATTGACGAAATCAGGGTTAACTGTGTCAAAATTTGCAAATATGACATGGACGCGCTAAAACAGGCATCCAAAGTGCTACAAATCAAAGGCACTACTTCATCATTCAGATGTGCTAAAACAAGAATCCAAAGCGTTACAAAATCAGAAGTGCTATTTCAGCACTTCGATGCGCTAAAACAAGCATCTGAAGTGCTACTTTACTCAAAGTGCTATTTTAGCACTTTGATGCACTAAAATAGTCCATCAAAGTGCCGCTTTAATCAAAGTGCTATAACAGATCATAGATGTGCCAATCTATTCCATCAAATCTCTAGAACTTTCTAGGCACTAAGATTCGGTGTCAAAGCGCTAAATCTTGAAAGCACTAAACTTTCCTACAAAAGGGCTAGAGAAATTAATGAAAGCGCTAATTCCTCAAAGCACTACAACAATTAACGAAAGTGCTACATCGGAGTGCAACGCGCTACAGTGCGACATTGATGCACTAAACTATGAAAAACATGCTAAAACATATTTTAAAAAATGCACAAAAATTGAGAATGCACAAAATACGAGGTGGATTACAGGCACATACTGAAGGTCCATAGGTGGGCGGCCGTTGGTGATGTCGCATGTGCTCAAAATGATGAGTGTGATAGGGGATAGGCATCTTGCTCCAGCTCGCTCAAATGTCTCTCTCACTAGATATTTGAAAGTCACAAAGTACAAATGGGAATGAAAAGGACCTTTTTGGACCTTATATGGATTTTTGAAAAGGGGATTTTTGAGGGATATCTTTTATTTATGAAATTAATTGAAATTCATCCATGGGCTATATTTTCTTCATCAATGTCAAGAGATAAATTATTTTTTGATCAAATCATCATCAAATCATCATGAAAATTCAAAAAATTCTAAAAAGTCATCAAATCATTAATTTATCTCCTGAGGGGGCATATTATCAGCAATCTAAAAATCAATATCTGGGCCATGTCTGGGGCAATACTGATTTTTTTTTTCATCAATACTGGCAGTAGCAGCAAAATTTTCTTCAAAGCAATGCATAAACACATCACTTCAAAGAGGGGAAAAATGTATACACCTAAAATTGGTCTGGAGAATCCGATTAATTAATTATCCTAATTTCTTCTATTGTTTGAATAAATAGAAATATTTATTTATATAGTTCACATTCACATTCACATTCACATTTAAATTCTTCTAATTCTTCTATTATCTCATCTTAATTAAATAAAAAAAATTAAATACTTTGTTTCATTTAATTATCATTTCCCTATTTTATTCTATCACATCAATCTTAAATTAATTAAATAAAGATCAAACACTTTATTGATTAAATACCATATTCTTCTATTTTAATTTAATAAACAAATTTTATAGTTTGTTCTATTAAATTATTTATCCCTCTTTTGCTAATTTAAATATATCAAAAATATTGAAATAAAGGCATAAGGAATATTCCACTATATTTCCTCAAAATCAAATATCCTATGTCTAATTTATGTCAAAATATGTCAAAATTAATGCTTTCAAACTTCACGGGAAGATTTGGAGACAAATTGAAAATCCATCTCTCAATCCTCTTCCATCAATCCTTCCTACCTTCTTGCCTAGTGTTTTTATGGGTAGAGACAATCCCCAAAATATTTTCAATCTCCTCCATCTCTCACCATTCAATCCTCTAGATTGAATCCAAGCCTCTCTTTGCCATCCCTATGCATTTCTACAGCCAGTAAATCTATAAATAAAGCTTCATTCAACCAAGAAAAGGATCCAGATTATCTAACTTATGCACTCTTACTCTGCAGGATTTCAAGCATCGAAGCATTCAACAATCAATTTTCATATCATGGCTACCTCTTGTAGCTTCATTTACTAGTTTTCATGTCAATCCATGTTACATTAGTTTCTTTTATCATTTAACATTATCATATAGCTTCACATCATTGCATCAACATCATTCAGTTCTTTAGATTGTCATTTTAACAGTTATAGTGTTATTTAAATCTAAGAGCACAATAGCTTAATAAATCTTTGAAGATAGGAGACAATGAGATGCTTTTAGTAGATTATTAGCTTGATCTTTGATACAATGTTTCATTAAGAAGTTTTTATTCCCTTATACCTTATTCACACTTACACATATCATGCCTTTCTACCAACACCTCAAAAATCTATTTTTTGTCAATTAATATCTCTTTCACAACCCCAAATGAAAAGTCTTGAAAACACCCAACCTTTCAATATCATACATCAAATAAAACATATGAATGATATAAAACCAATATGGATGTGTTGGTGTTTCCAATTGGTTCCTTAATAACATCTAAAAAGAAGCCATTTCTTATGCTCAAGGATAGTAAGAGATTAGCCAATGAATATGATTTTTTTCTTAAGATTAATTTCTTTTATGGTTTAGGCTCTACAAAACTTAGGTATGTTTCCCTTACGATATATCTTCAATATTCTCAATACAACAAATAATGATATCTATTAGATTATGTTTCATACATTTGTGATAAGGATTTACACAACAAAATATTACAATACTTGATATCCTTGCAAATATTCAAGACTATGTATGAGATATGACAATAATTATAAATAAATTATAAATGGCTTGATATTTTTCACTATATATTTGTTATGAGATTTATGAGTGTTATCTTAATTTGATTGGTGTCTATCTAGGGTTACAAAGTTCTAAAATATAATAAAATCTTCATCACAATATTTTAAGCATACTTTGATAGTCAACAATTTTTTAGTACCTTATAATAAAAAGACCAACGAAATGCTTATATCATGATCCTTCTTAATAATCCATTTGAAATTAAAATATAATTTTTGTTTTAATAAAAGTAATTATTCCATTTATTGAACAAAAGCTATCATTAAAAGTACATAGTGCAAGAAGTTTGCAATGAAGAAATCAATAATTCTTGATTGTTTCATTCATAAAAGATATTATTTTACAAATTTGGAGATGATTACATGATAAAATTATTTATTCATATAGTCCTTGATCACAGGTACATTTCCACTCATAAAATTTAATAGACCTTGACAACAAAAACCCTAACAATACCTTATAGACTACAAGATGTCTAAATTTATAATTCATTGACCCTTTACAAGAACTATAGCTCCTTAATAAATAGAAAAAGTTAATAATGCGAGATTAAGGATCATAATGACACTTGTCACAAATGACAACAAAAATTCTATTACAATCAAGTGGTACAAAAACCTGCTAATAGAATAGATTCCTCTTATAACAAGGAAAAATTAATAAATCTAAAGTTGTTGAAGAAACCAATTGACTCAATCTTTTGATGAAGACAAAAAATGATACATATATAACTACATGTAATCTCAAAGAGCTTAATGAAGACAAAATTTAATGACCATGCTGGCCTGGAAAGTTTATTTATTATTAATCATTATCAACCCATGAATCATAAATCTCATTTCAAGGCCATTTGAATTCAAGAACCTTTACTATATTATTCACATGTCCATTGTACTTTTCATCTAAAATAGCCCTTGCTTCCCTATTAATTTTTTCAAATTTTATTAAAACCTTACTAATTCTTCCATATTATTTAGTAAGGCTTAATTAGGTTCCCCACTTGCACATACGAAAGAGCAGAAAGAAGGAAATTGTATTGAAATCATTTTTATTTTGATAATTCTATTATCCAAAATTTTAGGCATAAGTTCTCCTCATATTCATAAAAATATTTCAAATTACATTCTATTTGAATATTGAATTTAGATTGGTAAGTTAAAATATCCCCCAATAGGTGTATCACCTCATGTGTACTTTCCAATTCCTTAGGAGGATTGTCATATTTGTCTTGTTGATAAATTCCATTTATTATTGACACTCTAAATATTCATGTACTTAATACTTCCTTTAAACTCTACTTCTGTTTCATGTGCTTGATATAAGCATTTCTTAAATTATTGTATCCTTCCCAAGTGTCATTTAACTTGTGAAGGATGCATGAAAATATATGACCTTATAGATCATTTACCAGACTAATCACCTTCTTGTTTCCTTTTTCCTTTTCTAACCTCTTTGCCTCTTTTCTTTAATTCAATTACTCATTTATCTTTTTTATTCTTAATGACAGTGTTTCCCTATCCTAAATTGAAGTATCCATTGAGCTCAACTATGGAGTGGAATGATTTGATATAATTATTGGGGGATGGGGAAATATTAACTTCACCTTATTATATTCTTGAAACAATTTAATATGATCCTTTTGTAGCTTGTCAAAAATTTCTTGTAGTTCCTTAATTACAACCTCACTAAAGAATTTTTCACTGAGCACCAAAGATGCAGCTTTGCATGTAGTTGTATCTACTATCCTTCTAAAAATAAGATTTCTTGCAAGATCCTTGACATTATTGAAAACTTGTGGATTCTAATTTTTTGGAGATAATTTCCATATTGTAAGAGTATCAAATCTTGTACTGAATTCTGATCCAAAGTATACATTATTTTCTTTGTCTTCGTACAGTCAATATTTCTTTACTTGTGTTATACCTTTTAATAGTATCAAGTACAATGGTAGAATATATATCCCATCTTAGTAGTAATAAACAATTAATTTCCTGCACAATATTTCTTCCTTCTTCAAGAGTAATGTTGCTCACATAAAATTCCACTTCTTGCATGAATTTTTGAATGATTTCATTCATCTCTTTTATATTATAAATTTCCTTCTCCTTTTCAAATTTTTGAAAGAATTCCTCCATATTATTTTTTATCAATAAATATTTGAACATCTTTGATTGCACAAATTGATCATCAAATAGAAATTTAGTACATTCCAATGATCTACCATAATTTGTCACATTTATACCTATATTAATATTTATGAGAATTATATCTTAGGGTGGATCTTCAATTTGGATCCTAGGTGGAGTAGAGAAAACCTTGTTTACTTCATCAATATATTGCATATTCTCCCTAATTTATTCTACCTCTAAGTAGTCAATTGGGTAATCCACCAAGGGCCTTACAACACTTGGTATTTATGGAGGAACCATTTAAGGGAAACTTGATACTTTTGGCATATCAATTTGATGCATGGGTTGTTCTACCTCCTCTTCCCTTGGCCTTTCTTCCCCTCTAATTAACCACTAAGCTAATATAGGAACCCTAGGAGAAAGATTGGAAATAATATCAAGCATAGTTTGTACTCTATAAATGGGGTTTTGTATTTCTCTATATTCTCTTGGATAGTTAGAATTAGCTCTTTTTCTTTGTTCTTCTCCTTTAAGAATTGTTACCCATGCATTCTTTCTCCTATGTAATTTTTTATCTAAGGCAACATTTCATATTATGTCCTCTACTTCATAAAATTCATGATAGAATTGTGCTCTTCCTATTCTCTCCTTGACCCTATTTATAAAGTGATTTGGGTCACAATTTCTCTTATAGAAATGTACACATCAACTCTAACCCTTCCTTTAACAGTAGTCTTAAAGTCAACAAATATAATTGTGGAAGCCAATAATGATCCCTCCTTGTTTTTCTTGAGATGAAACTTACCTATTTCATTTATTTGCCACATAATTTCAAAAAATATAATTCCACCAGTAAGAAAAATTCTAGGAAATATGTGGTTGCACTTGAGCACCATATATTTTGATAGTTTTTTTGTTTGAATGGAGAAACTAATCTCCTTGATTATGGTCAATTTCACAATAAAGTATATTTTCCTTGGGTCTTAATAAATTCAACACTTTTTTTTATAATTTGTTGGCACTCTTGTAACCCAAATTCTCCATTAAAAACTACATAAAATATACCTCAATTACAATGTAATTTGATGTTGGACAATTCATGTCCAAGATATGTGTCCACCCCTAAATAAGTCGTTTTACTCCTTCAAAATCTTGGAACTTGAGTCATAGGATAAGACTCCAACTAGGTCAACCACCAAATAGAAAATAATGAAAAAGAGGTGAATACCACCTAAAATATATCTCTTTTATCTCCCTTAAATTTTATCAAATTCTCATGAATCCCCTTTTTCAATAAAAGTGAAAAAACCAAAAATCCTATTCAATTTTTTGTGTTGGATATTAGTTTCCATCACTATTAGATGCACAAGAATTTGTGGCTTGCACTCCAAACCTATAACTTGACATAGGGAAGAGTATTTTTTCAATAAGTAGTCCTCAAATATATCATAATTAAGTTTCTTTACTTCATCTTTAGTAAACCTCACAAGTATTTCTTTATCTCTCCTTATGTGATGAGGTAACCACATAATTTTATAATTGTGCTTATCCCTATCATATTCTATGCATAGTGAATCAAAATATATTAGAATGTTTACAAAATATTTAGGTTAAACACTTCATATATGAAGTCCCTATCTACCCTAGTCAAAACATCACCTTTTCCATTGAATTTTTTTTTTAATTAGCACCATAATTTTTGACAATAACTCTTACTGAATCCACATTGAAAAGAAAATTTGGCACCACTAATCCATTGAACACTTAGAATATTGAGAGGGGGCTGAATCATTATTCACTAAAATTCATTAACTTCATCAACTTAAATATGCATTCAAAAAATCTCATCAAACTTGCAAAAATGGAAAGGAACAATTAAAGCATGCATTGCAACAATAAACACAAGAACACTATATTTATGTGGAAAACCCTTGAAAGGGAAAAACCATGGTGAGGATTAGCTCACAATATATTATAATAGATTACAATGGATTTACAAAATGGTGCTCATTGTCCAAGGACTCACTCTCCAAAAAGATTGGCTCACTACCAAAGGCTCACTACCCATAATAGAAAGTGATATATAAGAAAGGGTTTTTCACCGCAAGGATGAAGTGCTAATAATGCATCTACAACATGCTAAAGATATAGTTTCACTCTTATCTTAGAAAATTTACTTTACATACTTCATACTTCACCACTATCACCTTTCACATATCACACTACATTAGTTATTGCAAATACTCTTACTTAGATCCAATACTCTTTATTCACATCTCTCACACACTTCACACACTGAATTAACCTTGTATATACCATAAAAAACCAAAACATCAATTAGGTCAGCCTAATTAGATAAAAAAATGCAACACAATAACTCGTCAGCCCAAAAAATAATCACACACACCTTGCAGAAGGAACCAAAAATGTGTACCACACAAAAATAGGTTAGCATGACCTATAATCACTCCCATGATTTTTCTCTATGCATAAATCAATTCTGCACAACCCCAAAACCTTTAGGCCAACATTGCTACTGAAGCAAAAACTGAATGAACCAACTATTCATTCATAACTTAGTAAGAGGACCACCAAATCACTTTCCACTTGGAGTGAACACACGTCCAACACCTTCCAACACTTCCTCAAAACTGTACAACATAATATTCATCTACGATGGAATGCGAAGCATTCCAATATGCACTATGCACCTATAACACTACCATTACTAAGCCTGATACAGTGTCATTGATATATTTGACTACAAAAGAAATAAAGTCTAGAAAGTATAGATTTATACACATCCAACACATACCTTGAACACCTCAAAACCACATGACAAGATTCTACATAGAAGAGAAATGCAGACCATAAAACTATTCCTCTGAGTACTGAATATGCAAAATGGGACTTAGTCAATTCTCTAAAATATTTGGTCTTCTCTCGACCAACACTTCTACATTTCTACAATGGGTTTCCATCAATGAAAAAACCATACACAATCCATTAGCCATCATGCTCATGTTGCCAATAATCTCCCTCTTTGTCATTGATGGCAACACACTCTTCCAAAACATTCTTCCCCTATAACATCAATGGAAAAGGGTATCAAAAGGATGCTTCTCTTCTATACTCAACACACTTCAACAAAAATATCCCCCTTAGTGAAATATTTAAATTATAGTGGCTCCCCCTAACAATTTTATCCATCAAACATGGAAAAACTTCTACCACAACACCATCAACTACTTCCACATATGTATATTGAAATCAAAATATTGCATATATAGAGAAAAAATGTACAAGCTAACTAGTAGAGGGTCAAATACCCTTATGAGACACCTTCAAATTTGTAAGGTGTGCCTCCCAATCTTTATTTGTAACCTCCCAATCCATTTTAGCAAAGACAAGCATATGGCACTATTATTTTCTCCTTTTGTTCTTGCTATAGAAAGAATTGACCATGTATATTTTCAATAATTTCTCTTGTAGCTCCATTTGCATCATTGACCAGATCATAAAATCTTGAGGCCTAAGCAATTTGTGACTCAATTGAGTTCATTTGATCTTTGATGCTCCTTGTAGAACCTGGACACTTTAAAAAAAACTGAAATAACTGTTTGGATTCCTCCAATCACTTTTTAACATCTTCCAAGTTGCCTTACAACTTGGTGTGTGTAGTACCACATTTATCAAAAAAATATACTAACTTCTTATCATTGACCTTCTTTGACATTTCCTTCTCAATATTTTCTTCCAAACTAGTAGAATAATCCTTAAAAGAATCAAGCAATAATTTTAATTTATACGTACCAAATAAAGAATTGTCAATAGTTATTCTAGGAATACCTTTTTCTTGCAACACCTTCACTGCTTCATCTACCAACTTTGCACTCTTCCACTAATTTTTTAAAGTTTCCTTCCTTGTGGAGGCATGAAATACTTCACCAAGTTGTAACTTCTATAAAGGGGAAATTTTATCCAGGTCCACTTGACCTTGTTGCATGGGAATCTGCAGGAGTTGTGAAGACACTACCAGTTCAAACTATAATTGCATGTCCAATAGATATTTTAGTGAATCTCCAAAGGCTCCAAAGGATTCACCACCATTTTTTTCACTTTCTTCTTCCTTTTTCTCTCTCTTCTCCTTTTCTCCACTACTAGAGCACTCTTCTACAACCTTATCATCTTTTGGAGTTAAAGTTTCTTCTTTTTGTGTTTCAATCTTCTTTGGGAGACCTTGCATGTTTTCTTTATTTTGCTCAACATCTACCTCCTTATCCGGAGGGGGAAAATTCTATTCATTTTTATTTTAATTATTCTCCAGGGCATTCTTCTTATCTTCTTCCTTCTCTTCATCAACAATATTCTCCATGAATTGAGGGGTGTTATGAGTCAACATGTATTCATGTACATGTTCATGCTCATGTTGTTCTACAATAGGCTCATTGAATTTTGGAAGGGGAATGTTATCTTACACTTTATCTTCATTTTCTTGAGAGGTTCCCATATTTTTAGCATGCTCTTCAACTTTTTGCAGTGTCTCATTCCTCAACCTCTCAATGTTTTCCTTATCTCTACTCATAAGAATACCAACTCTTTATTTTGTCTTGAATTTCTTGCTATACAACTTAGACAACTTTCATCTATCTTCTTGAGACAGTAAGGAACCAATCTTCTCCAAGAAAAATGCCTTTATCTTAGCATCTTCATCAATAGATTCTTGTCTTCTAGCATTCAACACACCTTTCAGATCATATAGCAATTAATCCTCTATCTTATCTAGTCCAGTATCAAATGTTACCAAATACTTAATAATATCCTCTTCTATGGTTGCCTTATTTGTATTATCTACATCTAGATACATTGAAATAGTTTCCTTCAACATGCCAAACTCTGCAATCCCACTAAATAATTCATCTAACCTCATGGGACTATGCTCCCTAATCGAAGGAATCCACTCTTTCTTCTTTCCCTTACCTTTAGGTTATTTTTCTTCTTTTACATAAATATTTTCTCTTCTTTGAAAAATAAAATATTTATTTTCTTTTTCCACTTCCTCTTCACTTTTTGTATCCACCATATCAAATTTTGTTCTTTTTGAGCCAATCTATTCTTGAGAGACTCTAGATTTAATTTTCTTGACCAACTGGGGTCCTTCATCTTCGCAACTAATGTATTTATCCTTGGTAGCCTTTTCTTTCCTTCTCCTCTTTGGTGTCTTTTGTTGCATAGAGGTGCTAGATGTTTCTTTCTTATTGGAACTCTCTACAAGATTTTCTCTAGAGGACTTAGGAACATTAAGAGAGGGGGTAGAGGTTCTGACTGACCTTCTTGTACTTGGAGTAGCCTACAGAGAAATAGATGTGGCTTTGGATTTATCCATAGAACCCTTGGGTGGGTTCACCATCTCATCCAACTTAGATTTTATCTTCTCAACATTCTCTATAATGTCTTTATTTTTTCTCTCTATGTTTACTTGAATATTTTTTTCTCTTCATAGGTATCATACCTTTCAATAGGAGAACCTCTAGGTTTACTCAATACAACCTCTACAAGGCCAAAAAAATCAGCTTTTGTTACCTCATATCCAAGCTCTAGAACCCAAACTATTTTTGGGTTCAACTACTTCCATATATCAATAGTCTCTACTCACAATGAAAGTTATGACATTCTTATATTTCTCAACAACACTTTCCAGAATCTTGTACCTTTCTTGCATCTTGTCTTGAAAAGTTTTGAATAATCCCCATAAGGCTAACTTCTAGGACTCAAAATTTGGAAACCTTCTTAGGTGATCTCTTATTGTACAACAACATGAATACTATTATCCCATATAACATTCTTTGTTACAAGAAACTCTTTAATAAAGTAAAATAACAAACAAATAATAAGAGTACCATACCAAAATGAGTGCCTTGAATACTTTTTCTATAGATTCTCTATCAATTTTAGTCTCAAGATCTCACACAAATCTATGTATTCACCTTCCTTCACCATTTGGTGAGTTGTGTGTATTTTAATGGATGAAGCAAATTTCTCCTTGTTTTCATAGAAAATATTGAAATCTATCACCATTACTTTAGTACTAGATCATTAATGCCATTTACCATTAGGGAACATTTGTTGAACTTTTCTCTAGCGAGCTTCATCACCACATCATTCTTCATAGCCTTCAATTTTGAAACTGGTCCATTAGAGCACAAAATAGTTACAACCATAATTTCCGCTTTGTTATTTATGTATGACATTTCCAAATACATGAATTTTGCTAAGCACATACTTAAACCACTCATCCTCATAAAAAAAATTGGGGAAATGTTCCATACATCCAAATTCTTCTCCATTAGTCTCTCATACACTGATTTTATCTTAAATCCATCTCCATCCAACACCTTCTCCTAGTATTCTGCCATCTTCAAATGATCATACTCTACCATATTCATATTCATATAGATCCACATATCCTCTGTGTGCATTATGCAGCTCAAAATCCTAGATTTATATATATTCTTCTTTAATTTAGGTCTTGGTCACTCGATTGAATCAATCACTCAAGGAGTAAAAATTTTGAATCTTCACAAAACTAGGGTTTATAAGAAACTAATAAATACCTTCTGAATTTGTCGGTAGGGTTTCAAACAACACTTCAAAATTTCTTCAACACTTGTTTTCTCTTCTATCCAATTCAAATGATTGATCACAAATGACTTTAGAAAACTCAAAATGAAATATAAACCCTTTTCGAGTAACCTAATATGCATTAATTGCAATAGTGAAAAGTTAGGTTGAAAAGCTAGCAAACCCTTATTGTGTTGTCAAAAGAACCTTCAATCACTCCATGAATTTTTGCAACAAGATATTTCACACTAGAGATACAACCAAAAAATTAGGAACAACAACTAACTAGTATGTTGAAGATATCATCATCACATCATTGGTGGGGGCTTTGAAAATTTTATGTTACAAATTCCCCCTGAGCCAAAGCTCTCTATCTAGTTTCTAGAGGAAACATATACACCAAAAGCTAGCATAGACTCGTTCTTTACCCCATTCTCTTCCTTTTTCTTCCAGATCTTGTTCATTTCCTTCTTCATCTCTATCATATCAATCTTCTTCACTAGATCAACCTTATTCTATGAAAAATAGGGTTTCAGATTCTTGTTTCTACAAAACTTAGCTATGTATCCTGGCTTGTTGCATTTGTGACATATGACACCTTTTTTCTAAACAAACTTGCCATTTTAGATTTGCATTGAAAATCATTATGCCTAAATCCATAGCATATATAACAATAACCATTGAATGGTTGGAATATCATACCATTATTGTAACCATTCATCATCTGATTTTTGCACTCACTAGCTTTATGACCAAATCTATTGCATGTATAGAACTAACCAAAAAAAAATTAAACATTCTAATTCATTTTGCTTCTATACTCTACTACTCTATGTATAAATTTATTTCAAGAATAACAATAACCATTAAAGGATGAATACCATTGTGCAACTAGTTATTTGATAGGAGGCCTTTTAAAATATTTCTTCTGGTACTAGACCTATCTAATATTGCTCTTCTTATATCTAGTCTTCCTTTTTTCATAATTCTTCTTTTCAACATTGTTTGAAGCCCGATTTTCTTTTGAGATTTCTCCTTTTTCAAACCCTAATCCTTCTTTGTCTTTTCAATCTTCCTGACTAGCAATCATTTCATCTAGCAAGATTGAGCTCTTCTTGAATTTGTCTTCTTGAATCTTTTCTTTCTCTAGATCTATCATGAAAGTCACAATATCTTGTTCAAGATTTGAACATTTTGTAGACTTATCTTTCAATTTGGCATTCAGTTAGTCTTGAACTCTTTTTCCTTCTTCAACTTGCTCTTTCAAATTAATGATTGTCTCATTTTATTATTTGAGCTACTCATTTATTTCCTTGAGTCTTTCTTTAGCTTTTTTTAGTTGCTTCCTCAACTTCTTGATGCACTCATCTACTTGCTTAATATCTTCTTTTAGATCTCTATTGTCACATTATACTTTATCTAGATCATCAAGAGATGATTTGAGTTCTCCTTCCATATAAACTTCATATTCTTCTTCAGTAAACCCTTCAGGCATAATCTATTTTAGAGGAATAGGATATCTCCTAGTTGTCATGTTCTCAACCTCCAAGACCTACCTCAAAAGTTAAGCCAATTGAAGGAACCAAGCTCTCATACCAATTGTTGAGCATCCACAATATTAAGAGGGGGTGAATAAATATTCACTAAAATTCATTAACTTCATCAACTTAAACATGCATTCAAAGGATCTCATCAAACTTGTAGAAATGGAAAGGAACAATTAAATCATGCATCACAACAATAAACACAAGAACACCATATTTACATGGAAAAACCATGGTGAGGATTATCTCACAATATATTATAACAGATTACAATCGATTTACAGAATGGTGGACTCACTTTACAAGGATTCACTGTTTAGAAAGAATTGCTCACTGTTAGAGGCTCACTACTAAGGTCTCACTACCCAAAATAGAAAGAGATAGAAGAAAGGGTGGCTCAATACCAAGTATGAATTACTAAAAATGCATCTACAATATATTGAAGATACAGTTCCACTTAAGCTTAGAAAATTGACTTTACACACTTCATACTTCACCAATATCACCTTTCACACTTCACACTACATCAGATCTCATACATACTTTGAATTACATCCAATAGTCTTTATTCACATATTACATAAACTTCAGACATTGAATTAACCTCGTATATACATCAAACAACCAAAACATCAATTTGGTCATCCTGATTAGATAAAAAATGCAACATAATAACCTGTTTCTGAGAACACCATCACACACACCTTTTGGAAGGAACCAAAATGTGTACCACACAAAAATAGGTTGGCATGACTTATAATCACTCCCACGATTCCACTCTATGCACAAATCAACTCCACATGACCCAAAAAATTTTAGGTCAACAATGCTAATGAAGCAACAACTAAATGAACCAACTTTTCATTCGCAACTTGACACACCTACCACTGAATCACTTTCCAATTGGATTGCACACACATCTAACACCTTCCAACACTTCCAATATGCACTCTACACCTGTAACATTACCATTACTAAGATCGATACACTTTCATCGATATCTTTAACTATGAAATACATCAAGTCCAAAAACATTAGATTTAGAAACGTCCAACACATACCATGAACACCTAAAAACCACATAACAAGATACTGCATAGCAGAGAAATGAAAACCAAAAAAATTCTCCTTTAAGCACTAAATATGCACACTAGGACTTGGCCAATTCTCCAAAACGTTTGGTCTTCTCTGGACCAACACTTCTACATTTCTACAATGGGTTTCCATCAATGAAAACATCATACACCATCCATGCACCAGCATGCTCATGTTACCAAAATAATCTTCCCAAATCATAATTCCAAATGTTTTAAATAGGTCTTAAAACACTACACCTTATGTAATCATACTTGAAGAGGTCCCAACCTTAAACTATAATGGTTGCATCTCTAATTGCACTAGCTCTATCAATTAATATTTTTGAGATAATTGTAGAACCCTCTACATGTTTGGATTTATTTGAAGAACCTAGGTGTTGAGTAATATTTTTTTCCTATCTTGTGATGGTATTTAACTCATTTTTAAGGTTTGATTACAAAACTTGAGTTTATCAATTTACTATAATCTACGGTTCAATTTCACAAAAAATCTATCTCAAACTATTTAGAAACCCCTAATTATATCTCCTAGATGTAGAAAAACCTTTTACCAATAACAAGAAAGGATTTTTTTACTTACCCATTCTCAACTCATTGAAACCCTATTTTTTGTAGAATTTTATAACAACTCCAACAAATTAATTCTCTCATGAAAAAAACTCTTGGATTGTAAGAATGAATAAATCAAAAAAAAATTCATGTATATCATTGGTGTGGTAGAAATCAATCACCTCTAAAATTTTGGCTCAAATGTGCAAAACTTGTGAGATTTCATTAGTTATTTTTTTAGATTTGAGTATCAAATGTTGATCTTGGTGGGAGCCCTCATAATTGACAGTTAGAATGATACTTTTCCTTAGCACAAAATATGTTTAAAATTTAATTGGCTAAGCCATGTTGTGAAGGATGCAAGAACTATAATAGGAATCCACTACCTATAAAATTATCTCCAAGTTGTACGGTTGGCCCACATTCACTATGATGGAACCTGCAAAATCCATGGCCATTTTGTCAAATTTTTGAGTCTCTTGAGGGATAGAATTCATTTTTATGCACTATGGTTTTGTATTAGGTTTTGAAACTCCTCAAGCCTTCATCATTTTCCAAAACCCTCCTTATGTCCTAGTTCTATCCTATTTTTTCATTGGAATCTTGCACCTACTTTTCCCTATCCTTTTACCACACGACCTTATGTCATGAGCTTGTCATTGGCCTAGTTCTGACCCTTTCTAATATTTTGTCATTTCCCTGGGTCTTGGGCCTAAATATTTTTTGTCCCCTATGTCTTATGTCCTAAGGCTGCCCCCTTTTAATTTATGACTTATATGCATGTGTGTATTAACCCTTTAAGTGTGTATATGGGCCCTTGATTGAATGAAGTATGATAAAGTGAAATCATTGAATGCATCTTAGCTGCTCCTCGCTAGCCCCACATAAATAAAATATTATTTTCTAAAAAGTAGCGTGGTGAGCGGGATTCTCCCATGTGGCATGTACATGGTGTGGATCTCGTGGTATTTAAACTTGGTGACAGTGGTGGGCCCTTGGATTGACGATCCCTACTTGGTGACTTGGCTGCATGTTGATTTCTCCCTATGCTCCATGCTCGATCTTATTCATTAAAATATTTCAGCAGGGTGAGTGGGCTACTGACGCGTGTCTCTAGTGGGCCTCAGATGGGAAGGTGGACGATATGGTAGATGTTGATGTGTGGCTAGGTGGCACTGCTCGATTGGTCAACTCACATCTTTCTTGTGAGTCATGTGATGTTGATAGTAATCAACTAACCCAGATTTAAAGTGATCTAGGTCTCATGGTTAGGTTTTAAAGTTATGGGTGATGAGCAATAGGTGTTGGATCTTGGTGCGAGTGGGATAAATTGATGGTCACAATTGAAAAGTGTGATTTCCCAATAGTTAGTTGCTCATGTTCATGGGTAAAGACTGTGCAATAATGGTGCATCTGTTTCTCAGCTACTAGATCAACTTTGAATGGCTTCGGATCACATTATTTCATTTCTTCTAAGGCCAAATTAATTTTCAGACAACACCATTTATCTCCTGAAGTGTTGCAATGGTTAAATTCCTTGTCAAGGTATGTTCTCTTTGATTTTGCTCATGAATTTCCTAGGAGTGCCATGCATGTTTTCAGAATGTCATCAATATTGGAGTGTGCTCAAGATTTCAGGGGCATTCATGTCTAGTTGTTCCATCATTTTTGGGGGAAATCCTCAGCGGACTACAGTTTGATTTAGGTCCTTTTTTCCAAAACCCTATTCTAGTTAGGGTTAGAAATTTAAAATTCAAATCTGAGTTATGCCTACACCATAAAGAAAAATCTTGTACATTTTGTTTGGGTTCCATTCTCTCTAAATTTTTGTAAGTCTTTGGTCTTAGTCTGAATAGTGTTTTTGTCTTACACCTAGAAAGGAAATGTTTTAATGTTTTCTCTGTAATAATAATAGATGACCCAAATGTTCATTGCATTATGCTCTTAAATATTGTATTATCTCTATCATTCTCTCTAGTTTTGTACTAACTATCTTTGAATCAATATAATCAAGGATTGTTTTTTTTTCTCAATTGAATTTACTGATCTTGAATGTTTGATTTGTTATTTTTCGTTCAAGAAGCAGAGTAATTTCTTTCAATTCATATGTTAAGGTAGTAATGACGCAATAGGGATTTCAAATAAGTTTGATAGTTATTTTATTTTGTTGGTTTCTTGTTGTAAGGAAACATGTTTATAAGAAGCCAAGGTGAGTCTATTGTATGATTGTTACTTCATTTCTAGAATCTATGTGGATAAGACATTGGTCAGTCTATGTTTGTAAGCCTAAGTCTGAGGTGGATCCAATTTCAATTCATAAGAAAACTTTTATGTTTATTTCCATACTACCATAAGATATTGAAGAGAAGGGAGAGTTGTGTAGATTATTTATCCCATTGAAGGCTTTCCACCATCATAGTATGATGATCTACCTTAATGTATAGGTATACCCACCTTGTTCCTACAAAGCCTAAAGTGCAAAGGAGAGGCCTTCCAATCAGTCATCTCCTATTCGTTGGTGATTGCCATAGGTCTCTAAGTATAAGGAGTAGCTACCCTTTATGAGATGTTAGACCATCAATTGGAAACACCAAAATATTGGAAAATCTACTAGGCTTAAGTTGAGAAGATCTAGTAGAAGACCACCTTGCCTCAATAGAGTCATTGAAGTTTCAAATTTTCTATCAAATTTCATTATTAGGAAGAAATATTATTCCCATTAAGTTGGGTGGCGACTCTATACTCTGAAGACTAGTTGAAAAGAAGAAGTTGTAATCATGCATGACAAGAGATCAATTCACAATCCTGACCCTTCAAGAAGAATGAAGGGAGGAGACACAGGAAGCAAAGCATCTTAGAGAACCAATAATCAAAATTAGAAGAACAAGGATCCAAGTATCTCTGATCCTACCTTTGATAAAAACATTGGTTATATTTTGCATAGTCAAGATCGTTTTTATTTTTCTCAAGAAGCATATTCTTTGTTAAATAAAGAAGAGGGATTAAATACACAACTGATAAGACCTACAAACTCTCAGAGAAGAGAAAGGAAAATAAGAAATATAGACCAAGATGGGATTAACCCTTCTTAAGAACTTTTAGATCAAAATCCATCCCTTGGAAATTTTGTAATACAACAATTGTAGGGTAAGCCTACTTCTATGAAAATCCACACTTTTTTCTTTTGAAAACCCATTTAACCCCCACAATACTACTAAATTCCTTGCTCAAACCTATACCTCAAATGATATAGTCTAGACCAAGGAATAAATCTTAAATGAATCTAGATACTTGTTGTTTTAAATAGAGAGATTGAAACAAGAAAAGGCTAGAGAAGAAATGATAAAGAAAAGAGATGCACAAAATTATACTAGTGCTCTTATATCTACACCTCAAACTCAATCTAGGACTAGCAATCAAATAAGTGTGCCTCTAAGTACTTCCCATGTGAGTACATGGACTAATCCTTGACCAAAAACTACTTTAAAAAATGTGACTAGTGTTGCCTATATAAGAAATATTTCATCCAAAGATGCAAGCCCTTCCAATTCCCAAAGTAATCTAGTTATGAGTTCTATGCCCATAAGTTCTAATGTTTCAGTGTGCCCTTAGATAATCCCCACACAATGTTAGTATTTTGAACCAAAACCAAATGTTGGAAGTGTGTCCCAACCACCATTTGGGGGAAAAAATATAGGGGTTGGAAATTTTATGCCATACACTCAAGGATAGTTTCAGGGTAGTCCTCAAGAGAAGGGAGTGTTCCACCTTATGTGGCAAACCAATATGTTCCCATACCACAACAACCATATATTTTTAAAAAAATACTAGAAGAAGACCCCTATATATGGATACATATAGATAACTTGATTTTGGGGGAATCCCTGGATTCTCAAATCAAGTTCCTAATGACGTAAGGTAGTGCCTTTCTAAGTTCTCTGGAAGTGATGCCATGACAGGTGAGGAACGCTTGGGTGTTTTCATGAACTTATTAGGAGATTTTGAAGTGGATCATGAAGATGTGATTATGAATCTATTCATGCAATCTTTCATTGTTGATGCAAGAGATTGGTATAGGAGCCTTTTGGAGGTTAGGGTTGGATCTTGGGAAGAATTCCAGAGTGTTTTTAGAGAGTAGTATGGTGACAAAATAGACCTAAGATTCATGTTGAATGAATTCAATAACATTGCTAATGGTCAAAATGAAATTGTATCAAAATTTAATATTAGATTGCAAAAGACTATGTCTAGGCTCCCAACACATTTAAGATTGAATGAAGATGTTCATTTGGTTACATATCTCAATGCCTTTGATTCTAAAATGGGTTACCATATCAGAGATAAGAATCCTCAAACCTAAGAGATGCATAAAAGATTGAAATCCATATTGAAAGCAATAAAAGAGCTTCAGGTAAAATAGGGAGGAGAGAAGATGTAAAAAATCTTAGAAACCCTAAGGGGCACATAAATGAAAAAGGTGATGATAAGGGAAAATTGATAAAATGATTACTTCCATTAAGGAGTTGACCTACAAGGTAACAAGAAATCACAAAATTTAACCTCATAATATACTGACTTATCAAGGACAAGAAAGAAGGCCTAAGATTTCAAACCATCCATATAATACGAATTGGCATAATGGGAGGCCTATTCAAAAAAATTAGAGAAATATGCAAAACAATGAGACTCCTGATCCTTTGAAAAGAAGTAATACAAAATTTTTGGATGATGATCCTTGGTGTGACCCTTTTCATTTTCCACATTATTCTTTACAGTATAGGGTTGCTCAGTCCTTGGAGGATCAATGTTAATCATATAATGATTGTGATGATTCATAAAGAGAGGATCATGGTGCCAACATGTTGTTTGGATTAGATACAAATGTTGATGAGGAAGGATGATTAGATGAGTATATATGCATCAGAAGGAAAGAGGCTTATTCTTATCATCAACATTATTTTATTGATAATGAAAATGATGATATTGCTAGGGTAACTAACTTAGAATCAAGAGAAAATGTGAGGCTAAGGATGCCTTCAGATGAAGAGATCAAGTTGTTAATTAATAATTCCATTATGGAGGCTAGAAGTTATTACAACCTAAGGAACATGATATTTAACAAAGACCAAGGTAATTTGGGCAACCTCTTCATAAAAGAGGGAGATAGTGATGCAAAGGGGAAGAATTATACAAAAAAATGGAAAATCCAAGGAAAGGAGGTTAAAGATCCTAAAAATCAAGCTGAGGCTTCCTTTGTTAAAGATAATTTTAAAAGGGAAAAGGATGATCAAGGGAACCAAGGAACTAATGTGGTTCAAAAAAAAAATAATGAATCCAAACCAACAAAAGAGAAAGAAACAGATATATCAAGCTTTGATATTCCAAAATATAATGTATTTGACATGAATCAGGTCTTATCACAGATCAAAGTAATAGTGCCTTTTATAGAGGAACATAAAGAAAAGGAATTTACCCTTATTGTTGGTACATCTATTGTTAGTAATATGGAAGAGATGAATGTCCTTGGTGAAAGGGAAAATGAGGGGGTGAAGGATGTTGAACCTAAAAGAATTCATATTGAGTTGGTTGAAGTATTCATAGGCACCACTTTAAATTCTAACCCCAGTCGTATAAACCCATTTTATGTAACCTTGCAAGTGAATGACAAGTTGATCAAAAATTGCATGAGAGATCATGTGCTTCCACCAATATCATGCCTTTGGAAATCATGAAGGAGCTTGGGTTGCATGCAAGTCATACATATGGTAAGTTTTTCGCTATGGATTCAAGGGAGGTCCCTATGGTTGGAGTTTTGAATGAGGTTCCATTCAAGTTGGTTGTCTTTCCTAAGAAGAATTACGCTATGTGTGGGCAACAAAAGTCAAGGGAAGTATGAAGTTTGACCTTTCTTATGCCATCATACCTATGAATGGTAGGGATGTCATGCTAATCAGGGAGAAGAGGGCTCAACATATAATTAAGGATATTTGTCCACATGAAGATGTACATTTTGTTAGCATTGATATGGACAATTTTAAAGTTATTGATGTAGAACTAGTAAGGTCAAAGATGCACAAATAATTTAAGAGATAAAGCAAGAGGTTTAGCCAGATGGTCTTTGGGACATGAGTTTTGATGGAGCATGCTCAAAATAAGGATCTAGAGTAGCGGTGATTCTCATGTCACTAGAAGGTAAGTCTTATACATACTCATTTTCACTCAAATTTGAATGCATAAATAATGTTTTTGAGTATGAGGCTTTACTCCTTAGACTTAAAGTTGTTGTCAAGCATGGAATTAAATTGCTCAGAGTCTTAGGTGATTTTGAATTAGTTTTTTCCCAAATAAGAGAAAAATATGAGTCTAAAAAGAAAAGGTTAAAGAAATATAGGAATTTTGTTTGGGACTACTTTGAAATGTTTGATGTATTTTCCATTGAGTGGGTAGAAAGGGAAAAAAATGTCACAACATATTTCCTTGCCAATATTTCCTTGAGACCAGATGATATTACCTACTCAGGTATATCAAAGGTTGAGACTTAGATGAGGCCTCTTATTCCAGATAATATTTGAAGTTGGCAGATGTTCAATGATGATATGGAATTTTTGAAGTTGTTGCACTATGCACATGAGTATCACAATCAGGAAATTAATTTTCAGAATTTTGTGGCGAAAGTGGATGGAAAGGATACCATTCTTGGTAAGGAGGTTATTTAGCTTAGGACCAATAAAACCCAAAAGGATTGGTAGACCTAGAAAGAGTTTTTGATAATTCAGAAAAATGCAATATGAAGCAAAATTCTATACAAGATAAATACCTTGAGGAAATCAATTTGGGGATAGAGAATGCACCTAGGAAGGTGTATATTGGTAAGAGGATCAACCCTAGGGTTAGAGCTATGTTGATCAATTTTATAAGGAAATATAAACATGTAATTTCATGGTCATATGATGACTTAAAGGCTTATAGAAAATATTTATTCCTACATGAGATTCCTATAAATCCAAGTGCAAAACCTTTTAGGAAAAAGCAAAGGATAATAAATCCTACATTGGCACATAAGATGCAGTAGGAGCTCATGAAGCTTAGAGACGGTAGAATCATAAATCCTATTAGACATTCCACTTGGGTATCAAATTTGGTACCAGTGAGAAAAAAGAACGGAAATATAAGATCATGTGTTGATTTTATAAATTTGAATATATCTTCATTGAAAGATAACTACCCATTGCCTAACATGGAGGGAATGTTACATAAGGGTACTGGTTGTGAGATTTTATCTATGATGGATGGATTTTCTAGCTACAATCAAGTAAAGGTAAAAGAGTCTAAGGAATATAAGACTTCTTTTACTACACCATGGGGAATGTACATCTATGTTAGAATTCCTTTTGTTCTAACAAATGCGGGAGCTAAATTTAAGAGGGCCATGGATTTTGTCATGGCTATATATCAGGATGACCTTATAGCATACTCCAAGAAGGAGTAGGAGCATTGCATGCACCTAGAAAAGATATTCATAAGAGCTTTGGAATATGGTATTTCATTAAACCCTAAGAAATGTACATTTGGGGTTACAAAAGGAAAACATTTGACGCATATAGTTTCAAAGGATGGGATAAGAATTGATCCAAAAAGAGTTGCAACAATTGATAGAATCCCAATTTCTAAGTCAGTAGAGGGGATCCAGTCATTCTTCGGCCAAATTAATTTTTTCAGAAGATTTGTTACAAAATTTTCTTAAACTACAAGATCCATCTCTAAGATGTTGAGAAAGAAAGAAATAGTTGAGTGGGGTGATGATCCTATTAGAGCCTTCAATGACATCAAGAAGGCTATCAAAGAGGCACCAGTGCTCAAATCACCTAATTTCACTAAACCTTTTTAGTTTTTTTCTTTTGCATCATTCCACGCCATTGTTGTTGTCCTATTACAGAAAAATGATAAAGGGTATGAACAACCTATTGCTTTCTTTAGAAAATAACTTTAGGCAGTATAATTGAAGTATGATATTATGGAAAAATAGGCCTATGCCTTAGTGAAGGTAGTGAAGAATTTTATAACCTATTTGGTGGGTGCTAAGATAGTGTCTTATGTACCTAGTGCTATAGTTAAAGATATTTTTAATCAGCAGGAAGTCATAGGAAGAAGGTGTAGGTGGATCAATAAAATTCAAGAACTCAATATTAATATTTATATCACTACATTGGTTAGAGGATAGGGTTTAACAAATCTAATGGTTGAATCAAACCTAGAATTCAATCAGATAAATCAACTTAGTGAAGATTTTCACACAAAGGAGTGCACAGTCTAGGATATGTTATGATTGAGGTTTTCTTATACTAGAGAGATGGGATTGGTGTTATGTTGAGATTTTTTGATGAAAAAAAGGCTGAGAAGATTCTGGAAGAGATGCATGAAGGATTTTGTGGAGGCCATTACACAACCAAAAAAACTTCCCATAAGATCCCGAGATCTCAGTATTGGTGACCGTATCTCTTTTTTGATACACATAAAATGGTGAGGAAGTGTGATGGTTGCCAAAGGTTTTTTGGTAAGTTGAATTTTTTTGGTGCTTTTCCCTGTAGAACACAAAATGTTGAGGCTCCTTTTCAAAAATGGGGTATAGATTTCATTGGTGAGTTCCATGAAAAATCTAGTGGTTGTCATAGTTGGATACTAGTTGCCACAGACTACTTCACCAAGTGGGTGGAGGCAATTCCTACAAGGAAGGCAACTAGTAAGGTTGTCATCAATTTCATCATGGAAAATATATTGACAAGATTTGGTACCCCTACAAAGTTAATTATGGACAATGCTATGTGTCTCAAATCTAAAGAATTCCCTAATTTTTGTAGAAGTTATGGAATTTCCATGTCATATTCCTCCCCTTATCACCCATAGGGAAATGGACAAGTTGAGTCTAGTAACAAAAGCTTCATGAAGATCATGAAGAGAGTCATGGAGAAAAACAAAAAGGCCAGGGATTCAAAGTTAAAATTAGCTCTATGGGATGATAGAACTACCATAAAGAAGGCCACATAAAGATCTCCTTATGAACTAGTGTATGGACTGGATGTAAGAATACCAATGAATAACTTATTACTAGTTTATAGATTCATCCATAAATATGAAGAAGATATTATTGATAGCATGAGAAATAGGATCAATCAACTAATAGAATTGGATGAATCAAGAAGAGCACTACAAGATATTAATTTCAAGAGGCAGTTGCAAGTCAAATACCTTTTTGATAAGAACTCTATGGAGAGAAAGTTCTCTACATGAGATTTTGTGTTAATTTGGAATACAAGAAGTCAAGACAAGGGAAAACATGGTAAATTTGAGGCCCTTTAGATTGTCCCTTATGTTGTTTGGGGTAATCATGGTGAAATTTCCTATTGTTTGCAAAATCTGAATGGTGAAATGTTGGAATTGCAAGTGCATGGACAATTTATCAAAACCTACTTTTCATGAGTAGGACATATCCATGCACATTTGTATCGTAGTTTCCTATTTTGTCATTATTGTATTATGTTTTGGTGGTCTACTCTCCCAGAAATAATTGAATTCTCACTCTTATTTATCAAGAAGATGTCCCCAACTAGAGCCACTAGTGGAACCTACAAAATCCATGGCCATTTTTTCAAAGTTTTGAGTCTCTTGAGGGCTAGGATTCATTTTTTATGCACTAGGGTTTTGTCTTAGGGTTTGAAACCCCTCAAGCCTTCATCATTTTCCAAAACCCTCCTTAAGTCCTAGTTATATCCTATTTCATCATTGGAATCTTGTGCCTACTTTTCCTTGTCCTTTTAAGTCATGACCTTATGTCATCGACTCGTCATTGGCCTAGTCGCGAATGTTTCTAATATTTTGTCATTTCCTGAGGCCGCATGCCTAAATAAATTTTGTCCCCTAAGTATTTTATCCTAAGCTGAACCCCTTTTAAGTTATGACTTATATGCATGCCAGTATTAACCCTTTAAGTTTGCAGGTGATCCCTTGATTGAATAGAGGATGATAAAGTGAAATCATTGAATGCATCTCAACCACTCCTCACTAGCCCTACGAAAAAATAATTGTTTTCTGAAAAGCAGTAGGGTGAGTGGGCTTCTACCGTGTGGCATGTACATGGTGTGGGTACCCTGGTCTTTGAGACTATTGATGGTGGTGGGCCCCTGGATCAACAGTCCCTACTTGGTGACTTGGTTGTATCTTGGCTGCTCCCCACATTCCGTACTCGATATTAATATTCATTAAAATATTTTAGTGGGGTGAGCGGGCTAGTGACGCCTGTCTCTGGTGGGCCCCAAATGGGAAGTCCGATGATGTGGCAAATGTTGATGTGTGGCCAAGTGGCACTGCCTGATTGCATGATTGGTTGACTCACATCATTGTTGTGAGTCATGCGATGTTGATGGTAATAGAGTGACCTAGATTTGAAGTGATCTAAGTCTCATGGTCAAGTTTTAAAGTTATGGGTAGTGAGCGATAGGCGTTGGATATTGGCGCGAGTGGGATAAATTGATGGTCACAATTCAAAGTGTGATTTTCCAATGGTTAATTGCTCTTGTTCGCAGGTAAAGACTATGTAATAATGGTGAATCCATTTCTCAACTACCAAATTGAATATGAATGCCTTTGGATTTCATTCTTTCATTTCTTCCAAGGCCAAATTAATTGTTAGATGATGCTATTTATTTCTTGAAGCATTGCAATGGTTAAATTCCTTGTTAGGGTATGTTCTCCTTGATTCTAATCATGAATTTCTTGGGAGTTCCATGCCTATTTTGGAGAATTGCATCAATGCTAGAGTGTGCTCGAGATTTTAAGGGCATTGATGTTTGGTTGTTGCATATTTTGGGGGGGGAATCCTTAGTGTACTATAGCCTGATTTGGGTCGTTTGGTCCAAAACCCCAATTTGGATAGGGTTAGCAATTTCAACTTTAAATTTGAGTTGTCTGTGCTATAAAGGAAAATCTTGTACATTTTTTTTGGGTTCCATTCTCTCTAAAATTTTCTAAGTCTTTGGTCTTATTTTGTCTAGTATTTTTGTCTTACACCTACAAAGGAAATTTTTTAATGTTTTCTCTATAATAATAGATGACCCAAATTTTCATTGCATTCTACTCATAAATATTGTATCAGTTCTATCATTCTCTCTAGTTTTGTACTCGCTCTCTCTGAATCAATATAATCAATGATTGATTTTTGGTTCTCAATCACATTTTTTGATCTTGAATTTTTGATTTGTTAGTTTCTTTTCAAGGAGTAGATTAATTTATTTCAATTCATATGTTAAGGTAGTGATGATGCAATAGGGATTTCAAAGAATTTTGATAGTTCTATTATTTTGTTGGTTTCTTGTTGTAAGACAACAAGTTTATAAGAAGCCGGGATGGGTCTATTGTAGGAGTGTTACTTCATTTTTGGACTTTGTGTGGAGAAGGCATTGTTCAGTCTATGTTCATAAGCCTAAGCCTGAGGTCAATCCAATTTCAATTCATAAGAATTTTTTTTAATTTCCTATATTTTCTTTTATGTTTATTTTTGTGTTGTGTGAATATGTGTAAAGTGAATAATCAACACACAACTGATGAGACGTATTACATTAGAGAATTGAATCACATATTTAATCAAATTCAAAATATAATAAATCCCTACATTCATTCCATTGTTTCCTATCTCTAAGGATTCTTTGAATCATAATGGCTCTCAGATTTTGTTTTGCACTATGACTTGTAGAATGATGACCTAGAGAATGGATGTTGTAAAATGAAAGAACCATAGTTCCTACATGATTTGATAAGCTACATGATATGATGCAAAATGATAATAGTGATGTAATGATGGATATGAAACTAAAGATTATGATGCCATTGTTGTATAGAAACTATTGTAATAAAGGAAATGCAGCTAACAACTAAGCCATGATTCTAAATTGTTATACAAATACTATGCTAATTTTTTTGAATAATCTATTGCTTTAATGCTCTAAATTCTCTCAAATGATTTCTACAGAGTAATTTTTCTCAAAGATTTGTTATGAAAAGTTGGAGAATGATGCTATATTTATAGGATTTCCAAGGTGTATTGTGATGTGGCAAGATTTGACAGTAAAGATTATAATCCAAAGAGATCGATGGTAGAAAGTGAGGAAGTTGGAGAGAATCATGGAGGTTGTCCCCCTTAAAATATCACTTTGCCAAGTGTTGAAGAGAATCAAATGAAAGAAGAAGCCACGTGTCTCCAATCTTGTTAGGAGTTTGTTCATGAAAATTCCCATTTAGTAATTAGAAATATTTAAATTCATGAGACACATGCTGAGGTGGCAGATGAGGTGGAAGGAGGTTAGAAAATTATGTAGAAATGTGACAAAATTGAATTTAGAAATTCAATTGTAATGAGAGGGATTTAATCAAATAAAACAAATTAGTTAGATTTGTTTATTTAATTAAATCATGAAGAAAATGGTTTTAGAAAGAATTTAAGAAAAAGAACTATATATAGTTCATTTTTTAATTTATTTATAAGTAGACGAATTAAAAGGATTTATTAATTAAATACCTTGTATTTAATTAATTGATTATCTTGACCAATTTTAGGTGTATACATTTTTCCCCTCTTTGAAGTGATGTGTTTATGCATTGCTTCAAACAAAAATTTGTTGATGTGTTGACAAAAAAATTTTAATGCCCCAAACACTGATTTTTAGGTGGTGATGAATATATGGCCCCTCAGGAGATAAATTAGTGAGTTTTTGAATTTTTTAGATTTTTGGAAATTTCTAATGATTTGATGTTGATTTCAAAATTTTATGATGCAAGAACAATTTATCTCCCAAAAATGATAGTGAAATCTACCCTAGTTGATTAGTTGATGAATTAAGCCCCTTTGAAAAATAAAATAAAATAATGCCACTTAATTACCCACTTAATCACCCTTTAAAAGGTAAAAAGGAGTGAAAAGGAATTCATTTGTGCATTTACAAGTTTGAAAATGTGAGAGAGAATGATTTTGAGCAATTTGAGCAAGATGGTGATCCCCATTTAGACACATTGATTCGAGCGTGTGCAACATCACAACCGCCCAACAACGTATGGACCTTCGATACATACCCTGAAAAACCTCCTCATGATTTATGCATTTCAAATTTCTCACATTTTTTCACGTTTGAATTATGTTTTTTATGTTTTAGCGCATTAGGTCACCGAAGTGGCACATTCGTAGACTATAATAGAGCATCAGGACTTTTAGTGCATAAGGATAGTTTTCTAGCACATAGGGTTGATGTTGTAGTGCATAGGGTGCATGAAGTGGCACATAGGTTTGTTTCCCTGGTGCATAGGACCTTTTGGTGCAATGATGTCAAGTTTTAGTGCAATGGGTAAATTCTTTAGTGCATAGAATCATTTAGCACATTGATAGAGGGGTTTAGTGCATTGATGAATTTCAATGGCACATAGAGACCCTGTTCTAGCGCATCAATGGAATATTCTAGCACATTCAAGTTTTTAGTGCTTTGAGACATTGTTTTAGCGCATCTAGGCTAGATTGATGATTTTTTGTCCAAGCTCCCTAATTTTGATTATTTTTTATTGCATCAACCTTCGATTAGGTGTTGTTTGATGATGTTGATAGATTAGATGATGATTGATCTCATGATAGGTGATATTTAGTAATAGGATGATGATGATTGACCTCATGATAGGTGAGGATCAAGGATAGATAGATATTGATTGACCTCATGATAGGTGAGGATCAATGATAAATGCTCATGATATTTGATCAAAGTCTCATTAGAGTTGATTAGATTGATTGGTTGATTGATGTTTGATTGATTGATTGATGATTTGATATGTTATAATGATAGGATTCTTCATCGACCTTGATGTTGTGGGAGTGATTCCCGAGGACCTAGGATTTGATACCGCATTTAGATTAGGCTGATCTACAGGTGATTGGATAGTGTGGGTTGACTTCATTACTCAATATGCCCTAGGTTAGGATTAACTAGGGAATCTTGATAGCTTTAGCAAAGAGGTGGCACAACAACCACAACACCTTCCACTTACCCACTAGTGAGATGACCATGACACCAGAGGATGTCTACCAGATTTTGCATATTCCAGTTGTTGTAGATTTGGTTGTGTATGATGTCACTGAGCAAGGAGAGACTGATGCCTGAGGAGAGTGTTCAAGGATGACCAGATTTTCAGTTATGAGATCTCATGGTGGGATATGGTTGATGCCTATGCCACATTGTCATGTGTACTTGGTGGATTCATCAGAGGATTCTTATGTCCTGACCATAGGTCAAAGGGACTGTCGGTTGGATGGGATCGAAAACTAGAGAGCTTGATTCTTCATTAGACTCAATATGCTTGGGGATCCTGCATGCTTGTACATTTGGACCATGATCTTCATGAGGTTGTATACCTTAGAGCATCCAGTTTATCAGTTGGAGTGACATTATTACAGATATGGGCATGGGAGCATATAGTTGTCACAAGACCAATTGCAGAGAGACAAAGGCCAGCTGGGAGACCCTATGTTCATGGTTACACAGGTCCAATTATCTAGCATAAGCTGGGTGAACTGGAGTACTGGAGGAGAGTGTTGGATGACTTATATTCTATTATCTAGAGACCATATCTTGATTGTGAGGAGTGGCTAGAGGATGATACGAAGATTCCTTATGTGTGCATAGCTAGATATCTTATCGGTAGGACATCCTTTATCATTGAGAAATTCCTTCTAGGAAGAGTACACCGATAGTAAGATAGGGTATAGGGCATGCCCCAAGGAGTGACTCACTATGCACAGAGGTGATAGGATATACTAGAGTGGGGACCTATTCTATCTTATGAGGCTTCCTATTAGGAGTACTATAGATTACAACTGGTAATTTTGGAGTATCACCTTGAGATTATAGAGGTTTCCTGCTCAGAGGATTACGTGTAGTACTTCTTCACCCATCCTTTTCCATGGCTATCAATCCTAGACAAGCTAGTGCCCCTATTGGATGATGATGAGAGGGAACCACTGCATGCAACCAGGCAGAGGAGAGGTGGAGGAGATGATGAGGATGAGGGGGGAGAGAGAAGTGATGGGGGAGATAGTTATGATTATGGAGATGATGGTGGAGATGATGGTAGCGATGGAGATGGTGGCAGTAGAGGGGGTGGCAGAGGTGGTAGCAATGTAGCATTTGATGTTAGGGACTTCATGGTAACTTGATGAAGGAGATCTCTGGTGGTTGCACCACAATAGCGTATATAGATTGGGATGCCCTCACAACAGTAGTAGACATAAATAGTTGCTTTATAGGTACAAGTACATACACTATAGGGTTAGTTGGCATAGGTGCAGTCATTATTAGCATAGGCATAGGCACAAGTTACTTCCTTGACGACTAAGAGGGATGTAGCTAGAGAGTAGGGTGAGTAAGCAGTGGCCTTAGCCAATAGGTTGTAGAGAGTGGAAGAGGGGACCATTGTAGGTGATATGATGAGGGAGGTCATGTGGGTCACCAGAGAGGCAGATTACTATTAGGGTCGATACAAGTTGTGCCTACAAAGCAGAGAGTGAGTTATGTATAGTCTAGATTAGCATGCAACCACTCTCGGACCACCAGCATGGGTGTGACACAACCACCACATAGAGATCCAAGTCTGGAACTAGGTATAGGTGTAGAAAGTGCAGGTACCTCAAGTGCTAAAGGAGACCTAACGAGACTAGTGAAGTATGGGGGGAGCACCTCATAGCTTCCATGATTATACTTGATGTATTTTGAGACATTTGACATATGCACCGATTTGAGGCATTTATGATACTGCCACATTTTTATGTTGTATCTCTCTACATTGTTGGACATCCTTTTACACTTGACATTATGATTATTTTGAGATTTATATGATATGCAGTGACAACAGTTGATCTATATGTGTTTATGATGAATGCATTTAATTTCTATGTTGTGATGTTTACCTAATGTTATATGTTTTATGTCATGATCATGTATGGATGCAATGATGATATGCTAATGTATGTTTATTATGATGCTTTATGAATGATGTTTTATTATATGAGATGGATGCAAACGAACTGTGATGAAATTTATTTTTTGTATTTTCCTGATGCAAATGTATGATGTTGCTATACTAGAAGAGATGAATCCACTTATGAAAATGTGATGCAATGCAGTTCTTTTTCTATTTTCTAATGAAAATATTATGATGTAATGTATGAATGAATGATTGATGGTATGTATGGATGGATGAATGATATGAAAATATGTGAGAAATGTGTGGATGAATAATTTTATGTTAATGAATGGCCTATGAAAAAAATTCTTTATTTTAGGATTTTTCTAATGTAAAGGTATGATGAATGAATGAATATGATATGATAATGTTTTCCAATGCATGGTGTAAATTTAAAATGCTTATGCAACTACATGTGAATGATTATGCAACTATATGAGAATGGTTATGCAACTATATGGAAATGATTATGCAACTATATGAAAATGATTATGCAACTATATGGAAATGATGTGTTTTTGGTAATGTCAAGTGTACTCAATCATTTAATGATAAAGATAACATCAATTTTTAAAATTGTTCCAACCTTGGAAAATATTGAAATATAGATGCGAAACTAATATGGATGCAGTTCAATCTACCATGCGAAACTAAAATGAAATGTTGTCATACTATTTGTCATTTTTTTATCATCATTGAGCCTTTATTATGTTGAAAGTTAGTGCAAACATCGATGGTATAACTATACCATGATGACCTGAGTATAACTTCCATACAACTTCTGATGAGTTTGAGAGTGCAAGATAACACAAGAATCTAGGTATAATTTGACCAAGATGACCTGAGCATCACTTGCATAAATAGACAAGAGTTAATCATTTTCCCATGCAAATTCAGAATGTCATCGATGATACTTTGTAGAGCATGTCCTGTGAAAATTTGCACAGTAGTAATGATTGACTCACAGAAAACAGATAAAGAAAATATCATTATCCTTCCTTGCTTCTCTATTTTAGGACATCATCGAGGTACTCCAGAGAAATGATAACAACAATCAAGGTAAAAAAATTGAACATACGTGCTAAAGTGATCAAACCATGATTCAAAAGATGTTCATCTAGTGAGATTTTATTGGTTTGTTTTGATGTTGATTTGGATGGTTGATTTTTTGATGGATTATGATTGATGTTCAGTTTGATGATTAGCATGATTGTTGTTTTTACCAAGTTTCCTTGATGTTTCTTGTTTGTTGTTTTTAAACTCAAAGTGGCTTTCCCCCAATGAGTTCAGGATTTTTCCCCCAGTGAGAAAAAAACCAATTATTATGGATATGTACATTAATAACCAAGCCTAGGTGGGACACGACTACAACTGCCAGATATGTTCATGAAGGTAATTTTATGATAGGCATGTATGTGTGATGATAGAACAACTAGATGGCCAACACACGTTCCAAATAGATGGAGAAGCCGACTCATCGCAAATAGCATCTATTTGCCAAGTTTTCACTGCTTTTTTTTTATTGCACTTTTTTAGATTTTATGGTTTTTTTATTGTTACCAAGATGCTTGTTTACCAAGTTTTCATCAAGGCAATAATTTTTTTGATTTTTTCACTCTTTTGGTATTTTCCCTTTTCTAATTTTTTGCATTTTTTATTTTTATTTTTTGTATTTTTGATTTTTTTGATTTTTTTGTATATTTGATTTTTTTGATTTTTTGTATTTTTTATTTTTTTTTATTTTTTGGATTTCTATACCATGCAATAGATGAATTATGTGTAGAAATTTTTGATATGGAGGATGTTCATAGGTTCTTCAAATAGATCCCTGTCAAGCGTGGATAGTTGATATGCTCTTGATCTGAAGACTAATACAATAACAAAGGGTCATAGCCAGTTCAGTTCTAACTTTCCCTTCTTTTTTATGTCTTGCTGATTGTGTGGGTTTTCTTTCAGTACCAAATCACCAACCTGAAATGTTCTTGGTTTGACCTTGTGATTATAACTTTGATACATTCTCTACTAATATGCTTTTAGGTGATCCACTACGAGATGGCAATGTTCATCCAAAAGTTCCAACTCTTGTAACCTAGATACCCAATAGTCTTCAGCTGAGATGATTCCTTTCAACTACACACAAAGTGATGGTATCTCAACCTCAATGGGAAAAAAAACCTATGATCCGTATACGAGGGCATATGGCATGGCTCCTATGGGGATGTGAATACTGGTGTGGTATGCCCACAAAGTAGGGTTTAGTTGAAAGTGCCAGTCATGTCCAACATTGTTGACAGATTTATTTAGGATCTTTAGGATGGTTTTATTTGAGGCCTCTGCTTGGCCGTTTCCTTGAGGATAGTATGGTGTAGAAAACCGATGTTGGATATGAAACCTTTCACAAAGTTCTTGGGCGTCTTGATTCTTGAAAGGTCTTCCATTGTCGGTGACAATAAATTGAGGAATGCCATACCTATATATGATGTAATTTAGAATGAAGGATTCAATCTGCTTACCAGTGATGGTAGTTAAAGGAATAACTTCAACCCACTTTGTGAAGTACTCGGTGGTCATGATTATGAATTTGTGCCCATTGGAAGAAGATGGATGGATTTTTCCCACAAGGTCAAGTCCCCACTAACAAAAGGACCAGGTTGATGCAAATGGTTGGAGTTCTTGTGTCGGTGTATGTATGAGGTTACCATGGATCTGACATTTCTTGAATCTCTTGAAAAACTGGAAAGATTGCTCCATATTCGGCCAATAATACCCCAAACATAGGAATTTCTTTGCTAGGGTGAGACCACTTGAATGTGTTCCATAGATACCCTCGTGAACTTTCTGTAAGGTCATTTTAGACTCGTCGTGTTCCATCAAGACCTCATCGATAAAGTACATCTACGATAAGGGTGTGTCAGGCGGCTTGACGGATGAAGTTTCATTTTTGGTTTCATGATAGGTCGGGTGGAAGGGTGTTATCTCTTAGGTAGGTGTAGATCTTCCCATAGATTGAGATATCAACGTCAAGTAAATGGAAAATGACTTGGGACTCAGGATCATCATAGGAAGGGATCGGTTGTTCCACCATGAACTTATAACGATTCCATTTATTTGGAATTTGTAACAAATAAGAAATAGTGGCCATAATATCAACAAATTTTTTGTTTGTTCTTGGGATCTATTCAAATTTGATAGTAACAAAGTATTTCTTAAAGTCATCAATCATTATTTTATAGGGAATCAGTTTCTCATCCTTTTTCTGATAGTCATCATTGACATGATTTATGACCAGTTGAGAATCTCCATAGACTTGCAACTCTATGATTTTCCATCCTACAACTACCTTGATGCCAATGATGAGTGCTTCATATTCTGCCATGTTGCTAGTTTAGGGGAACATCAATCTATATAATTTTAGAATGGTATGCCCTTGAGGAGTGACAAATTAAATTTGTTCTCTCTACCCATGTTGAGTGTATGATCCATCGAAGTATAATATCCATTGTTTGGTTGTTATGGTAAAGACATCAACATCTCAAAAATCAATATGTAGAGGATGATCATCATGTAATGGTCCTTCAACTAGTTGATCGGCAATGACTTGACCCTTGATGGATTTCCTATCGACATACTATATGTCAAATTCACTCAGTATCATTACCCACTTTGCTAGTCTTCTTGTTAGATTTTCATTGTTGAGCAGATATTTCAATGGATCAATTTTGGCTATTAACTTGATGGTATGAGTTAGCATATAATGCCATAATTGTTGAGTGGAAAACACTAATTCTAGACAAGCCTTTTCAATGAATGTGTAATTTATTTCATAGCCATTTAAGGTTTTGTTGATATCATAGATCACCCTTTCTTTTCTTGTTGAATTTTCTTACGCTAGAAAAGCTCCCAATGATGCCTCAGTTGTTGCTATGTATAGTAAGAGTGGGTTTACTTCTATTGGTGGTACTGACACAGGTAGAATCATTAGATATTTCTTCAATTGGTTGAAAGAAGCTTCATATTTCTCATCCCATCTAAAGGAAACATTTTTGTGTAGCAAGTGAGTGAAAGGATGGGTCTTGTCTGCCAGTTGTGAGATGAATCTTCGAATAGACTAAAATCTTCCTTGGAGTGATCTTAGCTGACTTATGTTCTTAGAATGCAACATCTCCATGATTTCCTTAACTTTCATGCGATCCACCTCAATGCCTTTTTCTGAAACTATATATCCCAGGAGTTTTGCAGATGTTACCCCAAATACACATTTTTTGGGGTTCAGCCATACATTGAATTTATCTAGGATCTCTAGGTGTTTTTCTCTAGTGTATCATTTAGCTAAAAATTCATCCACATAATCTTCCATCAATGTGTGCATAATATCATGGAAGATTGTCTTCATGACTCGTTGATAAGTAACTCTTGCATTCTTCAATCCAAAGGGCATGTGAAGGTTGTTTTATCTTGGTCCTCAGGTGCAATTTTGATTTGGTTATATCCTAAAAATCCATCCATAAGTGACAACATGGCATGTCCTTCTATTAGGTCCACAATGATGTCTATGTTGGGTAGAGGAAAATCATCCTTCGAACAAGCTTTATTGAGATCTCTGAAATCTGTGCAAATCTAGATATTATTGTCAAGTTTTGAAACTAGTACAATATTGGAGATCCACTTAGCATAATCAATTGGTCTAATAAATCCTACATCCAATAGCTTCTTTAGTTCTACTTTCACCAAGAGGGCAATATGTGGATGCATTTTCCTTAACTTTTGCTTCATTGGTTTTACCCCTAGTGGTAAGGATAGATGATGCATGATTAAATCTGGATTTATCCCTAGCATGTCTGCATAGAACCAAGTGTAGACATGGAAAATTGACAAATGCACTTGATCCCGATTACTAACATCGCTTCGTCCTAAATCATACTCTCAACTTATCAACACTTTTCATCTCTTAATTAGATAAATCATTATTTATTTAATTAATTCTTTCTCCTCTGTTGATTAAATTAATCAATTTAATTTAATTAACCCTATATCTCTGTTCATTTAAATAATTCATTTTATTTAAATTAAGTCTCTAAAGTCCTCTAAATTAAATTAAATAAATCAAAACATTTATTTAATTAAACCCTTCCTCTCAATTTGGTTTAAATCAAAACATAAATCTAAGTCAAAATTGTCAAATCACCTAATCTCTCATTAAATTGATCAAATCTTGATTAATTTAATCTCAATCACTAAAATCCTCTAGAAAATGCAACTTGCACAATAAATCAATTACTTTGATTTATTAAATTGCCTATTTTCTCTCAACATGGAATAAAAGGAATATTCCCTCAAATTTGAATTCAAAATCCCTCCAAAAGGGGATGGGTACTTCCAATAAGGTATTTAATGCCTCTTACATGTCCTTGTGTATTGAGCCAAGTGACATTAACTCCATTCTTCTCTCCCTCCAACATGTCACATTCAAATTTCAAATTTGAATCTCATGGAATTTATCATGCACATTGACTAAAATGTGCACAAACTTCAACCATTCACATCTTGACAAGTGGAACTTGGCCATTGGATGTTGAATGACCCCACATTTCTCAAATCTTGTTCATTCTTCCAGTTTTAAATATATAAATGAGAGACTCTTCCTCTCATTCTAACATCCACAATTTGAGTAAACTTACTATACTCAACTTCATCCTCATCCACCATTTTAGCAAAGTTACTCTCTTCACATTGAGAGCTAATTTTGTCCATTTCCATCACCATAGCTAGGTTATTGCAGGTTTTCTCAAGAACTCATCTTGTTCTTCATCAATAAAGTGGATCAATCTCCAACAAATCATCAAAGCTTACAAAGGAGTTGGGACAGTTCCAATTTTGACACACCAATTGGCACCAATTCCCCCATGGGATCAAGATTTTGCATGCTTAATTAGGATTGCTTTAGCTTTTCATGTTTTGTTCTTCATTTTCCTATTTTGAGCATTGTAAATGGATTTCATGGGGAATCCTTGTTTTATCATGCATATGAGCTTACTAATGTGTTTTATTCTTGTCTTTGTGTAGGTATAGGATAGGGGTTCACACCAAGCAAATTTTATTTTTTATTCTTCAAAGAATTTGGTGAAGCTTGGTTTTTCTTGTTCTATCAAGGATGCTACTAAATGTAGAGTCTTCACTACTTCTGTCGTATCGATGTTGATGGGTTGTGTGGGATCAATCAATACTTTTGATCTCTCTTGAAAGTGTTCAGGAAGAGTGTCAAATATCTCATCCTTCGGTGCCTCGGAGAGGTTTTCACCTTTGGATGCACTCTTTATTTTTAGTTTTTCCTTATCTAATACTGCCATAGAATGGTTTTCACTAGTAGATCGATTGTTTATATTATTCATTTTACAACTGAGAGATTTGACACTCCCCTGACTAGAAGCTTCATTTTGAGATTCAATGGTGGAACATGTTTTAGGTTTTTCAACATAGAGGAAGTTGACAATGGTATCATTGTTTGAAAAGATAGGAATCTTGAGAGGCTCAGTTTGGTGCCAGTTGATAAGTTTAGGATATACTAGAGGTAGGGAATCATAAGATTGGTTTAAGTCAAAGGCAGTGAAGAACCTGATTGCATCATCTTCAAGAAGTCTGATAGCGATGTCAAGGTCTATGATGTAACTCTCCTCCAAAATGATCTATCTCACTAGGAGTTTGATCATCTTCACTTGAGCCATCAATAGGTTGTGATCCAAATTCAAGTGGTCTTAACCCCGAACTTTGTCCCTACTCACGTATGGGTGCATACTTTTGTATCACATCAATTCCCTTGTCATGACAAGACTCTTCAAATACTGAATCCCACTCATATTAATTTGAGTCAGTTTCATAGTCATTACTAGCTTGCTGTTGTAGGATTTGTTCAACAACCTTCCAAGTGGCTTCTTCTTTTGTTTCCTCTTTATATCCCAGCCCTATCTTATCTTTTGGATTGGTTAAGATGGGTTGAACTGGTTCTATGATGCCTTATTTTCTCTTTCCAATAGTTCCTTTTCCTTCGTATCCCATTTTCTCCAAGATTGTAAATCCTTTTCCATATTGTGTTGTTTGTATAGTACTTGTTGTTGCTTGAGATTCGACTTCATCCTTGTAAAGCCACTTCAAAATTTCTTTATCATCAGATTCCTCAGCTAGAGTACTTTCTTTTATAAATCTACCATCAAAGAGTGTGATAGGTTGTGAAGACTATTGTGTGGAGGTTGATGGTTGACCATAGGACTTTGGGGAAGATAATTGCAAGAGACATGGGGATTTCTCAATAGAATATTCACCCATACCTTTATCTTTGACTTGGATCTTTTTCTCAAATTTTTTGGACAAAGTGTTGAGTTGGGATTCATGATTAGTAGAGGTAGAAGGGGTAGCTTCTTCCTTTTTCTCAGTCTGTTAAAACAAGGAACTTGATTGGTTTTCTTCATTTGAGGACATGACCAACAATTTTGACTAGGAATTTGATTGGCTTGAATTACTTGGGGTGGTAGATGGGGAAGCGATAGATTCTCTGTTATGAGGTACAAAGAAATCCTAAACTGACTTGAGAGTATTGCAATATTGAGGACTATTGGAATTAGCTAGAATGGTGATCTCTTGCCCATTACAAGGTAATTTCAAACATTGATGGTAAGTATAGGGGACTGTCTGCATCTCATGGATTCAAGGATGACCCAAGAGTATATTGTTTGTCAAGTCTTTGTCGAGAACTTGGAAAATTATGTCTTTTTTAAGCGACCCCACCTGAATTGGCAACACAATTAGTCCCTTTGAAGCTCTTTCTTTGTCATCATAGGATTTGATGGTGATATTTTTATTTGAATCTATTGCATTCTCTAAGAGTCCTAGTGCACGAATGAGCTTTAAAGTACATATATTGAGACGGGCTCCTCCATCTATTAGAACATGCTTGACTCAACTTTTATTTGTTAAGACTTCAATGTGGAGTTCTGCATTATGGGGATGAGTGATGGATATGCCATCATTTTCTAAGAAGGATAGGCAATGAGGTGCAACCAAATGCCCCACCATGGCTTGGAATGTAAAAACTTCCAAATTTATTGGTACTGTTGTGTCCACTAGGGCCTTATCTAAAATTTCTTTATGGGCGGGTGAAATCTTGAGGAGTTCTAATATAGATATTTGCATTGGGATCTTTTGCAGTTGATCAATAATGTCATATTGATGTGATGGGGCAGTGGGTGTTTTGGATGTGCTTCCTTTTAGAACATATTTGGATTGTGCTCTCGTGGTCATATTTACGAGTATGTTTTCTTGTTTTCCTTTGATTTTTATGACATTGATTTGGTTCTCTATTGCAGCCATGTCTTGTTTGATGTTATGGACTTGATTGGATGTGATGTTGGTGTCATTGATTTTCTTTTCAGCTATGATGGTGTCTTGTCCATGTTGAATTGGAACATCATTAATTTGATTGTTGGCTGCAACAATGTCCTATGTGTCATTGATTTTAATGTCATTTGTCTGATCTTCAACAAATGAAATATGAAAGATGGTAGTATCATGAATATAGTTTATATTTTTCCCTTTGTTGTTTGTTGTATAGGATTCCCCTTTGACATAATTTGGTAAGGGATTCTTGAATGCACCATGATCAACGTTTGTTTGGGGTCCTTCTATTTGTATGATATTTTTATCTATCAAGTCTTGCACCATGTGTTTAAATTGCATACAGTTATTGGTTTGATGGCCTTTGCAATAATTAAATTTACAGTAATGGGCATCATTCCACCATGACGATTTCACTTTTGGCTCGAAATCTCGGGTGTTAGGTAAGGTGATAACATTTTCTGCAAGAAGTTCTTTCAATGCAGATTCTAGTGATTGACCCAAAGGTGTGAATTTCTTGTGATTTGATGGCATTTGATATGGGAATGATTTAGATCCAACATTATTTGGATTTTTGCTTTGATTGGTGTTTTGGGTATTGCTTTGATTGTTGGTTGGATTATTGTTTTGATTGGTCTTGTTGGTAGCTTCTATCAAGTTAAACACTAGTTTTGTATTTTGTGTTTCAGCTGACGCATCATTATTAGTATTCTTGTTTCTTTGCCAGAACTTTGGTTTATCATTGTTATGGTAATTATTAGAGGAGTTTTTTGAGTTTTTTTCATTGTAAATTTTCAAGATTCCTCTCTTGACCAAAGCTTCTTCTATTTTGATTCTATTTTCAACCATTTTCTCAAAGGTAGGTGGACATTGTAATTCAATTCTATAACTCATATCATCATTTATATTATCAATGAAAATTTCCATCTTCTCTTTTTCAGGTATGGGACGAGAATATCTTGCAAACAATCTTCTCCATATTTGCAAAAATATGAGGAAATATTTTCCCTTTTTCTGTTTCACATTGCAAAGGTCCTTCATGGTTATCTCATGTTGTATGTTATAAGAGTATTGGGTGATGAATTTGTTAACCAACTCTTCAAGGGTCTTAATACCTAGTACAAGTTTGGACAGCCATTCCATGCATTTTCCACCTAGGTTGCAGGGAAATAACCTCATCAAATAAGTCTTCATGTGCAAATTTGAGGTCATGGCTCTAAATTTCCTCACATGATCTATAGGGTTTTTTTTACCATTATGTTTTCCATACTTTGGCAATTCACAATTTTTTGGAAATGGAATCATGTTCACACTTTGATCAAAAGGGTATGGGAAAATGTCTTGCAAAAAGTAACATTTTATGGTTCCCCTTTGCATGTCTTGGAGTTTTTGTTGCATATTTTTCATTTGATGAGTTAGTGCAGCTACTGGATCTATGTTTGGGGGATTAGTTCCAATTCTTTTAGGTTCTCCTTTCAATTGAGTAATGTCAAAATCATCAGGAAATTTGACACCTTGTTTGGCCAACATTAAAAGGTATTTTTCCCCATCTCTTTCAAAAATATTTTCTAGGAACTTGTGGAAATTTGGGTCTTGTTGTGCAATTTGGACATCTTCCTCAGTGATCTCCTCATTCTTAGGTTGGTGGAATCTATGGAAAGGATTTTCTTCAGCTTCAGCCATGTTGTTTTGAGTTTCAAGCTCTTTTTATTTGTGTTTTTTGTCTTTTAGATCGTGTTTGAATTGGCGTACAAATGATAAAAAATTGCTAAGAATTTGATCGTTGTTTAGGAGTGCCAAGAGGACTAACTTAAATCTTATTATACAACATTTATTTCAAGATGAAGGATGATGAATCCTGATGGTGAAACTTAGCTGCTAATCAAAGATAGGTGTGATGATGAGGCACTTTTAGATGCTTGATCAAAGCTTAGGTAAAGGATTTTCACTTGTAGATAAAAGTTTCAATAAGTTTAAGAATTTGTGGTATATGAGGAATGATTATGTGCTAACATGGATCCTTAATTCTAGTTCAAACTGATGAATAGGGGATGAATTTAGCTCTCTAGTTTTTGAATTTACTAGATGCACTAGAACAGTGCACATATGCACTAAAAAAATAGATGCACTAATACAAAGACTGGATGCACTAGGTTGTTCCTCAGATGCGTTGGAGAATGAATTGAATGCGCTAGAACAGAGAAGGTATATGCTAAAATATGGGATGGATGCACCAAAACATGACTTGTATGCACTAGGAAATGTTATGAATATGCTAGAACAACATCCAGATGCGCTAAAAGGTGTGTTATATGTGCCGAAATATGAACTCAATGCGCTAGGAGATGGTGGGTATGCACCAAAATATAACTTAGCTATGCAAGCAAATGACACAAATGCACTGGAATAGAACATGGATGTGCTAAAATGGAAGTATTCAATGTTTTGTGATAGTTTGATTAATTTTTCTTGTTGTTATGGTAGGGAATTTATTTTCTTTGTTTAACTGGATGTTCTTCTGAATCAGTGGTTATACATTTTTGTGTGTGATGTTTGTTTTGAATGTTATTTTAAACACACATGTAAGACACATCAAACAAGTACAATTCCCAAGGTTGTGTAGGATAGTATTTATTGGATTCCCACTTGGATTTTACTCCAGTTATGCTTACTTTTAGTGGATTATTAGAAGCTTGACCACACTGGCTCCCCCTTTCTCATCACTCACTTCTCAAGTCAGCCAAGCTTTAGTTCTCATGAATCTCCCATGATGAAATTTTCATCTCTACTAAAACCCACAAGAATTTGGGACGAATTCAGAGGTTAGACCTCTTGCACCAACAAATATAAAATGGATTTTGGCTTACTATAACAAAAGGGTTCTAATATAGGCATTTTGTTCGTGGGGGATCATCCATACGGAAAGAGACCATTTTTTCCTTCTTGTCAGAACAATCCTTGTGATACTTGAACTTTCCTCAAGTACCCACACTTATATACTAGGTGGAAGTCGCTTGGCTTTAGCATGTTCCTAGTTGGGTCGTTCCCTAGGGTGATTACTTTTTCCCACCAGGAAGGCCCTCTAAGGATAAAATTGCAATAAAATGAAAAGAATGGGTTTGGAATTTTTGGTCACCCAATTAAGGGGAGAGCATATGCCTACCACTCCACAAAAATAAAATCCATGGAGTTCAATTACCCTCCTAATTAAACTAGGTTCCTAACTTAATCAAAAGAAACAACAATAAATCTTGCCCCTACAAAACAACCTTTAGTAGGTTCAGGAAAATAGTCTTTGATAGTGTTCTTATAGTCTTAGCAAAGTCTCTGACAATGTTTAGAATACCTGCAAAAATAGAGAGGCATAGATTAATTTCCAGAATTTGAAAAAATTGTAAAGAAAACCCAATGCACCAAAACAACAACCAAATGTGCTAAAATAATACTCCTATGCACTAGAATAACTAATAGATGCGCTAGAAAAATCTATGTATGCACTAAAATATAGAGTGAATGAGCTAGAAAACCCTCTGTATGTACTAAAGAACTCGTAGCTGCGCCAAAATATGTCTCAGATACATCGTAATAGGAATTGTATGCACTAAAAGGTGTTTTTTATGCGCGAAAAGAACTCATGGTCACACTAAAACTTTTCACGTCCAGACCTATAAACACACTTTCTAGAAAATATTAATAAAAGGGGCTAGGCCCCATGGTGGGTGCCAAAAATGTGTCATGTGAATATGTGTAAAGTGAATAATCAACACACAACCAATGAGACGTATTACATTAGAGAATTGAATCATAGAATTAATTGAATTTAAAACATAATCAATCCCTAAAGTTGTTCCATTGTTTTCCATCTCTAAGGATTCTTTGAATCATAATGGCTCTCAGATTTTGCTTTGCACTATGACTTGTAGAATGATGACCTAGAGAATGGATGTTGTAAAATGCAAGAACCCTAGTTCCTACATGATTTGATAAGCTACATGATATGATGCAGATGATAATAGTGATGTTATGATGGATATGAAACTAAAGATTATGATGCTAGTGCTATATAAAAACTACTATAATAAAGGAAATGCAGCTAACAACTAGGCCATGATTTTAAATTGTTATGCAAATACTATTCTAAAATGTTGAATAATCTACTACTCTAATGCTCTAAATGCTCTCAAATGATTTTTGCAAAGTATGTTTGCTCAAATATCTATTATGAAAAGCTACAAAATGATTTTGTATTTATAGGATTTCCAAGGCATATTGTGATGTGGCATGATTTGATGGTCAAGATTATGATCCAGAGAGATCGGTGGTAGAAAGTGAGGAAGTTGGAGAGAATCATGGAGGTTGTCCCCTTTAAAAGAGCACTTTTCCAAGTGTTGAAGAGCATCAAATGAAAGAAGAATCCTTGTGTCTCCAATCTTGTTAGGAGTTTGTTGATGAAAATTCCCATTTAGTAATTAGAAATATTTAAATTCATGAGACAAATGTTGAGGTGACAGATGAGGTGGAAGGAGGTTAGAAAATTATGTAGAAATGTGACAAAATTCAATTTAGAAATTCAATTTTAATGAGAAGGAATTAATCAAATAAAACAAATTAGCTAGATTTGTCTATTTAATTAAATCATGAAGAAAATGATTTTAGAAAGAATTTAAGAAAATGAACTATATAAATAATTTTTTTAATTTATTTATAAGTGGAAGAATTAAAAGGATTTATTAATTAAATACCTTGTATTTAATTAATCAATTATCTTGACCAATTTTAGGTGTATACAATTTATATACTACCATAAGATATTGAAGACAAGGGAGAGTTGTGTAGATAATTTATCCCATGGAAGGCTTTCCACCATTGTAGTATGATGATCTTCCTTAATGTATAGGGATACCCATCTTGGTCCTGCAAAGCCTAAAGTACAGAGGAGACGCTTGCCAATCATTCATCTCCTATTCATTGGCCATTGACCCAGGGTTTCTGAGTATAAGGAGTAGCTACCCTTTAGGAGATGTTAGACCATTAGCTAGAAACACCAACACAATTTTAGGTTCTCAAATGGATTTTCCAAGTTTTTTTATCTTTCCACAATGGTGACACATGTTTGGAAAGCATATAAGCACAACTTTAAGTTTTTCTTAGTTTTATAACTTGTGTGATATAAAATATGTATACTACAATAGTAATAGGACATGTGCCATATAGTCAATTTTTCCTACATTCATCATATATTAACTCTTTTAATTGGGCCCATGTTGAGCCTATTCCACATCTCCTCATAGAACATAAGTGCAACTTTAAGTTTTTTTTTTTGAGAAATTGCACTAAGCTAAGAAAATATGCTCAAATGAAACTCCACCACCTATACATGATTTTACCATCTTGCATAGAAAAAAATAAGGGCTTCGATGAGGCCACATGGTGAACAAGTGCAACAACATAAATTCAATGAGCTCAAATTTTTACAACCTACACTATAGGGAACTTATACACTATGAACTAGATAATGACACCTCATCACTTCAAGAATCCATGAACATAAATATTATAGAGACGCTAACACACAATAGAATACATATGGCCACATAGTACACAAGCACAAATTTGAAGGGTTAGAAAAATGAGATGTGTTGTAAATTAAAAGTGCACTTGAATAAGATCTATCCATGTGGATGTCAATGGGGACAAAGGTAGGGACCATCAAGCGGGTGCATACAAAGGTAACTTAAGTGATTTTAAATTCATTATCTTAAATGGTAGGGTTGGTTTCTAGATTAAAAGGGTTAGTTATCAAATGATAATAAAAACCACAAGACACAACTTAAATGAGTGGAAACAATTCAAGAAGGCCACCACCCAAATAGAAAATAAAGTGACATCCCAATGCAAGGGTTTAGGGTTTAAGGTTTAAATGAATAAATCCTAATTAAGTAAGCATAGAAAACCCTAAAAATATTAGGTCTCAATAGGATGTAATTCTTTATAACAAGGAAGATAAAAATCAAATTATCCATTCCTAGAACCAAGAATAATCCCAATAAACATCTCATATGATCCTCATAAATGATATCATAAAATAACTCATATGCATAAGGAGATAACTAGGAAAAACATACCTCAAATAAACCCTCCAAAACTAACTATGCATAGCTCAAGATCCATATCCATGAGAAGAAAAAACATAAAGCATAATGCATCTAAAAAAGGAATTAGGAAAAACTTTTTAGATGATAAACTATCAATTATACCAAGAGTGGGGTATGAGAATGCTCCTCTAAGATAACCAAGTAATCATGAATCTCTCCAAGAATAATCTCCTCTATAATTCCATCATGAAATCACATCAATATCTAGGTGAACAATCCTTGATCTTCTTGTTGAAACATCCAAAGAGTAACTATCTCAATATATGTCTCCAATCCCAAGAGAACTTTTGCCTTAGTTATTCCAATTATCCATGAGTGCCTATAACAAATCAATCCATACTAAGATCCAAATGTAACACAAAACCATCATGAAAATCCCAATAAAATGAGTAATATACTCAATAACAATAGAACCAAAAATAACATTGTTAAATATCCAACTATAAAATCAAGAACCTAATCATGACATCATGATCGAACACCTCCTCCTAAGAGATCACATACACTAATACATATATCCTTGTCTCAAGAGAACTTATCTCATTCCAATAATCAAATTGGTATCTATAGTAAACCAAGACACAATACCAAGAACCTCTAAACTAAGGATCAACATCTCATATAACATAAAGATAACCATGTCCTAACAATAGAACTCGATATGTCAAAGAATTCATACTACATAAGAATCATGATCCAAGAGTTTATCCATGACACCCAACCATTGTAAAATGTCATCTATTAATAGGTGACAAATGAACATCACTACCAAATCTCCCTCTAAACTATGATACAAGCTATCCATGGTATGAAAAATATCTCCTAATTTGAATATAATCATGGTACACACACACTCAAATATATTACCAGTAACACCAAAGTAGAACCAAGATCTCCAACCCAAGTAAATATACCATTATTTCCAAAAGATCACATTAAATTGTGTATCAAAGCTATCCATTAAATCATGATAAACATGATATAAGTCCCAATAACCAACCATTTGGAAACTCTAATCATCAATCCTCTCATCCCAATGAAACATACTAATGCATAAATGATCACTGACAAGATCAACTAAAAAATTCAGCATCAATATTTAATTGATCTCAAGGATATAGATAATCCATATAAGAGTCATCCTATTACAATTAATGAGTTATTCATACCAAAAAAAATCATAACTTGTAGATCCCAAACAATGAAATATGCAAACTCATCATTACATTAGTAACATGCAAATTGAGATATCAAAGAAGATAATAATGTTGACTTGAAGAATAAAACGCTAAATTCTCACATGAAGCACATCTAGGAAACCCTTTTGACCAAAAAAATTTCAAACCTCGGATCTACAATAAACCCAAAAAATCTACAAACCCCAAAACCCCAAATCTGCAAAATAACCTACACAAAACCCTCATACCTTAAAATACCCATATCTTTTATGTGTTCCCATGGATTTAAATTTGCACCAAATCTACTCAAACAAGGGTTATAAAAATCCTAGGATCTCATAGCTCCCACAACCATGAATAAATATATGATACCACTTGTTATGAAATTAATGGATAATACCCAAAATGTTTAATCTATTTCCTACATAACACCATGAGATAAAATAAATCATGCAAGATTACAAAATAACCATATGCAAATATCAAATAGAAAATCCACAAGAAAACACAAGATACAACCTGGGAAATCCATTAAAAGGGAAAAAAATAGCACCTAAAAGCATCCATAGTTTATGTATTATTCAATAATAAAACATTATATTATACTTACAAAGTTTCCATGAATACTTCTAAAACATAAAGATCCTCTAATGCATCCTAAATATGTCCAAGTATATAGCCACACATCAAATTCCATGGATCATATATCCACTCATAATAAATACTCAATACAATGATAGCCCTCTCACCAAACCAACCTTAACCATTAAACATATTCTTGCTTTTATAGGTTCAAGCTAACAAAAATACAACCAAGTGGTAAGATAACACCATGCTCTTTAGAGAAATGAGTATAAAACAATATTGATCCCTCATTCACTTTTTCATACTAAATTTTCACATTATTAAATATTTTTGTCTTCCATCTATCAAAAACTAACCCAATGTTACACACAAATTTATAAGTGGACCCAAGGGTATGTGCAGGATCATCGTGGAAAAAATAGGCCCTTATGTGGTGATGAAAATTCAGAAAATAAGAGTTAGGCAACTTGACGTAAAAATTTGAATAAGTTATCTATATTATTTCAAAAATATCTAAGAATAGAATCTGTAGCAAATTGAATTTAGTTTCTAAACTACTAGGTTTTTTTTTTTTTAAATCTATTTGGTGAAAATTTGAAATTTCAAAGCAATAGTACTTAAATTTCAGGGAAAAAAGAAGAAGTAGGTGTTTGTCTGGCCACCCTAACCACAATAAAATGATAATATTTTTATATAAGATTTTAGATATATGTAGAGGACTCATGTCCCAATGTGATGCATATTTGTTTGTAATTTTTTTATAATTAAATAATTAATTATGATTTTTTTATTACAACTTTTAAAAAATATAAAAACTCGTATGTCTGACCATCTTAACTTGGTCAAAACTTCATGAAATTCATTTTTTTAATCCTATAGTATGCGAAGAATAGAATCTGACAATGTTTTAGATTCAAAAAATGTGATACCATTTGAAAGCTATAGATTTTTTTCAATCATCCTATCAATAAGGACTTTAGTTGTAATTCAAATAGAAAATGAATAATAATTATTTATTAAATTCAAAGTAAATCATAATTTATATTGGTGGAAAACTGAAAATATCCTTTAAAAACCCTTTTTGTTTCATTAATTTTGAGTAAAAAAAAGTTGTCAGCCACATGGGCCATCATATCACTTACATATCACCACTTTTTGGCCCATCATGATCTTGCACATACCCCCAAATACATTTTTAATGTGGCTAAGCATATTTCCTAGATGCACCATAAATAAATAAATATTTATTTTACATAGTAAAATAATCCATGTTATGAAAGGTGGACAACATTTATTCCTAACAATATTTACCAAACATATCCTCATATTTCTAGGAAAAGAGATTAGGAAAGTTATGTAAAATATTAGAATGAGAAAAGTGTTCTTTAAGAGAAATACATGATTATTTGAATAACTTTCTCAACAACATCAAAATTTATGGGTTATCACCTACTACAAAGGTAGTATATTCATAGGGATCGGGAATGTGTGAGAATTATTGAGAAACATTTGAAAGTGGAGTAGTATTATGAAACATTATTACAAGTTCCCCTAATTATGAATGAGAATTTAAATAATAAGAGATTATTCAATCATGATCATAGGAAGGAAAATGAGTGAATACACCAAGGAATTTTTCTAGAGCCTCATATATAAAAGGGAATCCATATGATGTATAGTTATATCTAAGTTATCCATGATGAGCTTAGGGTGTAGTAAAGGAAGAGAAGAAGAATTAAAATACGTAGGGAGCATATTAACATTCATAAAATTAGGGTATTTCACTAAGAAGGTCAAGGATGATATCTAAGACCTACAATAGATTAGTGTGAATTCAGCTCTATGAGGATCTTTATACCTTTCTCCTTTTAGCCACAATAATTATCTTTTCCGCAGTTTTAAATAAAATATTGAAAGTATTTACATAGTGGGATTGCAACTATATGAAAGGTAGAGAATCACCATTAGTGGTGTAGTAAATATAAGATGTATAATTTTATGAATCATTAGAAGAAGTATGAGAAGCATTAATAAGTTATAATGTAGAAGTTGTAATTTATTTTTTAAGAACATAAAAGTGAGGTGGGTTCACTTATACTCACCAAAAAGGGGGGCATGAATTCTAAAATATTCCAATCTTCACTAGGAAATGTATTAGAAGAAGAATGAAGAAATAAAATTATTGATAGCATCATCAACACAAGTCAATTATGGTGTAACCTACTTTTTATATGATGAAGGAATGAGATTATAAAGTGTTGTAGAGGAATCAAGTTGATATCCAAGATTTATCTTCTCACAATATTATAAGGGATACATACCAACTTTAGTTTTATGTTTTTTATTACCATGGAATTTTTTTATAAATTAATGTGAAGTAGATAAAACCATGCCCATGGTATGAATCCATATTCTACCATGAAAAATATTATATAATACAAAATGTAATTGGTACTAAATTAATTGGTAATTTTACCATGCCAATGGATTTCCTACTTATATTATCAAATACATGGATAGAGAGATTTGTATGAGAAATTTAAGATGTGTCTACATTGATACAATTTGATATATCTACACCACAAACATTGAGAATAGAACCACTATAAATAAGAGTATTCTTGATAATAATGGAATGAATATCAATAATGATAAGAAAAAATCATGTTTCTTCTAAACCTCAAGAGGAGGAAGTTCATTTTGTTGAAACATAATATTAGTAATATTTATTTTAATACAATTAAGAAAGGAAGATACTTTATTGTCCCTAGTGAAATATCACTTTGGTATCTTCTAAATGTTGAACAAGAAAACTTAGAGGGGGTGAATTAATTGTCATAGATTTAAACCTTAATCCATTCACCGAAACTAATTCTTAACATTGCTTAAATGATTAAACATTAAATACTAGTGTAGAATCTTAAATCCATAACAAAAACACAAAAAGACTAGATTTACATGGAGAATCCAATAAGGTAAAAACAATGGTGAGGATTAACTTACACTATAGAGAATATCAAAACTGATTACAAGAGGCTCACTGCTTGAGAAACAAAGCTCATTGCCAAAACAAGGACTCACTGTTTGAATCAGGACTCGTTGTCCAATAGGGATAACAACCTAGAGGGATCAATACCATAAAGATACAAAGAATATAGAAGAGACAAATTATAGAGAGAAGACAATCTCAATGCAACAGATAAATCCACCACAATTTTCTCAACCACTTGTAGACATGCATGAATGATAGAGTACATGTACTCACTGCATCTAGAAACTCAACATTTAGGCTTCACACTGATTTGCCACACTCGCATCACACACACTCATTGATTCACATCAATCTCAAATTTATCTTCTCTATTTATTTGCACTTATCTCTCTTTGTACATCCTTTCACCATTAATTCATCCTATATTTATACCATCTTTAGCTTTGAAACATATCCAAAGTCGGCCATCAAAATTCAAATTAAAATTAGGTTGGCACCAAAACATCCTATGGTGGAATTAGAATGAGGGCGACCCAAACACACACTTCATAAGGACCCAAATAGATCCAACATGCTTCATCAACTCTGAAGGTAGTGTTCAACACAAGGTCAGCCAAACCAGTGTAAAACACATAGAACCATTAAGCAAGAATCCTCTAGATACTGAAATTATCATCAATACAATCAAAACAACTCAACTCTAGAACTACAATTCATAAGACTTTACCAAAGATAAATCCGGACCAACAACATTTCTACTAGACCTCAACCAAAAACATAAAAAACCACAATTCACAATTGGTGAACATAACTTGCACTGTACAATGAATGAATAGCCAAAAATATGGATATATCATCTTCTAAAAATGATGATCACATATCTGAACCATAAAAACATAGGAAAAAATCCCAAAGAAAAACTCAAAGCAACGATTGAACACCTGCAATCTTTCTTCAATATAATTTTCTCAATATCCTCAACGTATACAGTCAACAACAACCGATTGATAACCTATTGACCAGTTGACATCAATGTCAACACCTTCATTCTTTCCATTCTTGCAACAATCTCCCCCTTTTTCATTGATGGAAACACATGATGTGAAAAACCATCAAAGACACCATACTAGCTCTGAATACACTTCTCAAGGATTTTCTTTCTATTTCTCCCCCTTAGTAGATAATCTTTTATATTCTTCCTCTTTTCTCTTTCACACTTTCTTCCTCTCCTCTTTTTGTTTGTTTGTTTTTTTTTTTTCACATGCTTCCTCTCACCCTTTGACATCAATGGTAAAGGAAATAGATATTTTACATTGATTTCCCCTTTGACATTAAAAACATAATTCAATTACAACACCTAACACTACCTACTCCCCCTGAGAGGTAGCCACCAAAACATCAGCCCAAAAGAAAGATAGATCCATAGATCCACTGAAATAATGAATCTCCATATGCATCTAGTTCAAGAAAGGAGGGGGAATGACCCCTAACTTCTCTCGGAGATACTCAAAAGTATCTTTAAGAAGAGCCTTCATGAATATATCAACAATGTGATCCTTCATCAAAACATATTCAAGTTTTACTTCATTCTCCATGACCTTCTCTCTCAAGAAATGATAAATGATAGATATATGCTTCATCCTTGAGTGCAGCACTAGATTCTTTGAAATTTTAATTGCACTTGTGTTATCACAAAAGATAGAAATAGGATCATCATACACCACTCTGATATCTTTTAATGTGTATTTCATCCATAGAACTTGTGTACAATAAGATTCAGCAACAATATACTCAGCTTTAGTAGTAAACAAGGAGACTAAATCTTGTTTTTTACTCAGCCATGCCACCAATCTGCAACCAAGAAAAAATACACCACCACTTGTACTCTTTCTATAATCTACATATCCAACCCAATATACATTTGTATAGGCACTTAGTGTAAAGTTAGTATCTCTAGGACACCATAACCCATAATCCAGACTGTCATTCAAATATTTGAAAATTCTTTTAATAACAAAAACATGTGTTTCCTTAGGATCTTATTAAAATATAGCCACAAGATAGATAACATGCATAATATCTGATCTAGTAGTAGTCAAATACAATAGTCCACCAATCATCATCTTTACCTAGTTTGCAACCAATCACCATAGGAGTACATACCAGTTTGGAACCATCGATCCCAAACTTCTTCAACATCTCTTTCACATACTTAGACTGTGAAATAAAAATTCCTTTCTTTGTTTGTTTAATCTATAGCCCAAGAAATAAATTCATCTCTCCAAACATAGACATTTCAAATTATTTTTGCATCTCTTCCACAAACATCTTACACATATTTTCATTTCCTCCAAAAATAACGTTATCAAAATATACAAATACAATCAAGATTTTGTCATTTTCAATCTTAAAATATATAATACTATATGTCGTACCTTTGTTGAAACCTTGGTAAATCAAATACCTATCTAGCCTCGCATACCAAGCTCTAGGATCTTGCTTCAATCCATATAAGGATTTCTTCAATTTTCACACCATATCCGGTTGATCTGACAACTGAAATCCTTTATTTTGTTCCATGTAGGACTCTTCTTCTAGCTCACCATTCAAAAATGTTGACTTGACATCCATCTGATAGACTTTGAAGTCTTTATGAGTAGAAAATGCTAAGAACATCCTTATAGCTTCCATTCTTGCTACTAGAGCAAAATTTTCCTGAAAATCTATGCCTTCTACTTGTGAGTAACCTTTACACACAAGCCTTACTTTGTTTCTAACCACTTCTACATTCTCATTCAGCTTATTTCTGAATACCCACTTTGATCCAATGATGTTTTTATCTACCAGTCTTGGGACCAATTCCCAAGTTTGATTCTTCTCAATTTGCATAAGTTCTTCTTTCATGGCTTCCATCCAATGTTCATCTTTACATGCTTCACTTACATTCTTTGATTCAATCTCAGAAAATAAACACAGATTTACTTTAGCAACAATTGTGCTTCTAGTCAATACTCCTTTAGTCTTATCTCCAATAATCTAACTTTCTCAATGATTCTTCTATACATATCTAGGTGTCTTAGGTGACACCACGAGAGATTCTTCTCTTTCATTTTATTCATCTTTCTTCTCTTTCTCACCATTTTCCCATTCTTCCACAATCTCTTGTATTCTTACACAATTAGGTTCATCAGATACATATCCATCAATGTCAATTGAATTCTTCATTGCTTCATCAACCTTGACATTTTCACTCTCTATAATATTTCTTAGTCTTTTATTGAAACATCTGTATGCTTTTCTTTTAGTAGAATATCTAAGAAAAATGCCTTCATTCACTTCTTGCATCAAACTTTCCCAAAGTTTCTTCATCTCTTATGATATAACATTTCCTTCTGAATACGTTGAAATACTTAATAGTAGGAATTCTTCTATGCCATAGCTCATAGGGGTTCTTTGTACTATTTTCTCTTTCTTGAAATTGATTGAATACATAAACATCAGTATGAATAACTTATTTCCAATAAACTTTCAGTAAACCTTCCTCAACAATCATCGATCTAGTGGCCTCTAGAACTATTCTATTTTTTCTTTCAACAACTCCATTATATTGAGGATTTTTTGAAGCATATAAATATCTCTTTATTCCATGTATTTAACAAAACATATTAAACTCATGGGAGGTGAATTTTCCACCTTTGTCAGACCTTAAGCATTTTATCCTCAAATTCACTTCATTTTCAACCATAGTTTTGAGTGTCTTCAATCTATCTAATATTGTAAGTATGAATGTGTTTGGTGGTGTTGTCATTAATGTTATCATTGATTTCAACATAGTTCAGAGTGATTGTAGGTGGTACATGTATAATTGAGATACTGTAGAAGTGTTGAGAGTATATGGAGCTATATTTATGGTATTGCAGATGTGTTGATGTCAAGTTCTTTTGAGAAAATTAATAAACAATGAAGACAATGTTATGTGTGTGTTCTGGGTGTGCTTTGATAATGTGATATTCATTTATTTTGTATTGATCTTATTCCTATGTGGATCTGTAGTATTATATATGGGCTTCAATGGATAATATATCCTAAAATTTAGCTTCTGGGTTGATGGAGAATGAAAGATGTGTGAATTGTGTGAACCGGTTTGGCAGAACTATTTATCTATGGATTGGGAGAGATGTCTCCACTCCACAATCTTCTAGTGGTTTGTCTCAAATATTGTGGATCTAGAATAAGGTTAGTATTGATGTTATCTATGTTTTGAAAAACATGCTTATGGTTTGGTTCTCTGAAAGGCTTGTTCCATAGCTACTGTGTGTGTCTATACGGTCCAGTTGGAATATTGAAAAATGTTTTGTGTCTAAATAATGTTGTAGTTGTAGATGTATTTCAAGGTTTCTAAGACATGTTCTAGTGTCTAGTGAAGTGTATTGTGTGATCCATGTGTCATCATCTTGTTGTTGATGCATGTACTTTAAAGTTCATTTATGTTTTCATTAGGTTTGGGTGACTTGGTGTTTACACGTTACATGGAGAATAAGCATCAATTAAGGAAGCATGTGATTGATCCAAGATGTTCTTTGGGTCCTAATTAAGTATGTAATTGGTCCACTCTCATTCTTATCCACCACGGGAATGTTGAGTCATCGACCTAATTTGAATTTGTTAAATAAAGGATGTGTAGCTAACCTTGGAGAAAGTTTTCAAGATCGAAGATGGTATAAATACAAGTCAAGATGTTGTGAATTGGAAGCATGAAGTGAAGTGTGTGAAACAAGTGCGAAAAGTAGAGTGTGTGAAAGTGAATCAAGGCATTATTACTTTGATGTGTTGGATTCCTGAAAGTAGTGAGTTGTTGGTGTCTGCAATCCTTTGATCAGGTTGCGAATGTGTGGAACCTATTGTGGTGGATTTTCTATTGCCTTTTTTTTTTTGTAGGTAGTGAGCCTCCTTATGGATAGTGAGTCCTATCTATAGGAATTGATCCTTTGTATCTAGACAACGAGTCCTTTCTGGGCAGTGAGCCTTTGTATCTGGTTTTTGTATTACTATTATTTTGTGAATTAATCCTCATCGTGGTTTTTCCCTCATTAGGTTTTCCATGTAAATATGGTGTCTCTAGTGTTTTCTTTATGTTATCTACATTTCATGTTTATACTTAATAACAAATTAAAGTTAAAGTGGAATTGATTAAGGTTAGAAGTAAATGTAATTTGGTACAACTGATTCACCCCCCCTCTCAGTTATTTTGAGAATTTCAACAATTGGTATCAGAGCTTTGTTTCCTTGGAGAAGAGCTTAACTTCTTGAGGTAGATCAAATGACACACAAGTTCAAAATCCCTATATTTTATGGAGCTGACTACAGTGACTGGAAAGTGTAGATGAGAGGTTACCTAATCTCCCTTGGTTTCAAGAATTAGAAAGTTGTTGAGATAAAATATGTTGAACCAGCTAGTGCTCCTTCTTCTACAGATGAGATTTCTTCCTATGAGGAGAATGAAAAATCAAGGTATGATATCTTTAGTGCCTTATCTAAGACTAAATGGAAACAAATTATTTCCTTAGGAGCTACTTACGAAGTATGGGAAAAGTTGAAAGATATCTATGAAGGAAATGATAGAGTCAAATTATCAAGGAAGATAACAACAAAGCACATATTTGAGAACTTGAGACTGGAAGAAGGTGAATACATTGCAAGCTACTATCATTGAGTTGAACCTACAAAAAATGAAGTCAAAGATCAAGGTTGTACCATGGTAGATGAAGATGTAATAGAGAAGATCTTGATGATCCTACCAGAGAATTACAGTGACAAGGTCTCTTCTATTGAAGAAATGTATGATCCAAAGACATTTACTAAAGAATAGATATTTGGCACCTTGATTCCATTTGAGATGAGGAAGGTTGGAAGAGAAAAGGAGAATGTTGAAACAACCTTGAAAAAAAATAAGATAGAAGATGATTCAAATAGTGATGGTTTAGAAGAGTTGGAAAAAAAATTTACAAGGAAATTGAAGAAAGGTATTGGTAAGTACAAAGATATGTTACCTTTTAAAATTTTTAGTTGTGGAAATATTGGTCACTATGCTTCAATATTTCCAAATAGAGCTGCACACAAGAAGAATAGAGATAATAATAAAGAAAAAAAAAAGATAGAAAGTTCAAGAAATTGTATTATGTTAGAGAAGATGCTATAATTTTTGATGATGGGTCTGATTTTGAGGATGATAAAGATGAATTCTTGTTTCTAGCCTTCAAGAATAAATCTATGTCTACTAACCATGGAAGATATGCAAGGGAATATGGTCTTAAGAATAAGAAGGATGAGATGGAAGGTAATTTGGTTACTTCCTTTCATGTTAGACAAGATGAAGACTATTGGGTAATTGACAGCGGATGTTCAAATCATATGACTAGAGATAAAATTAAGTTCACTAAACTTGAAAATTATGATGGAGGATTAGTTATGTTTGGAGATGATTCTGGTGCTGAGATTGTTGGAAAAGGAACAACTACTCTTGATGGAAAACATAGTACTGATGATGTCTATTATGTTAAGGGATTAAGGCATAATATTTTGAGTGTTTGAAAAATGTGTAGCAAAGGATTTAAGCTTGTGTTTCAAGATAACACTTGTGAGATAAGAAAAGGGTTTGAAACTATGGTAGCTACAGGAAGAAGAACTTATGGAAACATCTATTAGCTTAAGAGTGGTGATGGTCAGTGTTTTATTTCTCAAGTTAATGAAAGTTGGCTATAGCACCAGAGGATGGGACATGTAAAATTTGAAAATCTATTCAGGATCAGTTCAAGAGAATTTGTTAGGGATCTTCTTAGAATCACAAAGCCTATCAATTTTGTTTGTAGAAGTTGTCAGTTGGGAAAAAAAACAAGATGTAGTTTTAAAGGAAAAGAACAATCATCTAGCAAAATATTGGAATTGATTCATACAAAACTCTATGGTCCCACAAGAATAGGAAGCCTTAATGGTGATAGGTATTTTATGCTTTTGATTGATGATTACTCCAAAATGACATGGGTTAATTTTCTTAGGGAGAAAGCTCAAGCTCTAGATAGTTTCAAAGTGTTCAAAGAAAGATTAGAGAATGAAGTAAACTTGAGAATCAAATGCTTAAGGTATGATAGAGGTGGATAATTCACTTCTAGTGAGTTTAATGCATTTTGTGAAGAGAATGGTATAAAGAGACATTACTCTGCTCCTAGAACTCCTCAGCAGAATGGATTTGTGGAAAGGAAGAAATGAACTATTGAAGAGGCTGCAAGGACTATGATGAAAGAGGAAAATGTTCCTAATTTATATTGGAGAGAATAAATCCACACTGATGTTTACATTCTTAACAAAGTTCATATTAGAGGTAACAACACAAAGACTCCTTATGAACTATGGATTGGTAAGATTCCTACTGTTAAGTACTTAAGGTGTTTGGAAGAAGATGTTACGTTAAAAGATATGATGAGAACCTTGGAAAGTTTGATGCAAGATGTGATGAAGGTATTTTTCTTGGATATTCAACTAAAAACAAAGCATATAGATGCCTCAATAAAATACTGAGGAAAATAGTTGAAAGGGCAAATGTAAAAGTTGATGAAGTTATGCATAGACTAGTTGAAATAAGTGAAGTTGAACCAAATGATCCTTTCTGTGAACAAATATAAGAAGAGGAAAAGGAAGAGAAAGAAAATGATGAAGAAGAGGAGATTCCAAAGCCTACTCCTAAGACTCCTAAATATGTACAAAATAATCATCTAAAGGAACAGATAATTGGACATATAAGTGAAGACATAAAAACAAGAAGTAAAGTGGTAGAGGTAAATTTATGTTTACTTTCTAAGATATAACCTAAGACTATGAGTGAGGCATGCAAATATGAGAATTGGGTTAGAGAAATGGAAAAGGAATTATAGTAGATAGAGAAGAATCAGACATGGGAACCGGTTCCTAGACTAGTAAACAAGAATGTAATTGGTACAAAATGGGTGTTCAGGAATAAGTTGAATGAAGATGTTGAAGTAGTAAGAAATAAAGCAATACTTGCATGAAAAGGCTATTCATAGGTTGAAGGAATATACTTTGAAGAGACATTTTCCCCAGTGGTAAGAATGGAGACCATTTGGATGTTTTTGGCATTTTCTGCACATAAAGATTTCAAAGTGTACCAGATGGATGTTAAGTCTGCATTCTTGAATGGAGAATTGGAAGAAGAGGTGTACATGGAACAATCATAAGGATTTTAGTTATCAGACAAACTAGACATGGTCTACAAGTTGAAAAAAACACTATATGGACTTAAGCAAGCTCCAAGAGCATGGTATGCAAGGTTGGATAGATATTTGACACAACAAGGGTTCAAAAAAGGCTTCGTGGACAAAAATCTCTATTTAAAATTTGAAAGAAACAAAATTTTGATAGTTGTGGTGTATGTTGATGATATTATCTTTGGAGGAAATGAAGGTATATGTAAGATATTTGTAGAGGATATGCAAAAAGAGTTTGAGATGTCTATGATTGGTAAGTTGAATTCATTCCTTGGACTTTAAGTGAATCAAACTAATAAGGGAATATTCATTTCAAAATGTAAGTATGTTAAAGAATTGTTGAAGAATTTTGGAATGGATGATTCCAAACCGGTCTATACCCCTATGGTAACCGGATGCAAACTGAGTAAGGATGATTATTCTTCTAAAGTTGATCAAAGCATGTACAAATCTATGATTGGTGGACTACTATATCTTACTGATACTAGACTAGATATCATGCATGTAGTATGTTTGGTTGCCATATTTCCAAAAGAACCTAAAGAGACACATGTTACAACTATGAAGAGGATATTTAGATATCTAAAGGGGACTCTGGATTATGGTCTATGGTATCCTAAGGATACTGATTTTACCTTGAATGCCTACATTGATGCATATTGGGCTAGTTGTGTAGATGACTAGAAGAGTACAAGTGGTGGTGCATTCTTTCTTAGAGGAAGATTGGTCTTGTGGTTAAGAAAGCAATAGGATTTAGTTTCTTTGTCCACTGCAGAAGCTGAGTCTATTGCAGCCACATCTTGCAGTACACAGGTACTTTGGATGAAGCAAACATTAAAGGATATAGGTGTGATATGTGATGGGCCTATCCCTATATTTTGTGACAATACAAGTGTAATAAACATTTTAAAGAATCTGGTGGTGCATTCTAGGACAAAGCATATATCTATCAAATATCATTTCTTAAGGGAGAAGATATTAGAAAATGAATTCAGACTTGAATATGTGTCTACTAAGGATCAGATTGCGGATATATTTACTAAGGGTCTTCTGAAGGATACTTTTGAGTATCTCAGGGGGAAGTTAGGGGTTGTTTCCCCTCCTTCCTTAAACTAGGTGCACATGGAGGTCCATTAGTCTAGTGGATCTACAAATTCTTCATTTGTCTAGATTGATTATTGAGGTCTACTCCTCAGGGGGAGTAGAGAGTATCATTGTTGCAATATGAGATGTGGGTGCACTCCTAAGGGGGAGTGATTAGAGCTTTATACAGTAGAAGTTTCATGTGAAAATTTCCTTTTCCATTGATGTCAAAGGGGGAGAGAGAGTCATGTGAAAAATCCTATTTAAATTTAGGGAGAGAGAGTCATGTGAAAAATCCTATTTAAATATGAGGAGAGATATTCATGTGAAAAAATTGAAAGGGAGAGAGAATATTGAAAGAAGAGAGTGCAAAATTTTTGTGCAGGTTGTCTAATCTAAAAAAGAAAGGGAAGAAGAAGTAGGAGAGTGTGTATGTTAACTTTGATGGTTTTTCACATCATGTGTTGCCATTAATAAAAAAGGGGGATATTGTTGTAAGTATGAATGTGTTTGGTGGTGTTTTCATTAATGTTGTCATTGTTGTCAACATAGTTCAGAGTGATTATAGGTGCTACATGTATAGTTGAGACAATATAGAAGTGTTGAGAGTACACAGAGCTATATTTATGGTATTGTAGATGTGCTGATGTCAAGTTCTTTTGAGAAAATTAATAAACAATGAAGACAGTGTTGTGTGTGTGTTCTAAGTGTGCTCTGGTAATGTGCTCTACATTTATTTTTTATTGATCCTATGCATGTGTGGGCCTATAGTATTGTTTATGGGCTTCAATGGATAATATATCCTAATTTTTAGCTTCTAGGTTGATGGAGAATGAAAGATATGTTTATTTGTCTGTGGACTAGGAGAGATGTCTCCACTCCATAGTCTTCTGGTGGTTTGTCTTAGATCTTACGAATCTAGAAGAAGGTTAATATTGATGTTATCTATGTTATGAAAAACATGCTTGTGGTTTGGTGCTCTGGAAGGCTTGTTCCAGAGCTACTATGTGTGTCTGCATGATCCGATTGGACTATTGAAGAATGTTCTATGTATAAAGATTATTGTAATTTTTGTGGATGTATCTAAAGGTTTCTAAGAGGTGTTCTAGTGTCTGGTGAATTGTATTGTGTGATCCACATGTCATCATCTTGTTGTGGATGTGTGTACTTCAAATTTCATTGATGTTTTCATTAGGTTTGGTTGACCTGGTGTTTAGACGTTACATAGATAATAAGAATTTATTAAGGAAGCATTTGATTGATCCAAGATGTTGTTTGGGTCCTAATTAAGTATGTAATTGGTCCAATCTCAATATTATCCACCGTGGGAATATTGAGTTGTCAACCTAATTTGAATTTGTAAAATAAAGGATGTATAGCTGACCTTGTAGAAAGTTTTCAAGATTGAAGATGGTATAAATACAATTCAATTTGTTGCAAATTGGAAGCATAAATTGAAGTGTGCAAAACAAGTGTGAAAATAAGTGTGTGAAAATGAATCAAGGGAGTAGTTATTTGATGTGTTAGATTCCTGAAAGTTGTGAGCTGATGGTTTTTGCAATCCTTTGATTAGGCTGCAAATGTGTGGAACCTATTGTGGTGGATTTTCTATTGTCTTTCTTTATTTGTAGGAAGTGATCCTCCTAGATAGTGAGTCCTATTTGCAGGTAGTGGGCCTTTGTATCTAGATAGTGAGTCCTTTCTAGGTAGTGAGCCCTCTGGTAGTGAGCCTTTGTATCTGGTTTTTGCATTACTATTATATTGAGTTAATCCTCACCATGGTTTTTCTCTCATTGGGTTTTCCATGTAAATCTAGTGCATATGATGGTTTATTTCTTTTATCTACATTTCATGTTTATACTTAATAATAGATTAAATTTAAATTGGAATTTATTAAGGTCAAAAGTTAAAGTAATTTGGTACAATGGATTCACCCCCCCTCTTAATTACCTTGTATATTTCAACATCTAATGCATCTGATTTATCTCTAAGAAATGTAACCCATGTATATCTAGAATAATCGTCAATAAAAAGAATAAAATACCTTTAACCTTGTAGAATTCTCACTCTTGTAGGACCACATAGATCTATATGAATTAAATCCAATAGTCCAATAGTAGACCATTCCTTTGATTTGTAATGACTTCTTGCTTGCTTTCCAAATTGGAAATTCCTACAAATAGCATTAACAGGATTTGTAATCCTTGGTAAATCTCTAATGGCCTGAACTACACTAATCCTTTCCAAGTTATAAAAATTAATGTGACACATTCTCCTATTCCATAACCAATTTTCATTAATCTAAGTCATAAAGCATCGTCCATCAACACCCTTAAGTTGATAGATATTTCCTTCATATTTCTTTCCTACAACAATCAATGTTCCAGATGCTTTATGGATTTCACATCTCTCATCCTTAAACACAATATCACATCCCCTACTACACATCTATCCAAAACTCAAAATATTATTCCTTAAACCCTTAACATATTAGACATCATCAGTATTATGCTTGCCGTCAAAAATTACTAAACCTATCCCACAAATTTTAACACCAGTATCATCTCCAAACATAACTAAGCCTCCATCATATTTTTCAAGTTTAACAAACTTAATTTTATCACCAGTCATGTGATGTGACCAGACACTATCAACTACCCAATAGGTCTTTTCTTGTTTAGCATGTAGGGCAGAGATAACAATACCTTCATTTTTCTCCTTCGGAATGCTTTTCTTCACCTATTTTTTAGAATTAGCAGAAGTAGGTTCATCCTTTATAGCCAAGAATAAGAATTCATTTTCACTAGGATATTCATTATTAGAATCCTCATCAGATATATGAGCATTCTCATTGTCATAATATGATCTGTTGATCTTCTTTCCTTTCTTTTCTTTCTAATATCTTTGTTTCTTCCTCTTCACTCTTTTCAGACACTTTGTAGCATAATGACCTATTTCTCCACAACTAAAGCATTTAAAGGGTAAATTACCTTCATACTTGTCAGAGCCTTTCCTCATCCTTCTTACAAATTTAGCTTCTATTTCATCAAAAATTTCTTCATCCAGATCTCCAACTTTTGTAGCCTTAAAAGAAATTTCTAATTTGCATCCATTCCTTAGATTCAGCTTCCTTATCTTAGAAGATGTCAAAAATCCCAACAATAGATCTTTAGTGTAGGTCTTATAATCTATACTCTATACAATAGAACACACCCTTTGGTTGTAAGCATCAAGGAGAGTTCTAAGAATATTTTTTACAATCCTAGTTTCGTCTATAGTAGCACCAAGTCCTTGCAATTCGACCACTATCTCATCCTATCTATGTACATAAAATTTAACATTCTCATGTTCAGAAATATGTAGAAGCTCAAACTGTGTCTCCAAATTTTGCAATTTTTCCTCTTTGAATCTTTCATCACCTTCATGTTCCATTTCCAAAGCATCCCAAACTTCTTTAGTAGTCTTCATATTTGAACCTTAATCAACCTAAAATGTACCAGATTGTTCTTCAAAATGTACTTCACCTTATTGTTCGCTTCATATGCTTTGATCTCATGAGCCATAATCAAACCATTAGCAAGAGGAGTGTACAAATTATTGTAAGCTTTCTCCACAACATACCCACAATACTCCAGATATTCTTCCATCAATATTTTCTAGATAGCATAATTAGTTTCATCTAACCTTGGATAATAGTAAACCATTTTTCCAGCCATCCCAGACGTTCCTCAAGTGGTTAAGCTCTTCACCAAGGAACTAAGATCTGATACCAATTGTTGAAAAAGACAATTGAGAGGGGGGGTGAATCAGTTGTCATAGATTTAAACCTTAATTCATTCATCAAAATTAATTCTTAACACTACTTAAATGATTAAACATTAAATACTAGTGTATAAACTTAAATCCATCACACAAACAAAATAACACTAGATTTATGTGAAAACCCAATAAGGGAAAAACCATGGTGAGGATTAACCCAAACTATAGATAATATAAAAAACAATTACAAGAGGCTCACTACTTGAGAAATAAGGGTCAATGCTAGAACATGGACTCACTGTCCAGATTAGGACTCAATGTCCAACAGGGCTAACAACTTAGAGGTCTCACTGCCATAGAGATACAAAGAAGATATAAGATATACATTACAGAGAGAAGACAATCTCAATGCAATGAAGAAATCCACCACAATTTTCTCAACCACTTGGAGACATGCATGAATGATAGAGTACACCTTCTTCTCACTACATCTAGAAACTCAACATTTAGGCTTCACACTGATCTTCCACACTCTTGTCACACACTCACTGATTCACATCAATCTCACATCTAGTTTTTCTATTTCTTTGCACTTATCTCTCTTTGTACATCCTTTCACCACTAATTCATCCTGTATTTATATGATCTTCAACTTTGAAACATATCCAAAGTTGGCCATCCAAATTCAAATTTAAATAAGGTTAGCGGAAAAACATCCTAGGGGGGAATTAGAATGAGGGAAACCCAAACACATGCTTCATAAGGACCCACATAGATCCAACATGCTTCATCAACTCTGAAGGTAGTGTTCAACACAAGGTTGGCCAAACTAGTGTAAAACAAATATAACCATTAAGCACGAATCTTCTAGATACTGAGATTATCTTCAATACAATCAAAACAACTCAACTCTAGAACTACAAGTCATAAGACTTTACCAAATATAAATCTAGAACAACATTTCTCCTGGACCTCAACCAAAAACACAAAAAACTACAGTTCACAACTAGTGAACATAACTTACACTGTGCAATGAATCAAAAACCAAAAAATTGGATATATAATCTTCTAAAAACCATGATCAACATATCTAAACTGCACAAACATAGGAGAAAATCCTGGAGCAAAACCCAGGGCAACAATTGAACACCTACAATCTTTCTTTAATACAATTTTCTCAATATCCTTGACATATACAATCAACAACAACTAGTTGATAACCGATGACCAGTTGACATCAATGATAAAACCTTTATTATTTTCATTCTTGAAACACTAAAAGTCTTACTAGAGCATACCATGATATGTAGGAGAATTTTGAATGAGCTCCTAAAGAGATATATTTTATTGAGTAGCATAAATTTGATCAATAAGGTCATAATATTTGATAGCCTTTTGAGGAATACAAGGAGTTGGTAGTAGAATAGGATATGAAGTAGGAAGAAAAATATGAATAGGATTATTATGTTTGTTTCTTCAAGAATTGTACATATAGGATACTATATGAAAATTAGTAGCCATAGACATTTTTATGTTATATATTTTGTAAATTTGTATGAAATAAACTAGAGATCAAGGTTTATTAGGAACACCTTGAATAGTGATAATTGGTTTAGATATTTTTTTATCTTCGCAAATATGAATACAAATTTTTCATTTATGAAACTCTTGTTTAGAGATAGAAATAAACATTATGTTTGTCAATTTTTTAGAATTGTTGATGAAGATGATAAAGAAGAAACATGCATGAAATCATTAAGATTATCATCTAACATATCAAATATTATTTAGAAAAGGGTCATCAAAGGAACTAAAGGTTTGCAAAAATATATTTGACATGGTTGGTTGGCTTACATTCACCAAACAAGGAAAGGAGGTATGATAAGTCACATTAGTAAAAATTTAATAGCAAGAAAAATATGATTTATCTAAATATTTTATGTTTTCTAACTGAATGAATTTTACCACTTTAAACTAGAATTTTCTAGATTCAATTGAAATAAATTCTACTACTACTCAATATAGAAATGATAGAATAACTCTAAACATATATGTTGAATGCGTAAAACAATTGAGAGGGGCTGAATTAGTTGTAGCAAATTAAAAATACAAAACCCTCAATAGTAATTAGATCCATAAACATTCATTAACCCCTTATTATATTAAAGTGATTAATCATGAAATGCAGATAATAGAAACTAGAATAACAACACCACACACAAGAGAACACTATATTTACATGGAAAACCCAATGAGGGAAAAACCATGGTGAGAATTAGCTAACAATATAAGTAATTGCAAAATCGATACAATGACACACTATCCAAAGAGGCTCACAGATAGGGCTCACTACCACCAAAAGAAAAAAAGAAGATTGAAGAGAAATTTTACAAAAATAACTTCTCAATACAACAAGGAATCCACCACAAATTCTCCAACACTTTTTCAACCTTGATGAAAATATTATGGACACCTTCAGCTCACCACATTCAGGAATCCAACACTTTCAAGTTCACACTACTTTTCTCAAATTTTCATCTATACTTTTTTAATTCACATCACATTTATAAATCACATCTATCTTGCATCCATCTTGATTCTCTCTTGCATCTTACAACACCACTCTTATTTATCACCCTCAACCCTAAAAAACCTTCTCCAAGGTTGGAAACTATTTGTTACATTTAAAAATTCAAATCAAGTTGGCACCTAAACATTCCCATGGTGGATAGGAATGAAGGTGATCCATTTAAATCATTAGTTAGGACCCAAATTAATCCTAACACACCTCAACATTATTTCATAAACTTTTCATGTAGTGTTAACACTAGGTCGGCCAATACCCATGTTAAACACCATAAAACATTAAGTACATACTTCATTAAATCAATTCAAAAAATTTAGGAAACAAAATTCACTTAAACATGATCTAGAAAAATCCCTGAACTACCTAATATCTAACAAGACTTCATCCAAACTTTCATCATAGAAATACCTCAACCCAAAACATCTAGTTAGCTTTATTCACACACAGATGCATGAAACACACATTTTATTGTACCAAATCAAGTGAAACCTTGAATTCTAAAAGATACAAGTATTATAAGTAACTTCTTAGATTTTCACAACTTGAAACCAAAATGTGGAGAAACACGGAACAAATACATTTCTCCCAGACCACAAGAAACACCATTAAAAAAATAGTTCACACATTGGTGAAAATATCTCTCTACATAGCGATCCAAAAACCCAAATTCTAGATATAGAAACTACTGGCAACCTTAAACAATATATCTAGTCTGGATAGGCATAGAATCAACATAGAAGAAATGTGGAGCACATCATGGAACATGTTCTTAACACGCAACATAATTTTCTCTGTTTATCAATTTTTCTCAAAAGAACTTGGAAACCAAGTACCAGAGACATAATCCCATCACAATACACTATTCCAACACATCTCCAGACACTACAACATAAAAATAAGGGTAAATGCAAAAATATGGGGGGCCAAAAAGGGGTCTTAAGTGGCTAATTTTTTTATGAAATCAAGAAATACTGACCTTCGATGTGAAATTGAGGATAGTTACACTCAAAAAAATTAGATGCAACAAAAACAAGAATTGTAGTGATCCAAGTCTACTTTCTAAACTACTATTTTTTTAATGGTGGAGATTAAGGGGTACAAAAGAGGGAGCCACAAAAATTAGTGTTTTTGTCAAAAAAACATAACATGACGAATTTTGTGGCTCCCTCAAAAGGTTAAATTTTTTGGTAATTTTAAAATCGCTTTAGTGAGAAATTAGCTAACAACATGTTGTTTATGCCAGATTTTTATAATAATTTTTTAATGAATATTTGATTTTTTACTAATTTTCAAAGTGAAAACTTCCTGAAAAACAAAGTTTTGGTTGTGCCACCCCTATAAATTTTGAAAACGAATTGAAAATCAATTCTATTTTTTAATATGTGTAGAATGGAGTCTAGTTTCTAAAAATTTAATTTATTTGAAATTTCGATGAATGATTAATTTATAAAGAAAAAAATACAAAACAATGTTTTTTTCAAAAAAAAAGACACACAAACAAAATTAATTAAAGATGAAAGGCTTAATATAGTAAAAATGTGAAAAATATTACATCATTAGATAGCTAAGAGAGAGCCTAACATTACCCAAGGGTTCAATTTGTTCAACTTTGAAACATGTGAAAACCTTCAATGCTTAGCACAAACGTGATTATGTGAAATATTGTAGAATTTGAAAAAACATGTCTTTGGATGTTGGGAAGGCACTCCAAGCCTTTGGGTTGGTATTCCAAAGAAAATACCAAACCTAAGGCTTGTGGATTCCCAAGGAAAGAAAGAACGCTGGTGCGTTATAATGTGCTCGCGTTATTTCATAGTTTTGACATGTTTTTTTTGTTTGCGCTTGAGTTTCCTAAGCAAGACATAATGTGAGAGTGTTGTAATGTGCTCGAATTATGTCTTTCTTTGTGTTAAACTCTAGTCTACTAAATTTATGTATATATATTTGTATGTATGCATGTATGTTTGTATGCATGCATTCTTGTGTAAGTATGCATATTTTTATGTGTGTATTCCTATATGTATGTATGTATTTATGTAAGATTGTATGTACATATGTATGTATTATTGTATGTGTATAAGTATCTATGTATATTCATATATGTGTATGTCTTCTTATATGTATGAATGTATTTAGAGGGAGGGAGAGACTTGAGAGAGAGACCTGAGAGAGGGAGGTGGGGTGGGAGGGATAGACCTGAGAGAGAGAGAGAGGGAGAGAGTGGGAGAGAATGGTTTGGAGTGATAGGGAATTATCTAGGTAGGGTGGGGGGATAGATGGAGAGAGAGGGAGAGGGGTGGGAGATAGAGACAAGAGAGAGTGGGAGAGAGAGAGTTATCTAGGTAGAGTGTCAGAGGGAGAAAACTGAGAGATATGGAGAGAGGGAGTGCAAGAGAGAGGGAGTGGGAAAGATAAGGAGTGAGAGAGAGGGCGTGAGAGAGATCTAGGTATGGTGCCAAAGGGAGAGACTTGAGAGATAGGGAGAGAGAGGGAGTTGTAGAGAGAGGGAATGAGAGAGAGGGAGTGAGAGAGAGATAGATGGAGTGAGAGAGAGAGGGAGAGCGTGTGGGAGGGAGAGACCTAAGAGAGAGGGGGTTAGAGTGAGAGGAACTTATCTAGGTAGGGTGGGAGGGATAAAGGGAGAGAGGGAGTTATCTAGGTAGGGTTCCAGAGGGAGAGACCTAAGAGAGAGGAGGGGTGGGAGGGAGATACTTGAGAGAGAGAGAGAGGGAGTGTGAGAGAGATGGAGTGGGAGTGGGAGGGAGTGAGAGAGAGGGAGTGATTGGGAGAGAGATAGAGGGAGGGAGAGAGAGGGAGAGAGATAAAGGGAGTGAGACAAAGAGAACTGAGAGAGTGAGGAGGTGGAGGGAGAGAGGAGTGGAGTGGGAGATGGCCTGGAGTGAGGACCTATCCAGGCAGGATGGAGAGAGAGATGAATGGAAATGAGAGTGGACAGAGAGGAGGAGAGAGAGAGAGAGACATCTAGTTATGTAGTTAGGTCTTGAGGAGATATGAGAGAGGGGGTGGGATGGATTGCAGAGGAGGGATGGGAGAGAGAGACCCAGAGGAGAGGGGTGGAGGGAGAGACCTTGAGGAGGAGGGAGAGAGATAGAGGAGTAGAGATAGAGGATGAGGAGAGAGACCCAAGAGAGGAGAGGGGGAGGGAGGACCCAGATAGAGAGCATGGGAGAGAGGCATTGAGTGAGAGGGACAGAGGGGAGCAGGAGAGAGTTAGTCTATAGGTAGGGTCTCTAGGATGAGAACTAGAGACAGGGAGAGAGAGAGAGAGAGAGAGAGGGAGGCAAGAGAGGGAGTGAAGAGATAGGGAAGGAGGAGGAGAGGAAGAGAGACAGAGGGATTGAGAGAGTTTATCTAGGTAAGGTGCTAGAGGGAGAGACCTAAGAGATAGGTAGAGGGATGGAGTGTGATAGAGAGGGAGTGGGAGAGAGTGAGTGAGGGAGTGGGAGTGGGAGAGAGAGAGAGAGTATGTGTGTGTGTGTGGGAGGGAGAGACATGAGAGAGAGGGAGAGAGAGAGAGGGAGTGGGAGAGAGGTGTTGGAGTGAAAGGGACTTACCTTGGTAGGGTGGGAGGGATAGAGGGAGAGAGAGATTTATCTAGGTAGGGTGCTAGAGGGAGAGACCTAAGAGATATGGAGAGAGAGGGAGTGGGAGAGAGGGAATGAGAAAGATGGAGTGAGTGGGAGAGAGATAGAGGGAGTGAGAGAGACATAGAGATAGACACAAAGAGACAAAGACAAAGATAGAGAGAAAGAGAGAGAGGGAGAGGGAGGGAGGGTGTGGGAGGGAGAGACTTGAGAGAGAGGGAGTGGAAGAGAGGGGGTTGGAGTGAGAGGTACTTATCTAGGTAATGTGGGAGGGATATAGGGAGACATATTTTCTAGGTAGGGTGCTAGAGGATGAGACTTGAGAGAGAGATGGGCTTTGGATGGAGAGACCTAAGAAATAGGGAGAGAGAGGTAGTGAGTGAGTGAGAGAGATGGAGGGAGAGAGGGAGAGGGAGAGAGAGAGAGAGAGAGAGAGAGAGAAAGAGAGAGAGAGAGAGAGAGAGAGAGAGAGAGGAGAGAGAGGGAGAGACATGAGAGAGGGAGAGATAGATACTTGAGAGATGGAGATATAGATACTTGAGAGAGAGAGGGAGAGGGTGTGGGGGGAGAGACTTGAGAGAGGGAGAAGGGGTGGGAGGGAGAGTCCAGAGAGAGAGAGGGAGTTGGAGAGAGTGATATTATGTTTTAGGGTTTAATGGTATAGGGTTGAGGGATTAGGGTTTAAGGAATAGTGTCTAGGGTTGAGGGTTTAGGGTTAAGTGAGAGACCTAGATGGATAAGGAGGGATTGATGGCTAAGGATAGAGAGAGAGGAAACCTTTAGAAAATTAACATTTTCATAATGTGAGCGTGTTTTGAGGAAGTTGAGATATAGTTATTTTGTATAGCAAGACAAAACACACTCGCATTATAACATGGGCACGTATTAATGAAATCTTGTTTTGGCTTGCTCTAAAAATGGTAAAAGAGTCAACAAACTTGTGATCTAGGTTTACATGCTTTGTTATTCTCCTAGTTATACACATGTTCCAAAAAAAGAAAGCTTTTTGATGTTTTTGGGAAATTCACATGAAATTTTTTCACATTCTACCACCTTTGCATGAACTTTCCACCACCTTTTTATGCTTTTCCAAATTAGGAAGGAGGAAATAAAATAGTTTTCACATCAAATTTGATATATATCAATTCAAGTCTCAAATTTTGTAGTGTTGCAATGTTAATTGTGATTGAATTGTAGGAATTTAACATTATACATTGGTTATTTGTATTGTTGTTGTGTGATTTAAAATATGGGTATTAGAAAGATAAAACTAAACACACACCAATGAAATGTATTACATTAATGAGATTGAAATAACAAAGCAAGCTTCTATAACTATTCATTCAAAATCATTCCATCTTCCTCTATTCTTAATGATCTCTCAATTCATGCTCTCAGATTTGTATGTTGCACATGAATATACAAGATGGCAACCTAAGAAACGAGATGCTATATGAAATGTAAAGCTAAATGCCTACATCTACATGTTTATGGTATTTTTGATTGCAATACTAAATGAAGTATGAGATTCTTGTTGCTATATTCAAAGATGATACTAAGATGATTATTGTAATTGAAGATGCAATTATAAATGAAATTATGTAGGAAAATGCAACAAACTAAGATGCTAAAACTAAAATTTCCATGATAATACTAATATGAACTAAATGCTAACTAAAATGCTCTCAAAATTCTCTCAATTGCCAATATGATTTCTGCAGCATAAGTTTATGATCAAATCATTGTTTAAAATTTGTAGAATGATCTTCTATTTATAGATTTTTCCAAGCGTAGGATGAGGTGGAAAAGATGGACAGTCAAGATCATGATCCTATGACATCAACAGTGGAGCACAAAGAGGTTGGAGGAATTCATGGAGGTTGCTCCATTTGGAAGAGTAAATATTCCAAGTGTCAAAGACCATCAATTGAAAGAAGGAGCCATGTGTCTCCAAGGAGGTTAGGAAGTGAGAAGAATATTTCTAATTTAGAAATTAGAAATAAAGGAAATTATGTGACATATGATGATGTGGAGGGTGAGTTGGAGGAAGTTAGAAAATTATGGAGAAATGTGACAAATTTGAATTAAAAATTCAAATTTAATGAGGAAGGAGAATAATCAAGTAAAAAATTATTTAAATTTGTGTATTTAATTAATTGAAGAGGAAAGATGATTTTTGAATAGAAGAATAAAGAGGTGAACTATACAAATAAATTTATCAATTTATTTATATGAGTAGAGGAATTAAGATTAATTAATTAAATAACTAATATTTAATTAATTGTGCTCCAGACCATTTTTATGTGTATACATTTTGCCCCTCTTTGAAGTGATGTGTTTACACATTGCTTCAAAGAAAAAATTGTCAAATCATGATGATAAAAAATTTGACATGCCTCAGATGCTTATTTTTCAATGATGATTGATAGACGCCCCCTCGAGAGATAAATTGGTGAATTTTTGGATTTTTTAATTTTGTTTTTAGAAATTTTTGATGATTTTGAAATTTTCAACATGCTTCAACAATTTTTCTCCCAAAAAAAGGAGGGATCTAATCATAAGTAAATTTTGTAGAAATATAGAGAGTTGAGCTGATGGAATGATAAGGATTTGATACAAATACAAGATAAAATGATAGCACATGCAAGAAAGCAAGCAAGAAAACATGTACAAATGATTCAAAAACAAACAAGGTATTGCCCCTGTCAAGCTGTAAACCATTGATTGATTGATTGATGATGATGATAGATTGATAGTTGACCTCATGATAGGTGAAGATTAATGATAGGATGATGATGATTGACCTCATGATAGGCGAGGATCAATAATAAGATGATGATGATGGACCTCATAATAGGTGAGGATCAATAATAGGATTGATGATGATTAACCTCATGATAGGTGAGGATCAATGATATGATAGATGATGGTTGACCTCATGATAGGTGAGGGTCAATGATGATTGATTGATTGGTTGGTTGATTGGGTTTACAATAAGATTAGGATATGACCACTGATGCAATTAGATCATTTGACAAGATTGATTGACCGGATTGATATGGATTAAGGATTGACTTGCATTTGGATTATTGAATGGAATGATAGAAGAGGATTTGATGAATTGAATTTGATGAAGGGAGTGAATTTATTGAATGGTTGAATGATTGGATTGAGATGATGGATTAATTAGATGAAATTGGAAGATTAGGAAGATGATGCCAAATGATGGATAGGAGAGGATGATAAGTGATAGGAGATTGGGAAGAGAAGATTTGAAGAAATAAAACACAAATGGATTCAAAAGTAAGTATGATGTTGCCCTAGTCAAACTACAAGTCGAGATGGATTGATGATGATGATGAGAGTGTTGTTGATGAGGGAAGGATAAATCTCGAAACAACATAAGGAAAGGGAAGGATACATCTTGATGATGATGATGATCAAAGCTTGTAGTAAGGCTAGGAACAAGACCAAAGATATGATTAAATGATTTGTGCCAAATTGAATGGATTGATTAGATGAGATTGGAAGAAATGATTGGATGGACTAATTAGATGAAATTGGAATAAATGATTGGATGAATTGATTTAGATGAGATTGGATGATGCTTTATGATGATATGAGATGGATTTTATTATGCAGATGAGATATGATGGATATGATAATGCTCATGCACAAACTAACATGGATGAAATCTATCTTAACCATGCAAATCTAACTATGCAATTTTTCCATTTGATTTATTGTGCTTAGCATCATCATTGAGCTTATTAAAATGTTGAAAGTTATTACAAACATCGATGGTATAATTAGACCATGATGTTCTGTTGATTTTTGATATTGTAAGATAACACAAGCATCTAGGCATAATTGGACTGAGATGACCTAGGCATCACTTGCGTAAATAGACAAGAGTTAATCCTTTTCCCATGTAAATTCAGAATGTCATCAATGGTACTTTGCATAGCATGTCCCATGACGATTTGCATAGTAATAATGATTGAATCACAGACAACAGACAAAGAAAATATCATTCTCCTTCTTATCCCCTCTATTTCATGACATCATCGTGGTACTCTAGAGAAATGATAACAACAATCGAGATACGATAATTGAACATACATGTTAACGTGATCCAACCATAATTCAAAAGATGAACATCCAATAAGATTTGATTTGATTTTTTTTTATGTTGATTTAGATGGCCAATTTTCTAATTGATTATGGTTGATGTGCAATTTGATGTTTAGGGTGATTGTCGTTATTGCTAGGTTGCCTTGCTATTTGTTGTATGTTGGTTTAAGCTTAATGTGGGTTGTCCCCAATGAGTTCAAGATTTTTCCCCTAGTCTATGGTGATACACGACCAATTTATTGATGAAAGCATATGATTTATTGATTTTGTTTTGCATTTTGGAAATATTTTGATTTTTTTGGATTTTGATGCTTTCTAATTTTTTTTGGATTTTGATGTTTTCTGATTTTTTCTGGATTTTGATGTTTTATAATTTTTTTAGATTTTTCAAGGACATTTAAGATGGACTAGGATGACCTATTGAAGAAACAAGATTCCCCACAATATAAGATAAGATGCATGATGGAGGATATGGTATGGAAGATTTGGATGAAGTGAATAGGATAAGATGCATGATGTTCAAGAAGATCCTTAACCTTGTCTAGATCAAAGGTGAAAATGTAAGGAAAGAACATGGAGAGGATAATGGCCATGAATGATAAGAGGAAAATGGAAGATAGCATATGGATAGGGACATGGATATGGAAGATAATATTTTCATGATAGGAGGATGGAGGAAGGGTTTAAGAATCAAGTTTCACAACTAATATCCCTCGAATGTGTGTTCTAATAAACCATGGACATGGGAGTTAGACTCATAAATTTTGGCATGATAAATGAAGCTAAGGACTTATGCGAAGCTTTGAATTAAAGGAGGATAATGGGGGATGGATGTTGGATAATAGATAGGAGGTTAGAAGGCTTGTTTATGGATAGATGGAAAGGATGGAAAGATCAACATTGGCACACACCTTGAAGGGTGGTGGAGTGATGGAGGAAAAATGGATTTGGAAGGTGATAGGTTTTCAGATGGAATATTGGAGGAAGCTTTTGGATTAGAAAATTTGGATTCCAATTTTGATTTTATTGCTTCTATGAGACTTTTATGAATCCACATGAATTTTGATTTTTCTATTTACTTTATGGGCCTTTGTGGCCTTTGAGATTTTTCTCTTTGATTTATGGACCTTTGTGGTCTTTGAAATTTTTATTTTTTCTTTGTAGGCCTTTGTGGCCTTTGGATTTTCTTTTGAATTGATGGGCCTTTGTGGCCTTTTGGATTTTTCTTTTGATTTTGGATCAAATTTTTTAAAATTTTTACATGACTCTTCAAGGAGACATGTTGATCCTTTGATACATGTGGATTTTGATATGGAATATTTTGATATTTGGCACCCAAATTTCTTCCATAAGCAATGGGAGAAGCGAATTTAGATGAATGATATGGAGGTATTATGGATGAGTTAATGTAGTTAGAATTTTGAAAGGGCATAAAGGATGTGTGCCTTTGCTATTCTTGGTGAAAAGGAGACAGAGGGATGTAGGACCCTAATATGGATGGAAGGGTTGATGAACTAAGGTTTGGATGATAAGGACCAAGGATAGATGGAAGGTTTGATGGACTAGGATAATTAGGTTTAGCATGAGGTGTATAGCCAAGGCAATGAGAATATATATTTTCTTGGGTAGGAAGGGGTTCTAGGATACCTTGTTCATGAAGGCCTAATCATTTTCCTTTGTAGTTCATATTTTGAAAAATTCATTTACCAATGGGATATTCATTATTTATGAAACAAGATGTGAGTCCATTTTGGGGAGGATATGATATGGATGATAGGATAGGTGGTGGAAGTAAGCTGGAGTGGATAAAGGTGGAAGATCCCAATTTATAGTTATGGGGTTCATGGATAGTTTGAATAGGTGGGCTAGGCTCTTGACATGTAGATGATGAGGTACTTTGATCTTGACTTGAAGAAGGATCATGAGGTGTAGGAGATGAATTAAGCATGGAATCATCATGAAGTGGTGTGAAAGGAATATCTTGATCATGAGATGGTAGGGCACCATTAGATAGGATGGAAGAATTGTCATGCTCTTGGGATGCGATGGAATCATGAGAGGGTATGGATTCATTAGATGAGGTGGAATAAGTACTTGGAAGGATACTTTCCTCTTGAGATGAAAGGGGATCATTGTGGGTGAATAATTAAATGAGGGGATCATCATAAGATTCTTGAGAGATGGGATCTTGGTCAAATATTGGAAGGGCTTGTGGAATTTTGTTATCATTGGATGGAGTGGAAAGAATAATTTGATCTTGATGTGAATCATTGGATGTAGAGAGTATGATAGGAGAAGGTGGTTGGATGAAATCATTAAATTGAGTGGAAGAATCATGAGGTTTATTTTGGCTTGTGGGAGATGAAGATAGGTGCATGACATGATAGGATTTTCAATATCATTTTTGTTTGATGGCTTAGATTTGGGCTCATTTAACCTTTGCAAGAATTTAGAAACATTGAACTTGGATGATGTTGTTTTTGGTGGAGAAGATGTCATGTTCATATTTCTGTCAAAGGGATAAGGACAAATATCTTGCAACGAATATCTCTTTGTTGTTCCCCTTTGCATGTCTTGGATTTTTTGTTGGAGATTTTGTATTTGTTGGGTCAAAGCATCCATTGGATCTATGTTTTGTGAGTAAACCTTTGTCCTCTTGGGAATTTCTTTTAATTGGTTGACATCAGAATCAGTTGGTAGTTTGACACCTTGATTGGCCAACATCAAAAGGTATTTTTCTCCATCCTTTTCTAAAATTGTCTCCATGAAGTTGTGAAATTGAGGGTCTTGTTGAGCTTGTAAGATTTCCTCATCCATTATTTCATCATTTTTCAGTTTAGTGGAACTTGTGAAAGGAATTTTCTTCTGCTTCTACCATGGTTGTTTGGGTTTCCATTTCAAGTGATAAAACTATACTTTGATCTTTGTTTAGGAGTGCCAAGGATATACCCAAGTCGAATAGAATGAAAAATTATATTAATGAGACTAAGGTGGGATCTAATTATACAACGTTGTTTCATGATGAAGGATGATAGATCTTGATGATGAAAATCAACTAACAATTAGAGATAGGTTTGATGATTAGGCACTTTTAGATGTTTTGATCCAAGTTTAGTTAAAGTGATGGTTAAATGAGGAATGATCTATGCTGAGAAAAGAATCCCTAAATCTAGTTTCAATTTTCTAATAGATGCTCCAAAATAGGGCCCATATACTCTAAAAGATTGCACAAATGCTATAAAAGATTGCATGAATGCTCTAAAATATTGCATGGATGCACTAAAAGATTGCACGGATATGCTAAAATATTGCACAAATGCAATAAAAGCTTGTATGGATGCACTAAAATATTGTACAAATGTGCTAAAATATTGCATAGATGTGCTAAAAGATTGCACGGGTGGGCTAAAATAGGGAATGAATGCGCAAATCTGGAAAATGCTCTTTTTTTTAATAGTTTGATTGATTTTTTTGTTCTTTTGGCAGAGAATCTGATTGTTTTGTTTAGATGTTCCTCTGAATTAATGGTTGTATATTCCAGTATGTGATGTTTGTTCAAAAATTTATTTCAAAACACGCATGTGAAACACATCAAGCAAGTACAATCCCTAAGGTTGTGAAGGACAGTATTTACTGGATTCCCACTTGGATTTTTAGTCCAGTTGTGCTTACTTTTGGTGAATGATTAGAGGCTTGACAACACTAGCTCCCCCTTACATTGCACTCACTTCTTGGGTCAGCCAAGCCTTAGTCCTCTTGAATCTCCCATGATGGACTTCTCATTTCTACCAAAAGCCACAAGAATGTGGGATGGCTTCAAAGGTTATACCTCTTGCACCAACAAATATAAAAGGGATTTTGGCATACTAAAACAAGGGTTTTAGTAAGGGCATTCCATTCGTGGGGGATCATCCATACAACAAGAGACCATTGTTTCCCTTCTTTTCAGAATAATCCTCATGATACTTTGACTTTTCTCAAGTACCCATACTTATATCCCAAGTGGAAATCGCTTGGCTTTAGCGTGTTCCCGATTGGGTCGTTCCATTGGGGTGATTACCTCTTATCCCACCAAGGCAGACCCTCTAAGGATTAAATGTAATAAAATGAAAAAATGTGGGTCTAGCTTTCTAATCACCCAATTAATGGGAGAGCATACACACCTACCACTATCCAAACACAACAAGCATGGTGTTCATTTATCCTTCTAATTAAGCTATGTTCCTAACTTAATCAAAAGAAAGAACAATAAATTCAACCCTGCAACCAATTGTTAGTAGTTTGAACATTGAATTCTTTGACAACATTCTTTATGGTTTCAGCAGAGCCTCTGACTGCGTGTAAGATTCTTGAAAAACAAAGAAACACAGATTAGTTCTCAGACTAATAAATTTCTGGAAAATAAAACCAATGCACCATAATAGTAAATAGATGTGCTAACAAATCATATAGATTTGCTAAACAATACTATGAATGCACTAAAAAAGTCTATGTATGTGCTAAAATAAATTATGAATGTGCCATAAAACTCCCTGTATGCACCAACAAATGGTACAGATGTGTTGCATGATTCCACAGATGTGCCAGAACAGAGAATGGATGTGCCGGATAATGTTTTGCATGTTCCAAAAGATCTTACGATCATGCCAAAACTTTATATGTCCAAACCTATAAAAATACTTTTCCAGAAAAAAATATTAAAAATAGGGGTTGGGCCCCATGGTGGGCACCAATTTATGTGTGATTTAAAATATGGGTATCAGAAAGATAAAACTAAACACACACCAATGAAACATATTACATTAATTAAATTGAAATAACAAAGCAAGCTACTATAACTATTCATTCAAAATCGTTCCATTGTCCTCTATTCTTTATGATCTCAATTCATGCTCTCAGATTTGTATGTTGCACATGAATATAGAAGATGGAAACCTAAGAAATGAGATGCTATATGAAATGTAAATCTAAATTCCTAAATCTACATGTTTATGGTATTTTTGATTCCAGTTCTAAATGAAGTATGAGATTGGTGCTGCTATATTCAAAGATGATACTAAGATGATTATTGTAATTGAAGATGTTGTTCTAAATGAAATTATGTAGGAAAATGCAACAAATTAAGATTTTAAAACTAAAATTTCCATGATAATACTAATATGAACTAAATTCTAAATGCTAACTAAAATTCTCTCAAAATGCTCTCAATTGCCAATATGATTTCTACAACATAAGTTTATGATCAAATCCTTGTTTAAAAGTTGTAGAATGATCTTCTATTTATAGATTTTTCCAATTATGGGATGAGGTGGCAAAGATGGATGGTCGAGATCATGATCTTGGGACATCAACAATGGAGCACAAAGAGGTTGGAGGAATTCATGGAGGTTGCTCCATTTGGAAGAGAAAATCTTCCAAGTGTCAAAGAGCATCAATTGAAAGGAGCCATGTGTCTCCAAGGAGGTTAGGAAGTTAGAAGAATATTTCTAATTTAGAAATTAGAAATAAAGGAAATCATGTAACATGTGATGATGTGGAGGGTGATTTGGAGGAAGTTAGATAATTATGGAGAAATGTGACAAATTTGAATTAAAAATTCAAATTTAATGAGGAAGGAGAATAATCAAATAACAAATTATTTAAATTTGTGTATTAAATTAATTGAAGAGGAAAGATGATTTTTGAATAGAAGAATAAAGAGGTGAACTATACAAATAAATTTACCAATTTATTTATATGAGTAGAGGAATTAAGATTAATTAATTAAATAACTAATATTTAATTAATTGTGCTCCAAACCATTTTTATGTGTATACAGTTGTTAGTAATTCTATTCAAGAGTGATGTACAATTGGATGTTGAAAAGGAAACAAGCTTGTGAAAAACTCAAATTGTTAAGGATTTTGATGCAAGAAGAAACAAAGACTACATAATTGGGTAGAACTCCATTCAAATCTCTGCTTTTTAGGTATGTGAAGTCTTTACACATTTTCTTTAATTTTTCCTTAATTCTATTATGTTTCTTTATCATCCCTTATCATACATGCTTAATACAATTCTTTGATTTTGTTATTATGGATATTCCATGTTCATCATTGTATGTTTTTCATTATAACCTTAGCCCCTCTTGGCACATTTTAAACTACTCAATTCTTTACACTTGCCAATTACATTTTAAACCACATCTCTTTGAGGTATTTTGTTAAACAATTGACCTACCTTGTGTATGCTTCCATATTTTATATACATATATATGAGAGTAGTTATAAGTATGTAATATAATAAATCATTTCTCAATCCTTTTCTATGAATGTGCATACCCCTTTCCAAAGCTTCCATTTTTGTACAAGCATGGGGGATGTTGGAAAATGTAGTGGAATTTGGTTTACACCTAGAAATTGCATTTTCTTAAAAATTTCTAAAGCCTTTTCAACAAATCTATTTTGTGTATATCCTGAAATCATTGTAGTCCACGAGGACGTATCTCATTGAGGCATTTTGTCAAACAGTTCTACCAAAGTAGTTATTTTCCTTATCTATGCTACTAAATTTCCTATACATGTCTACCAAAGCATTTTATCAAATAGCATAGACAAGGAAATCGACTGTTTGAAAAAATACCTCAAAGAAATGTGGTCCCATGGTGATGTGCATCACTATGAGACCACATTTCTTTGATTCATTTTTTCAAACAACTAATTTATTTGTCTATGCTACCAAATTTTTCATGCATGTCTACCAAAGCATTTTATCAAACATCATAGACAAGACAATCAACTATTTAAAAAAAATCCTCAAAGAAATGTGGTCTCATGGTGATGCACATCACCATGAGACCACATTTCTTTGAGGAATTTTTTCAAATAGTCGATTTCCTTGTCTATGCTACCAAATTTTCCATGCATGTCTACCAAAGAATTTTATCAAACATCATAGACAAGGAAATCAACTATTTGAAAAAATGCCTCAAATAAATGTGGTCTCATGGTGCACCATGAGACCACATTTCTTTGAGGCATTTTTTCGAAAAACTGATTTCCTTATCTATGCTACCAAATTTTCCATACATGTCTACCAATTTATTTTTTTCAAACAATCCCCCTTTCTTTCAATTATTTGATTGATGTTTGGATACCTTGTTCTAATGGTAGGATGTTGACAAAAGTTGTGGAATTCGGATTTATACTCAAGCCAATTGTATTTTCTTGAAAGTTTGTAATGTCTTTTAAAAAATCCATTTTGTGCTTATCTTGCAATCATGGAATTTCATGAGACCACATTTGTTTAAGGCATTCCATCAAAAGATTCATGTGAGATTTGTCTATGCTACCACATTTTTCATACATGTCTATTTGTGGACATTATATTGATAGGTCATACATTAATAAATTGCTATAGAGAAAAATCACATTCAATAAATTCTTGCAAGGTAGAAATACTTAAAAAAAATTAGCTTTCCATTTTCCTTGTTTTCTTATTGCACTTGTTTATTCATCTTGGTGGAGGCATTTTTACAAATAGTTCATGTGCCTTGTCTATGCATCCACATTTCACATGTTTCTACTAAGGCAATTGCAACCATAACACTCATGAAATTCCCCCCCTTATATGTTTCGATAGATGTTATACCCCATTCCAAGGTCCCCATTACAAGGTATGAGATCACTACCTTGACAAGATTACCACATCGACAAGCTAGTGAGCTCACTAGCTTGTCGATGTGGTAATATTGTCAAGGTATTGGGTTGTTTGAAAAAATGCCTCATAGAAATGGGGTCTCACAATAGCTAGTGATCTCACTAGCTTGTCGATGCACTAAACTTGTCAAGGTAGTGGTATGTTTGAAAAAATTCCTCATATAAATAAGGTCTCATGGTGATTTACATCATCGTGAGACCCCATTTCTATGAGGTTGATGCAGTAATCTTGTCAAGGTAGTGGGTTGTTTGAAAAAATGCCTCATAGAAATGGGGTCTCATGGTGATGTGCCTCATTGACAAGGTAGTGGGCTGTTTGAAAAATTCCTCATACAACATCACCATGAGACCCCGTTTCTATGAGGCATTTTTTCAAACATCCCACTACCTTGTCAATTCTACTACATTGGCAAGCTAGTGAGCTCACTAGCTTGTCAATGCAGTATCATTAACAAGTTAGTGGGTTGTTTAAAAAATTCCTCATATAAATTGGCTCTCACAATGACATACCACATTGACAAGGTAATGGGCTATTTGAAAAAATTCCTCATAGAAATGGGGTCTCACGGTGATGTACATCACTATGAGCCCATTTCGATGAGGCATTTTTTCAAATAGCCCACTACCTTGTCAATTCTACTACATTTACAAGTTAGTGAGCTCAATCACTACCTTGTCTATGCTACCACATTTTGCATACACGTATACAAAAACATTTTGTCAAATAATTTGCATGCCTTGTCCATGCTTCCATTTTGTGCCTATCTTGCAATCATGGCATTCCATGAGACCACATACCTTGTTTCAAAGTTAGGATGCTAACAAAAGTTACATAATTTGGATTTATAGTCATGCCCATTGTATTTTCTTGAAAGTTTGTAATGTCTATTAAGAACACATTTTTTGCCTATCTTGCAATCATGGAATTCCATGAGACCACATTTCTTTAAGACATTCCATCAAAGAATTCTTGTGAGCTTTTTCTATGCTAGAAATACTTCAAAAAAATTACCTTTCCATTTTCCTTGTGTTCTTATTGCACTTGTTTATTCATCATGGTTGAGTGAAATTTACTCTTCTACAGGATGATTGTAAGTATCTTGTATGAAGGGTTAAATGACATATATTTCATTTATTTATATGGATTCATTTTTTAGGAACTAATATTTGTCTCTTTATCATGCTATAGATAAAATTATCTACCATTCTGAGGAAATGATCAAGGATTAAACCAACACAGGAAGAGATAGAAGCTAAGAATGCAAAGAAAGAAACATGGATGAGGGAACACTATGAGAAGAAGAAATTGGAAATTATTGACAAAGACATTCCAAATGAAGAGGAACCTCAACCATCAAGAAGCGATATGGAATTGGTGGCACAAAGGGAACAAATGTGAAACCTTTGTGTTAAGAGAGGTTTGAATACAGTAGTTGGAGACACACCCTCTACCACAAGTGAATATGGAGGGACACCATCTACCACATCTCAAGTTGAGAGTACATCATCATTCACATTTGAGGAAGGAAGTATGCCATCATTCCCATCTCAACTGCAAGGTACGACATCCATTCCATCCTTGATCAAAGGTATGCCATCTAGCCCATCTCATTTAAATCTTGATGAAATTATAAATGTTGAGATAAATTTACCTTTGAGAACACCACCAAGAATTTTGCATAGAAAGCCAAAGCTTTTGATTAATATTGATAAGAATATTTTGCAGCTAATGGAAGGTAAGATTCTGAAATGCACTTGTAGAAGACATTCTCATAATATTTGGAGAGTGTTCTTTGAAAAGTTAAATGAGACCACAAGATATCAACTATTTCTTGGGTTGAGAACATCAGATGCTTCAAGTAAAAAAACTATTGTGAAGAATCTAATGGATGCATATGAGAGTGTGGTTAAGACCTCATGCTCAAGAGATAGTAATGTCACACAAAATGTAATTACATTGACAATAATAAGTAATCAAATGAGGAAAGCTCATATCATTAGAAAGACGATTCAAGAATTAATAGAACTTTTTTATCAAGAGCCATTCAAAGGTGACAAAGAATTGAGGACACTGATTCCACTAAACTATGGGAATTCTCTTGGATACTACCATGAAAAGATAAACCAAATGTTGAAGCATTGAGATCACTAATTGAAGACTATTGGAAGAATAACATAAGGGTGTCTCTGAATCAAAGGTATGTGGTAAGAAGAGAATCAGTAGGTGAAACCATGAGCTACATCCAAAGCAATTTTTGGATACGACTCAAACACAAATTTTTCATAAATTTCTAGAGGATTATCCTCAAATTAAAAAATTTCAAATATATTTTGAAATTCTTAAACCTTTTAATGTCAAGATAAATCACACACGCACTACTTGTTGTAGATTACATATTGAATTTTCTACCCTTTTTGATGGGTTCTGCCACAATAGTGGTTTACACTTTCTGAGAGATCCTGATTTTCACTGAAATCACATATTTTTAGAAAATATAATGATTTAATCCTTGAAAAGTTCCATTAAAAGGATTCCAATTCAAGAGGGTTTGATCAAACCACATTAGACCAAGCCCCCTTGGATAGAACCCCGCTAGTTATAAACCATACCTATAATGGAGTCTTCTTTAAACCTATCAAAATGCTGATAAAAAACCACTTCTGATTTACCTTTTGGGGGATCAAATGAATTCATTTAATTTTTTTTATAATTATGTAGTCCTTATTATAAGCTTCCAAAAGAGTATAATTTTAATTAAATTTAATTTGATTATTAAATTTATTTTTTATTTCTTGTGAATGTAGGTTTTTCACAAAAAATCAAGCTATGTTCTGCACATGTGGAAAAAAGTATATTATCAAAATAAAATTTTGAAAAATATGTTCAGGTTGGGTATTGATGTCCTTGATCCATTAATTTTTATTTTTTTGATACATACAGAAAAAGTTATGTTGTATATAGTCCGCCTATGTCTGAATTATAATTGGTTTGACTTTGAAACTTGATTAAGGAAAAAAAATTTAATAGAACACTATGAAACCAAATGAACTAGTTATATATCATAGTTACAAATCTAAATTCGAAAAGATTAGAATTTTATCCTTCATACAAAAAAATTTATGTTGTATATGGTGAGCATCACTCTTTAAAAGTGTTGTTTACTGATAAAATCTAGTTTTTGAAGGAGATGAAAAAAAGGTGCAATCTGATTCCAAAAAAATGAAAAAAATATATTTAGAATCTATAGACAAAACTTCACAAATCACTAGTTTGCATCATCTTCAAATTCTTCACGGTTTAGCCGCTATAGGAGCCCAAAAGTGAAGATTTAGTTAAAAACAATTAGTTCACTGTCCAGTTTTCCCAAAAATTGTAAACCAATATTGTGGGATCATTTTGATGTTTATCATTCTATATGTTTATATTTTCATACTAAAAATATTTTACAGCATTGTGGCATACATCCCCACCAACATCTTCAAGAGACTTCTTATCAAAAAAATTATGTGAAAGAGAGGAAGTTCAAATATTATATAGGAAATTATGCTTGGATGGCACATGTCAGCATTATGGTGGCTTGCAATGTATGCCAATATGTGAACATATGGAAAGCACACATGTGGTTGGAAAGGAACTAGTAGAGTTTAGAAAGTATAAAATAGTGGCCTACAATACAAAAGATGGTAATCAAGAAAAAAGGTGTGATTTGGTTATTGAAAAGATTCTAGTGTATCAGTTTATGTCTATATTTCATGATAGTATAGTGTATGAGTATGCAATAAATACCCATAGAGATCGATGGTTGGACTTGAAATTCAAGTTATGCAAGGACACCTTTCTAGTTGGTAGCATTGTTTTAATGGTTGAATTTGTAGAGAGCTACACTCTACATCCACATCGTGAGGTACAATCACAATATTAGAACTTCACACAGGTTTCTATATTTGTGCACATAACATTCATTCATGTAGCTGAAAGTATAGAGGATATCAGGAAGGTATTGAGGGAGTACCACTTTTACATTAGTGATGATCACACACATTCTACAGAGTTCGTGTAATTTTTCTTTCAATTGTTCTATAGTGATTTGGCTAGGAGGGGCATAACATACAATCAACATATATTATGGTCAGATAATTGTGCATCACAGTTCAAGAACTCATCGATGTTCTATTGGTTGAGAAGGATGCATGTTATTATAGGTGTTCAACATATGTGGAGCTTTTGTGAGGTCAAGCATGGAAAGGGGGAGAATGGTGGTGTAGGATCATGTATCAAAAGAACATTAGCATAAGAAGAGTTAAAGTATAAATACAATGCAAATTTGATAGATGTAAAATCAATCATCGAGTGGTGTAATGCTTCAATGGGTCCAAGTAATGAAGGTAAGTCTTCAGTTCATAGATTTTTTTGGTTGGTAGATGATACTAACATTGCACCATATGAGGATTGTTGTACAATGATAGGATCAAGTGAGCTACGCTCTTTCCTTAGATAAAATGTAGGTTCATGGAGTATCCATACGTGAAAGATGGCATGCCTTTGTTCTTCATGTACAATTCAAGCCTGGAATGAGTGTGAGTCAAAGGAGTCAGTTGACGAATGGTGGCTAAGTTATCTTATCCCACTTCACATGTATTGGCTCCCAAAAAAATTGGAACTAACATAGATGGAATCATCAATTGACTTTGACCACATATCAGATCTAGTTCAACTAGGTAATTTATCCACTTGCATAGTTTTTGAAATTCCTATTGTTATCTTACTTTGTAGTGTATTTGTAATGTTGACTAATTACATCTAATTTTCTGCACATATCAATGTAGGGAATTTTTATGTAGTTATTGTAGATGAATATAATGAAGAGGGAATGGATTATTACTTGTGTCATTTTGTTAAGGAAAAAAATAAGTTGGAAGCCCTAGTTATAGATGGAGAAAACATTGAATTCCATATAGGCTCAGTGGTTGTTAATAGAACATGGCTTAGAAGGTACCCACATAAGAGTGTTAATGTTTGGCTATTTCAGGACTTTGACATGCATAAAATATTCTTTATTACTCAAACCTTGTCATGGAATCTAATGTTCATTTGATCAAATATGGGGGTAGACCTTTGAACAAGACCTTATGGAAGGTGTGTGAGTCTGACCATGAGGCACTACTTGACACAATAAAGAGTAGATCAGACCCAAATGGTTTGTTGGATTAATTTGAAAGTATGCACATTGGTTCTTATTAATTTTTAAGTATGGACATTAATCTGTATTAAAATTTAAAGTATGCACATCAAGATTAGTTGATAGTTAGACCTTTTGTTTCTATATTTCAAGTTTACATATGTTTTGGTTCCAAGTTTGTACATATGTTTTGGTTTAAATTTTACATATGAATATTAGGAAAATTATATTTTTTGGTTCAATGCATAGCATAGACAAGGTAGTGAGCTGTCATTACAAGCTCACTACATTGTCATTGCTACCACATTGACAAGCTAGTGAGCTCACTACATTGCCATTGCTACCACATTGACAAGCTAGTGAGCTCACCACATTTTCATTGCTACCATACTAACAAGCTAGTCAACTCACTATCTTTTCAATGCAAATGCATTGACAAGGTAGTGAGAATTGTAAGAAAAAATGCCTCAAATAAATAGGGTCTCCTAGTGATGTACATCACCAAGAGACCCCATTTCTTTAAGGCATATTTTTAAACATCTCACTACCTTGTATTCAATATTTCAAACAATATTCCTTCTAACCCCAATTATAGATAGGCAAATTTGTTATTAATTCATTAATTTTTTATTAATCACCCCATTTTATCATTCATCCTACTAATTTTGGCATACCTTTGTGAGAATGAATATTTCTACTCAATGATTAACCACTAGAATTACATCCTTTAAAAAATTAGTTTGATCGACCTCTTAAAAAATGTATGTTTGTGCTCTTTCCTCTTACATTTTATACCGTTTTAATTAACGTCCTAAATTTAGTAATGTGTAAATGCATTGTTTTACATTAAAAACTATAAACTCTAACTTTGACTATATTTTTTTCATATTGTCCTTTTATTATTTTTTTCTACAAGGTAGCAATGACAAGGTGGTGAGCTCTTTGAGGGAATTTTTCTTACAATTCTCACTACCTTGTCAATACATCCACATTGACCATGAGGACATATCTCATTGAGGCATTTTTAAAAATATTTCATGTGCCTTGTATATGCATCCACATTTTTCATGTGTCTACTAAGGAAATTGAAACCATAACACTCATAAAAATCCCCCCTTTTATGTTTTGATAGATTTCATACCCCATTCCAAGGTCCCATTGATGCTATGGCTAAAAGCCTAAAAAATGTGCTTTCAACCAAAATATGGATACATAGAAAAAATATATCAAAGCATAATAGTAAGAAAAAGCATAGACAAGGTATTGATCTATTTGAAAAAATGCCTAAAAGAAATGTGGTCTCATAGTGATGGATATCACCATGAGACCATACTTTTTTGAGGATTTTTTCAAACAAATCATTGCCTTGTCTATTCTACCACATTTTCCATACATTTTCCATTTTGGGCATATACTGAAATCATTCCAATATTTATGGGAAGATTGAAAAATGAACAAATGAAGTCAAAGATTCTTGAACTTAAGACTTCCATGAAGAAAATACAACTGGAAATAGATGATAAGAAAGAAGCAATATGATAACAATAGTTGCAGATGCAAAGGCAATAGTTGGAAGTGTTGAAATTGAAGCAAAACAACTGAAGACTAAATTTAACCAATTAGAAAAGGAATTAAAAGACAAGAAGAATATTTTATCATAAAAAAAAAGAGGTTAGTCTACTCTAAAAACACTTGAAAAAGAAGCAGACCAAATTAAATGAGATACATAATGTATTCAATGAAGGGATTTTTCCTACTCTTGAGAAGTTGAGGAAGGTGTGTGTGTAGATTCTTCTTTGTTTGTCATACAATTGAACTGACTATTCCAACACATCCATATGGGTGGGTTTATGCTATGAAAGGTCCTCTTTTGTACCCAAACACGTAGAAGTATTCTAAGACACATTCTATTGATGAAGTCTCTTAAGAGACCAAAGTGCAAAAGGGTAGTAAAATTTGATGAGCGATTACTCAAAAATTTTGACACTTGGAAAAACTTCATCTAAGGCTACAAGATCATGCAGTGCCCCTCTAAAATAACCTCTCTTAGTTTTTGATAGCTCTAAGTCATTTTCTTGTGGTGAACATATTTTAGTTGATGGAAAACGGGTTAGTTGCATGTAGTGTAAAGTTGGAAAGTGGTGTAACTTATGTTTTTTTTGTCACATGACCAAACTAGTTGTTCCAATATGTCCATATGGGTGGGTTTACTCTATTAAAGGTCCTCTTTCACACCCAAACATGCTGAAATGGTTTGAGCCACATTCTACAGATAAAGTCTCTTAAGAGATCAAAGTGCAAAAGGGCATAAAACTTTGACAAGTGCTTACACAAAAACCATGGCACTTGGAAACACTCCATCTAAGGATACAAGATCATGTAGACCCCCTCTACAATAACCTCTCTGGTTTTTTTATATCTGCAAGTCATTTTACCATTGTGAACAAATTTCTATTGATGGAAAATAGGTCAATTACATGTAGTGTAAAGTTGGAAAGTGGTGTAACTTTCGTTCTATTCATCACATGATTGAACTAATTGTTAAAAAATGTCTACATGGGTGGGTTAATGTTATGAAAGTCCCTCTTTTGCACCCAAACATGTCGAGATTGTTTGAGCCACATTCTACTGACAAAGTCTCTTAAGAGACCAAAGTACAAAAAGGTAGAAAATTTTGATGAGAAAGTACTCAAAAATTGTGGCACTTGGAAACACTCCTTCTAAGGATATGGGATCAAGTAGGGCCCCTATACAATAAACTCTCTCGGTTTATGATATATCCAAGTCATTATGTTGTGGTGAATAGATTTCAATTGATGAAAAATAGGTCAATTACATGTAGTGTAAAGTTGGAAAGTGGTGTAACTTTCATTCAATTTGTCACACAACCAAACCAACTATTCCAACACATATGTATGGGTTGTTTTATGCTAGGAAAGGTCCTCTTTTGCACCCAAACATGTTGAAACAGTCTCAGCCACATTCTATTGGCAAAGTCTCTTAAGAGACCAAGGTTCAAAAGGGTAGCAAACTTTGACGAGTGATTACTCAAAAATTGTGGCACTTGGAAACACTTTGTCTAAGGCTATGGGATCACATAGGGTCCCTCTACAATAAGCCCTCTCAGTTTTTGATAGCTCCAAGTCATTTTCCCATGGTGAACAAATTGCAGTTGATGGAAAATAGGTCAATTACATGTAGTGTAAAGTTAGAAAGTGGTGTAAGTTTTTTTTTCTCATCACACGACCAAACCAACTATTCCAACACATCCATATGGGTGGTTTTATTCTAGGAAAGGTCAATAGATATTTATAGGTGAAGTCTCTTAAGCGACCAAAGTGTAAAAGGGAAACAAAATTCAATGAACGATTAATAAAAAACCATGGCACTTGGAAAAACTCCATCTAAGGCTATGAGATCATGTAGTTCCTCTCTTCAATAACCTCTCTTAGTTTTTGATAGATCCAAGTTATTTTCCCATGGTGAATAGATTTCAGTTGATGGAAAACAGGTTAGTTGCATGTAGTGTAAATTTGGAAAGTGATGTAACTTTCATTCTATTCATCATACAACCAAACCAACTATTTCAACATGTTCATATGTATGGGTTTATGCTAGGAAAGGTCATATTTCACACCCAAACATGTCAAAATGGTTTGAGCCACATTCTACCGACAAAGTCTCTTAAGAGACCAAATTGCAAAAGAGAAGCAAACTTTGACGAGTGATTACTCAGAAACTGTGGCACTTTGAAACACTCTTTCTTAGGCTAAGAGATCATGTAGGCCCCTCTACAATATCTTCTCTCAGTTTTTGATAGATCCAAGTCATTTTACCATGGGGAACAGATTTCAGTTGATGGAAGACGGGTCAGTTGCATGTAGTGTAAAGTTGGAAAGTGGTGTAACTTTCATTATGTTCATCATAAAACCAAATAAACTATTCCAACACATATGTATGGGTGGGTTTATAATAGGAAAGGTCCTCGTTTGCACCCAAACACACCAAAATACTTTGAGCCACATTCTACCGACAAAGTCTCTTAAGAGACCAAAGTGCAAAAGGGCAATAAACTTCAACAAGTGATTACTCAAAAACCATGGCACTTGGAAACACTTTGTCTAAGGCTATTCAATAATGTAGGGCCCCTCTACAATAACCTCTCATAGTTTTTGATAGCTCTAAGTCTTTTTCCTATGGTGAACAAATTTCAATTGATGGAAAACGTGTCAGTTGCAGGTAGTGTAAAGTTGCAAGGTAGGCTACTTTTTTTTTTGTTCTTCGTGGGGCCAAACAATTAGCACCAACATGTCTATATGGGCACATATATGCTAGGAATGGTCATTGAACTTTGTTATAAAAGGTTTGTAGTATTTCCTATTCAAAGGGTCACAGCTTTTTGCCTTTGAAAATTCACAACCAAATTCATATCATCACTATTCGTGAGAACCTAAATTGATTTATTTACAACTTTTCAGATATGCTTGGGGAAAAGGAAATTCTTGAACTTTTAGTTGGTTTTATTTTTGTCATACACGTCTCTTGAAGCTATTTATTGACTATTGTAAGCATGCAATTTTAACTTTTAAAGTTGCATTCTTCTAATTATTGGGTTGAAATTCATGTTTAGAAATAGGATGAATATATATGAAGTTTGTTGTTGGGAAGGTTGATTTGTGATATCTTAATCTGAAATAATCCAATGCCCTTATGATCTTTAATAAGACTTACATTCCTTGAACTTTTTTTTGTGAGACTTAGTTGTTACTTTCCATTTTCTTTTGTCAATAGTTTTAGGATGTTTTCTTTATCTACATAATACATGAAGAATGAAGCATGAAGCATTACTATATTCATATTATTGATTTAATGTTCAATAATATTGCAGGAGAATAATTTTCAAACTTTATTATATATTTACAATTATAGAAAAGAAGAGTGCATGGAAAACAATTGGATTTTAAATATTTGAAGTAAACCATCTATAAATATATATTGAAGCATGGATTTATAATGCAAATATGGAAACCATCAATAAAATAGATTTGTATTAACCAAATATCCATGCAGGCATACATCAATATATGTTGATATAAGTATAAAATATATACAAAATAGCCATATAGGCTTACAAGAATTCCATATAGGCATACAATGTCAAGTATATGCAATACAAAATATGTCCGAAAATTCCATATAGGCATACAACAAAGGACCCCAATCAAAATTTATTTCCCTCCAAGTCAATGAAACAAACGGGTGGCCTTTGTTGTTCGGGTGGATAACGATGTGTATGGCACTTGTTTACTCTGAACTCAAGGGATCCTCCTCCTTTGGTTTCCTAATCAATCTTTATCTATTACAATAACAAGTAAAGACATTAATATATATAAATTACATTATAAAAAATGATATATTTAACAAAATAATATTACCACTACTAGATGATCTCTCTCCTTAAGCGAAATATTTGCATGCTCATCCTATGGAATGTCCAAGTCCTATAGAAACCATCCAAATAGAAATTAAACTATGAATCAATAATCATTTTGTTTTCACTAACTAAGAGTTATAACAATGAATCTAATTTGAAATTCACTAACCTACCTCATACCCCCATGAGAGGCATTGAGCTATCTATTGCAGAAGAAACGCCTTGCTCCATTACCCTATCAACATCTAGAGGTGTTTCCACTTCCATCATCTAAAAATCAAACAACAAATTATTCAATCACGAAAAGTAGAATAGTGATGCAGGTCATAGCTTATAATTTATGAGATAACCAACAAAATTTTGAGTACTTATTGAACTATATATTTCTTCCTATTATGCTTACTATTTTCCCTATCCATAGCTTGTTCGAAATCACATATTTTAGGATTTTATCCATAGCAGTAAGGAAGTGAACTATTTGATAAAATTCTTTGGTAGACATGTATGAAAAATATGTTAGCATAGAGAAGGTAGTGAACTATTTGAAAAAATGCCTCAAAGAAATGTGGTCTCATGGTGATGGAATGCCATGAAAAAATTGTTTTTCATGGAATTCCATCACCATGAGACCACATTTCTTTGAGGCATTTTTTCAAATAACTCATTGCCTTGTCTATGCTATTGCTTACTATTATGCTTTGATCAATTTTTTTCCAAGAATCTATAGTTTGTTGGAAAGCACCTATTTTAGGCTTTTAGCCATAGCAGCAAGGAAGTGAACTGTTTGATAAAATTCTTTGGTAGACATGTATGAAAAATGTGGTAGCATAAGTAAGGTGGTGAGTTGTTCAAAAACACGCCTCAAAGAAATGTGGTCTCATGGTGATGGCCATCACCATGAGGCCACATTTATTTGAGGCATTTTTTTCAAATAGCTCATTTCCTTGTCTATGCTATTACTTAAGGTAGTGAGTTGTTTGAAAAAATGCCTTGAATAAATGTGGTCTCCTAGTGATGGAATGAAATTCCATCACCATGAAACCACATTTCTTCAAGGCATTTTTAAAACAACTTGTTGCCTTATCTATGCTATTGCTCACTATTATGCTTTGATCATTTTTTTCCAAGCATACATAGTTTGTTGGAAAACACTTTTTTTGGGCTTTTAGCCATAGAAACAAGGAAGTGAACTATTTGATAAAATGCTTTGGTAGACATGTATGGAAAATGTGGTAGCATGGGAAAGGTAGTGAGCTGTTTGAAAAAATTTCAAAGAAATGTGGTCTCATGGTGATGGACATCACCATGAGACCATATTTATTTGAGGCATTTTTTCAAACAACTCATTACCTTGTCTATATTATTGCTTAAGGCAATGAGTTGTTTGAAAAAATGCCTCGAATAAATATGGTCTCATGGTGATGGAATGAAAAAATGCCTCGAAGAAATGTGGTTTTATGGTGATGAAATAGCATTCCATCACCATGAGACCACATTTCTTCAAGGCATTTTTTCAAATAACTCATTGCCTTGTCTATGCTATTGCTTATTATTATGCTTTGATTGATTTTTTTCCAATCATCCATAGTTTTTTGGAAAGCACTTGTTTAAGGATTTTAGCCATAGCAGCAAAGATGTGAACTTTGTAATAAAATGATTTGGTAGACATGTATGGAAAATGTGGTATTATAGGCAAGGCGGTGAGTTATTTGAAAAACCGTCTCAAATAAATGTGGTCTCATGGTGATGGACATCACCATGATACCACATTTCTTTGAGGAATTGTTTCAAATAGCTCATTGCCTTGTCAATGATATTGCTTAAGGCAATGAGTTTGAAAAAACTCCTCAAAGAATTGTGGTCTCGTGGTGATGGAATGGCATTCCATCACCATGAGACCATATTTATTTGAGGCATTTTTTCAAAAATATCACTTCCTAAACTATGCTATTGCTTACTCTTATGCTTTGACTGATTTTTTCCAAGCATCCATATTTTGTTGGAAAGCACCTGTTTTAGGATTTTAGCCATAGCAGTAAGAAAGTGAACTGTTTGATAAAATTATTTGGTAGAAATGTATGGAAAATTTGGTAGCATAGGCAAGGTGGTGAGCTATTTGAAAAAATTCCTCAAAGAAATGTGGTCTCATGGTGATGGATGTCACCATGATACCACATTTATTTGAGGCATTTTTTCAAACAACTCATTTCCTTGTCTATGATATTGCTTACTATTATGCTTTGTTAGATTTTTTCCAAACATCCATAGCATAGACAAGGTAGTGAAATATTTAAAAAAATGCCTTAATAAAATGTGGTCTCATGGAATGCCATGACAATAAAATGCAATTCACAGCTGCTCCTAGTTATTAGTTATGCTATGTGAATAAATTACATCACTTCTTATGTTGATTTTCTAAAAAACTATATTGTAATTAAAATTTTGTCATCTATCAACATTTAGTTATTATTTATGCAATGTGAAGTAATGATTTGAGTTTGAAAGATGTACAATGCAATGTAATAAAAAATATGAATATAAACTACACAAATCTATTAAGTACAATTCATTAGTTAAACTCTTTATTCTATTACTTGAGTGAAGGTTTGAACTCCACCGCCACTAGGAGGTGTTGCCATGAAATCTCCATTATTAACATATTGAACATCCAAAATTAAATATTATAATACCATTCATATAAAAATTCTATTCACATGTAATATTTATAATTGTTTACTAGTTACATACCTTGGCAGTAGATGTAGTGGAGTAAAAAGAAAGTGGAGGGCCAGTGAAAATATTATGAACACTATGACCCTAAAATTTTATTGCAATCATTAAACTTAATTATTTAATCTTTCATTTCAAAAATGAAATTAAAAAAAATAAATTCAATAAACATGGTAACATTTACCTAAGTATTGAGGCCAAAATCCTCATTCAAAATGACATTTTCCATCACCAACTGGTCAGTTGCAGATGTAGCTTGTGCACTAGCCTCATGACTATCTATGAGGTCATATGTATAGGAGGACCTGCAAACTTGAAAAGTATGGGGTGGAACCCTACCCCTTGAATTCTCCCCTAGCTCGCACTGTACTAGAGGACTCACATGTTGGATGATACTCTGGGTTAGAGAACTAATAGACTATAAATTATCCACCTAAGCACTTTCCTTCATGACAGAAGGGATAACAATGTGCTCATAAGCTAGTCTAGTGAATTCTCATCTCATTGGCCACTGAGGATCGAGATGTGCACCTGGTCTATCTTATGTTGACCCACTACCTCTCCCCTGAAAGTATCACATATCAAAATAGTTGGAGATTTTGTTCAGGACAAACTCGCAATAGAGTTTCCTCAAGAAATATTAGGGGACCATGTTATTATTGCATGGAGGATGGTAAAAAAAAATCCACCACCTCTTCCAAAAATTATCCTTTATCCCTTGGTCATTTCACCAATGAATAGAAAACCTCTTGCTCGTAAGGTCAAGAATTTGATTTGTATGTGGTTAGTGAATAGTGAACACAAGTCATATTTTATATTTTTTTCATTTTTTACTTGTTTGTAGGATAGTTTATCTGCATAAAAATCTTTGTACTCCCACCTTTTATCTGCCAACCACTTAATTTCTTGCTAATTGCATATACATTTGTTAACATAGCTTAAAGTGAATTTGCAAGCATGGTTCTGAGGTTGAACTTACAGGATCATTCAACCTCACAATTAGCTCCTCAATTTGTTTTTTGTTGTTTTCAATTTCCCCCAATGAGTTTGTTGAGTTCTAGGAGGATGCTAAGGAATTGTTCGAGGAGTTTGTTGTTGTCATTGTTTATCAGGATTTTGTTGGTGTTGTTTTTCATGAGGAGGAGAATTAGGTGGATTTTTGACTCCTAAAAATTAAAGAAATTAACATCAAAAACATATTAAATCTACCTATTTAACAACACATTCACAAAAAAAAAAAAAAACTTACTCCTTGGAGCTCCCTATCGATGCAACATAATTTTGGCAAAGCAATAGCAATGATTCAGTGAAAAAATTGATGAATTTTGGGTCTCCACAACATGAGCGTGCCTTGGAAGGGTTTACAAGCCACGAATGAAGGAAAAATGAGAATGTTCAAATGATTTCATTTAGATTTTTGTTTTCTTATAATAGCATAATGTTCTCACATTATAATGCAGGCATGTTAGAGGCTTGATCACACCAAGCCAAAATATGAGGACATTATAATGTGCTCACATTTTGACTTTTCAAAATTAAAAAAAAAATTGGCCATGTTTTGGCCCCCCAACTTTTTGTACCCGCCGGCCATAGCTCCATCTAATCACAACACTTCCTTAGTATCTCAGCTACACATGCACAACTTGCAACAACCTACTATTCTCTTTTTCACAATTTTCTCAATATCCTCGACATCTTCATCATGCAATAACCTTCTTCAACACATAGTTGACATCAATGACAACACCTTCATACTTGCAAAAATCTCCCCCTTTTCATTGATGGCAACACATGATGTGAATCTCATCCTCTATCCTCTCACTCAATCCTAGCCCTTGAATCCATCTACATGGATCAAGATCTAAACTTGTCACCATGTGACAAGTGTCATAGCCTATATATCCTACTCCATGCTCACACATATTTGAGCATATCTATCACACATGTGAATCCATCCTACCTCTTACGCATGTCATAGATATGTCACTTTCCCAAGCCACCCTACCTCTTACACATTTCAAAAATATTTCACTTTCCCAAGCCACCCAAACTCTTACATATGTCATATACATGTCTCTTTCATGTTATTTCCAATGTGTTCTCATGCATGTGTGAGAACACCTTGATCTTACACCTCCTTTCCTTCTGTGACACTTTTCACAAAGCTAAACTTCTATTATATCATTCAATATTGAACGTCCATTTAGTCAATTCATCTTGACCATTGATTTCCCTCATCAAAAATATATAAATTGATACATTTTCTCTATTTTGGAATATCTACCTTCATCATAACATTATGCTATTATTTTCTTCTATCAATCCTCAATCTTAATATCATGTTTTTGTTCTAAACAACTACATTCCATCCAAATATAATATTAAAATAAGTGCATCAAGTAGGCATGGGTGCATCTACTTCATCTTAATTTGTGGGGTGAGAAAGGTAAAAGGTAAAGTAATTGTTTATTATTTCATTTATCTTTGTATTTATGTTATTTTTCCATTTCATCTTCATTTTGGTATGCTTGGTGAGACCCACATCCTTGAAACTAACCAAACTTTGAGTTTTGTGTAAATTTTTATATTGCATATATCAGAACAACATTTTTGACTATGTTTCATCATCTCCACATCTTGAATTTTGAAAATTTTCTAGCAAGTGTTCTAGATCAGTGCCTACATAGGCTCCTTTAGCGCATTTGTTTCTTCAACACCTAAATAGGCTACTTTAGTGCATTCATTGCTTCAACACCTATGCAAGATGCTTCAACACCTATGCAAGCTACTTCAACACATTCATTGGTTAAGTGCCTCTACATCTTGGTTCAATGCCTTTGCTCTATGCTTTGGCACCTTTGGTTTTTTGCTAATTTTTCTATTTTTTAATTTTTACTATCATTCTTTAGTCACTAATCAATTGTGTATTTGTCCCAGACTTTTCCAAGGCCTTGAAAGAGTAAAAAATACTAACATTTGGTGTAGGATCGCTTGATAAAGGTTTCATATTTATCACTAATTAGTTTCACTAAGGTAGGCTAGTGGGAGTCAATATTTGTTTGTTGTGCTTATGAGGCCCTCTTAATTATATTCTCTCTCATCATTCCCTTGGGAAATCTTAGAGATCAAAATATTAAGTTGGTATCTTTTTTTAATTTTACATAATTGTAACCCAAGGAATCCAACTTGTGTATTCTCTCTTATTACACTTTATGGATTCATGGGTGATAAAAAGCACATGTATCATTCCTTTTAGGATTCCTACTTGTTTATTTCATCACCCTAATGTATGACCTCATCTCCCATGTCTTGGTTGAGTATAAATAGTGGGGAGTGAGTCAAAAGACACCTCTCTTGGAAGTAGGATCTTGTCATTCTTTTCTAAGCCTCCAAGAACTTTATACCTTAGGTAAGTGAAGGTTGAGAGTGGGTTACCCTCTCCTCCTAGTTGTTTGACATTATTCTCTTTCATCTAAAAATTTATCCTCACATACCCTTGACATATTTGGAGGACTCCTTAGCAACCTTGTTAATCCTAGTTTAAGACCATTTAGTCATAGCTTATTGTGGTGTAGGGTATAGTATTATGCCCAAAGTTACTCACCATATACTTTCTTCTTATTTAGGTGATACATATCCCATAGTAGGACCTTTTACTTATAAGGTGAGGGGTATAAATGTGATACATGACCTTTGCATACCCTATTTAACCATTCATTTGAAGGTATTAGCCTTTGGTTGGTGGGCCCACATTAATTTTACACTCCTACTTGAAAAACTTAGGATTGCGATCAAGTGTTTGGAATGTCTTTCATGTGTTATAAAAATTATATTTCACTCAACATTCATTTTTTAAAATAGCCTTATTACCCTATAAAATTCATGTCAACCATCTTTTTTATGTAAAATATCTTGCCAAAATCCAAAAACCCAACTAGGATCACAATTCAATGCCTAAGCTTGTTTTAGCACTTAATATTCACCTTTTAGTGCCTAAGTAGCCTATTTCAATTCTTTTTCTAGTTCAACACCTAAGAAAATCCCATTTAGGACCTCCTTTCAACTATTAAGTGGCATAAATCAACTCTTTTTCTAGTTTAGTGTCTCTACAGTATGCTTCATCGCCTACACCATTTCACCTCAAAAATTAATCAATTGACTACAAAACTTGATCACCTCCACTAAGAAAGGTTTATGTTTCATCAGTAGTGATCTTACACAAACCTAGTTGTATAATCAACCATCCACAAACCCTAACCATCATCCCCTAAACCATCCCTAAACCATCCCTATCCTAAATATCTAAACATCCCTAATCATCATTCAACCATCCCCAATTTTCTCTAATCATCCCTAAACATTAGTAAACCATCCCAATCATCCCTAAACCATCCCTAAACATCCCTAAACTATCTCTAATCATTCATAAAAATCACTAATCATCACTAAACCATCCCTAGTCATACCTAAACCACCACTAAACATATGTAATCAAACCTAAGCCTCTTGTAAATCAATCATCCATTCCAAAACACAACTATTGTCTCCTTTAGTGCCTCTACAAAAAATTTAGTTCCTATGATAAACCTTTAGCACCTATGTTAAACCTTTATCTCCTCTATAAACATTTCAACACCTATGATCATCATTTAGCATATCTAAAAAGATTTTATTACCTTTGATCAACCTTTAGTTCCTTTGTACCTTTTCAAATAGTTCATTTATTACCTTTGCACCCCTATCATTAGGGTGGGTGTCCCAAACCCCTTTGGGCTACCAAATATTTTATTTTAATAATCCTTAATCATCTTAATCATTAATCCATCCCTAATCCCACCCTAATCACCCTCATCATCCCTAATCAACCTCACCAACCCTAATCCCATCTCTAATCACCCTCATCAAACCTAATCACATCCCTAATCACCCTCATCACACATGATATCATCCCTAATCACCCTCATCAACCCTAATCTCATCCCTAATCACCCTTAACCTCATCCCACATCTTCATCATTAAGTCCTATTTTTCTAATCCCTAATTCATTTCTAATCCATCATCCTAATTTTTATCGTCATCCAAACCCAAATCCTTCCATAAATATAATCAACCCTCATCCTCTAATATTACATCAACCACATCCTAATCCACCTCTTAAATCACCCTTTTATCCCAAATTTGAGCCTAACCAAATCCAAAATCTAAGCTTTAATAAATCCCCCATCTAATCCAACTTATCCTTATCTAATATATTCTAATCCAACCTCATCTATCCCAATCCAATATAACATCATGTATTATTTTTATACCTCCCCACCAATCATTTATGAAGACAAGGGTATTCTTTTTTACCAACCAAAATATGATCCTTATAATGATAATGAGATTTTTGTTGATCAAAAGGAATTATCCCCATCCACCAGTTTCATCCTCACCAACTACTTAAAAAATGGCAAATATTACATGCTTAGATACTTCCTTAGTATTGGTGTTAAACTTACATCCTACCCACCTCAATTCAATCCCAATCGATTTCCTATTGCTTATCCTTCCCCTTCCTTTGACAAGGGATACCAAGCCCCTATCCAAAATTCCCCTCCAACCCCATTCATATCCTAAATCCCTGTCTTCAACTCCTTTCCAAGATCCTCATTTTCATCCTTAACTTGCCAATCCATGGAAGCTTCCACTTCTTATTCCACTTATTCATCTCCCACATCCTTATAATCCACATCACCCTAATCTTAAAAATCCACTTCATCACATGTCCTTCATGATTTCCTCCAAGGACTATTAGTAAAGGTGGATAAATCCCCAAGCAAAAACAAATTTGTGCAATCTTCCCATGTTATGAATCTACCTTCATCTCCTCCACATCAAGGTAATCTTGAATCCCCTAAACCTTATGCATCCCCTATCCCTCCATCTATGTAACTGGAGAAGTCTATCCAACCTTCCTCCTCCATCATACCATCCACAACAAATGAAATATGGCAACCCATTAGTCCAAATTATGCTAGCATGGATCCTTCTCTATACCATGACCAAGGTATCCCTCCCACTTTATTCCATGATCTTGTTACATCTCAAAATCAAGAGAAAAATATCCCTTCTATCCCATACAATGATCCTCTCCCTTCTCATGTTCCATTCCCTTCCAATTCATCTCATTATTTCCCTCCATGTTAATATCAAAGGACCCCTTCCATTACATCACATAATCCCCTTCCTAATCAAGAATAAAATAGAATTCATCCTCTCCCTCATGATCCCTCTCCAAGTCAAGATCAAATCATACCTTCATCTCCATGTCATGATCCTAATCCTCAAAAAGATCTCATCATTCCTATCCAAGCTACCCATGAACCCCACACATATCAAATGGGTTCTTCAACCTTTATCCAATCTAGTTTACTCCAAGAACATCTCATTCCTTCTATGTCATATCCTCATTAAAATGGACTGGCATCTTGTTTCCAAAATGATAACTATCCCATTCGAAAAATTATTTGTCAAGATTTGAAATATCAAGGAAAAGGGTTAGGCCTCCATGAGAAAGGTATATTTTAAGCCATCCATATCCAAAATAATCCTAATTTTTGTTAGAGTAATAAGTTATTTAGCTTAATTAATTTAATCATATTGGTTAATTAATTAAGTCACTTATTCCTTTAGTTTTACTTAAGCTAAACTTAGGCACATTAATAATTACTTATTAATTATTATGTGTGCACACTAGGGTTTCCTAATGTTAGGTTTCACTTTAGGGTTTCTTGATCTCCTTCATAAGGATTGATCACATTGTAATAATTGATTCTCTTAATGCATTTTTACTATTTGAGGTTCACATAACATCTTCTTTGGTTTTGAACATCTTTTGTATGTGATAGGTATTTGCATGCAGGCGATTCTTGGGGTTTGTGAGGTTGTGCTTCTCAACTTCAACAATTTTCATGGCCTTGGATATCAAGCTCATTCTAAAGGCAATGATATCCCTCCAAAATCCAAAATCTCTCTACTTAAATCCAAATATTGACATCATCCATCTTCCAAATCTATTTTGGGTTCCTATGCTCCAAAGTATAAGCTTTCATCCCTTCCATCTATTTTGGTCCCTTATATTATAAACCCCATACCTTTATCCATTACATATATTTTTGTTCCCTATGTCCCAAATCCAAGCCCTTAATTCCTTCTAGTGAAACCTTGAAAGTTTCATGTTCCACTGGTCTGAAATGTATTTTCTTTGGTGTCCTCTTGGTCTAATATGAATAGGGTTTTAGGTTTTATGTTGAGGAGATGGTTTACTTAGCATATTATCTCCCCTATCTAAACCCTTTTCTTTTGATTTAATCATTTTTGACCTGTTGTATTCCATATTTGGTCAAATTAAAACAACTTAAGTCTTTGAGTTCATTTAGTTGACCAACCCCTTGGGTTAGAGTCCCCATTTTACCCATTGTCTAATTTTTCCTTGTTATTTCAATCGAGGGGCTTAATGTTTTATAAAGTTAAAAATATGAAATATTTTTCCTTTACATCCTTTGCATAAAATGTTCTTGTCTTTTTAAGGGTTTGTCTTACATTGCTTCTAGCAGGTCCCCTCTTTAAAATAACATGTAAGCATGTGCAAAATACCTTCACTTAAGTTCCCATTCATCATTTGGTATATCACCCATTGCGGATTTCCTTAGAACCGCTTGGCTTGAATTGGCGATGAGAAATAAGCCTTTTCCCTTCATATTACTCATCGTATATTGGTTTTAGACCTTGAGTTCTATATTAGCGATGCACGATGTGAGCAATTTCCTTTATATCATTGGCTACTTTCCTATCGCTAATTTATTGAGTACCTTATGTTTTAAATCAGCTATGTGCAATGACCTTATAAGATTTTTATTTCCTTTCATTTCTCATAATGGATAGTTTCTCGTTTCTCCTTTTCAAATTAGTGATGAGCAATGAGTTTTATTATCCTAATATTCCATCGCTGATTTGAAGTGCTACTAAAGGTGATGCTCATTTGACCCTTGATTTTGAAACATGTACACATGTATTAATATTGTTCCATCACCACTTCTCTCCCATCACTAGTATGACCCAACTATTGAAACATGAATTAATGATGAGCGATGGGTGATGAATATAGTTAGTGAAGGACCTTGATCTAACGAATGAGATCTTATCATGTATGTTGTTTATATCACTAATAGGACATATGAAGGAAAAGGAACATCTGTGATGAGTAATGGAAAATTGAGTATATTTCCCATCACGCTACCTTGAAACATCATCGATACAAGTGAAGATCTAAAGAGCATATCAATGATGAGAAATGACATATTCAAAGGAATATTCCCTTCATTGCTAGGTCTCAAACCATCACAGATTCATCCAAAGGATCATAAATCAAAGTAATGATGCATGATGGATTCCAAACAAAAAGTGAATAAGGAGAAGAGGAGCGATGTGGAAAAATCTAAAGGGAATCATTGGAAACAAATGGAGAAAGCATGAGAATGAAGGAGAGCCACTAATATGGTTTTAGAAAAAACTGATCAATGACTAGAATTTGAACTCAAATAGCTAAGTGTCAGGTCACGTGTGTGATGTTTCTATCAAACATTAATGGTGATACACTCCATACTCTAGACATAAAGAAGGTAGTTTTCTCATTAGTCCTCACAATTTCAAGTGTTCGAGAGCAAAGAAATTGATCAAGTTTGAGGAAACAACGTGAAGAGCTCTAGTGAATAGTTGTAGAAGGCATTAACATCAAATTTATATTAGGGTAAGCTAAAAATCAAACTCTTATGTGTCAATTATGTTGAATTAAGTTAGTTTGGGGAATTAGTAAAGATTCTTAAAGCTTTAGGATTCCTATGGTTTGCTAGGGTTTGTTTTTCATGCAAGTTCAATTGGGTTGGTGTAAATTATATGAGCTTTGGGAGGGTTTACTATTCTACAAACTTATTTCTTGAGAACATAAACTAGTAGGTCCTTTCTGTCAATTGAAAATTTGAAACACTAGCTTCGTCATACCATAACATGAGTGAGCCTAGTGATCCCTCTGTAAAACCAGAGAGGAAACCAAAGCAAAAGAGGGTAAAGAAACCCAAAACCTAGGATGCTACATCCAAACATAAACCAAATGTGCTAGAAGAACCTGCAAAGTCAAAAGGTGAGAAAAGAACTCATGCTAGATTCATGAAGGGTGTCTCTAAAGATATTAATGAGGGAGGGTCCTAAATTGGGAAAAGGCCCATAGGGTAGGCAATTGTGACTAGTAGGTTAATAGATCTTGTTGGTGGAATTGGAGAGGTCCCTCAACCACATAGTGGATGGAAATTGTTTCTATATGCTTTTAATAGAAGGTATGCTAGACAACCATCAAGCAATTTATGGAGTTTTAACCTTAGGAGGTTTGTAGTGCCGAATGTATTTGTGGAGGTAGATGTGATGATGGTTTTGTATGTTGTGGTTGTATTTCTGATATGTGGTTTTCATTGATGTCAACACTATTAGCATTAATGTCTTTAAGACTATATATGTCGAGAATATTGAGAAAATTATAAAGAAATATGTTACAAGTTGTCTGTGAAGTAGTGAAGATCAGTATGGTAGAAAGTTCAGTATGTTGATAATTAAATGTTGCAGATTAAAGGGTTTGTTCTCAAGCCTATCTAGTTTCTACTTTGAAAGTTTCAGAGGTGTGCATGAATATTTGAGCAAGTTATAAGTTTTTGTGTTATGACAGCTATTCTATTACTTTGAATGGTGTTCATAGAAGAAGATAATGTGATTCTGGTAATCTGAGTTATTGTGTATGTTCCTATGGTGTTCGTGTATGTTTCTAGATCATATTCTATTTGTGTTGTGCATCTGAATTGATTATTGTGCTCGCAATCTGAGATTTTCTCTTGTGTGTTCATGCTTTTCATGTTCATGGTCGACAAGGTGTTTGAAGTGTGTTATGGATCTTCGAGGAAGAATATTTGAAGGTGTTTTGTGTTTGAGGACATTTTTTTGGGTCTCTACTATGTTGTGGCTGACCTTGGTTGATGCACATTGATAATATTTATTGTTTTAGGCTGACAGTTTGCATTCATTCTATTATTTTGGTGAAGCCGACATAAAGCAATGTAATTTCTTGTTGTGGATATATATAAGTGATTGTTTCTTCATTTGAGATGAATGTGAAGTGTGTGTATGTGATGTGTGTGAGTTCAAATCATTTGAAGGTAGAGCAAAGTGTGAAGAAGAGTGAAAGAAAGTAAAGAAGTGTTCATGTGCTTAACTGGAACTATACTCAGGCATTAGTAGACGCTACTTTCTTAGTTCAAACTCTTCAAATGGATTTAATTTGAATATTTTTTGTAACACAGTCAGTCTTCCTTTGAGCAGTGAGCTCTAGGAAGTGTGCTTGAATGCATGTCCATTCCTCATCAATTATTCTTATACTTTTAACAAGGTATAACTTGTGGATTAACCTCCACCGTGGTTTTTCCCCTAATAGGGTTTCCACGTAAAAATATTGGTGTTATGTATATTTCTGAGGTGTTTTTGATTCATTTCTTCACTGTTATTAATTATATATGAGATTAAAGGTTAATAAGTTTAATAATTTTGAAATTATGTGACAACCGATTCACCCCCCCCCAGTCAGTTGTCTGCCCTTGCGTTACAAAAAATTGGTATCATAGTAGGTTCCTTGGAAGAAGTTTAATAGCTTGAGGTGATCTGGGATGGTGACATACAAGAAGGATAGTCTGAGATTTGATGGAATAAATTATTCTCTATGGAAGACTTGAATGGAGTGTCATCTAAGATGCATTGGTGAATCCTACTGGAACAATACATAAAATAGGTATGTTGTTCCTCTGAATGGTCCTGCTACTACTATTGAGATTAGGGATGTTGAATATAACATCAAGGCTAAGGAAGCATTGGTGAGTGCTTTGACTGATTCTGAGATGACGAATGTTATGGATCTGAGAACTGCTTATGAGATCTAGAAAAAGTTGGAAACTTTATATGAAGGTGATGCTAATGTGAACATGGCTAAGCTACAGTGTCTAAAAGGAAAATATGAACTATTGAAGATGAGTAATGATGAGAATATTGCTACTTTCATGTAAAGAGTAAATGAACTTGTGTGTGGTATCAGATGTGCTAGTGGATAGGTGGATGAATTAGAGATTGTTGCTAAAGTGCTTAGATCCTTGCATGATGCATACAAAATTAAAGTTGCAGCCATTGAGAAGCTTTGAATTGTGACAAATATAACTAGATATATGTTGGTTGGTAAACTTACTACTTTTGAGTTGAGTGAATTTGGTGATTCCCTTTCTAAGACAAAATCAGCATTTAAGGCTACTAATTCTGGGAGAGACAAGCAGAGATATGATCTGGCTGAAAGTTCTTCTAGAAAGGTATTTAGATATGAGGAAGAAATGAGATAGATTGAAGAAAAATAAAGAGAACTGAATAAGCTTGGAGCACTTATTGTCAAAAGGGAAGCAAGAGGAGAAGGTTTGAAGCATAATCTTATGAGTGTTGGATAGATGGTTGATAAGGGATACAATCTTAAATTCAAATATGGAAAATGTAGCATACTGGGAAGTTATGGAAATGTGATTGCTTCAGGTACTAAAAAAAAGGTAACATCTTTCATCTGAATGCTGGTAGTAAAAGTTGTCTAATTGCTCAATTTGAGGAAAGTTGGTTGTGCATAGAAGAATGTGTCATGTAAACTTTGACAATATTATCAAGATAAGCTCCTCGTAGGCTGTGAGAGATCTTCCAAAGTTGGTGAAGCCTACTAATACCATATACAAGGAATACCAGCCGGGAAAAAAAACTAGAATTTCATTTCACAACAAACAACATTTTTCAAATGAATTGTTGGAGCTTGTGCATACTGACTTGTGTGGTCCTGCTAGAATCATAAGTCTACAAGGTTATAGGTACTTCATGTTTCTTATTGATGATTACTCTAGGATGATGTGGGTTACTTTCTTAAGGGATAAATTTGAAGCTTTAGAAAATTTAAAGATCTTTAAGGCTATGGTTGAGACAAAGACAGGTCTAAAGATTAAGTGTCTGATATTAGATAGAGGTGGTGAATTTACTTTCGGTGAGTTTAATTATTTTTGTGAAGAGCATGGGATAAAGAGACAATTATCTGCACCACAGACCCCTCAATAGAATGGAGTTGTGGAAATGAAGAATAGGGCAGTTCAAGATGCTGCTATAACTATGATGTTGGAAGGAAATTTCCCTCATATCCATTGGAGAGAACCTGTGAGTACTACTATTTATATCCTTAACCGAGTATAAATGAAAGGTAATATCGGTAAGACTCCTTTTGATCTATGGTTTGGTCATAAGCCTACTATTAGATATTTCAAAATCTTTGGGAGTAAATTCTATATTAGGAGAGATGAAGATCTAGGAAAGTTTGATGCTAGAAGTGATGAAGGAATATTTCTTGGTTATTCTACTAAGAGCAAGGCCTACCGGTGATACAACAAGAGATTGACAAAAATGGTTGAAAGTGAAAATTTTAAGGTTGATGAAGACATTGCTAGACCCTCTAGAACCTGTGGATGTGATTTTGATGATCAGAATGACAGTACAAACAAGAGTCAAACTTCAAATCAAGTTCATATCGTTATGGTGAATCAAGAAGATCAAGAAGAAGAAGAGACTAGTGAAAGTACATAAGAGAGACCACAAGAGCCTAAAATTCAAGAACACTCTAAGACTCCAAGGTATGTGAGATTAAATCATTCAAAAAATTAGATTATAGGAGACACAAACAAAGGTGTCCAAACTAGGAGAAGAATTGCAAAAGAATACTATTTAATTTCAAAGGTTGAGCCAAGTAATGTCAATGAAGCATGCAAAGATGAACATTGGATTGAAGCAATGAAAGAAGAACTACAACAAATTGAGAAGAATAATACATGGATTCTTGTTGCTAGACCTAAAGACAAAAATGTAATTGGAACTAAATGGATTTTTAGAAACAAGCTGAATGAACAAGGTGAAGTTATCAAAAACAAAGCAATATTGGTGTGTAAAGGATACTCTTAGATGGAAGGAATTGAATTTGAAGAAAAAATTTCTCCTGTTGCTAGAATTGAAGCTGTGAGATTGTTTCTTTCTTATGATGCTTACAAAAACTACAAATTTTATCAAATGGATGTCAAGTCAGCATTTCTAAATGGTGAATTAGAAGAGGTTTATATTGAGCAACCTGATGGATTTCAATTGACTAATCAGGGAGATATGGTTTGTCGATTGAAGAAAACATTGAATGGACTCAAGCCAGTCCCTAGAGCTTGGTATGCCAGATTGGGTAAATACTTATTGAAGCTTGGATTGAACAAAGGTAGTGTTGATAGTAATCTATATCTCAAGATTGATGATGATAAATTTTTGTTTGTGGAAGTCTTTGTTGATGATATCATTTTTGTAGGAGATGATGGTTTGTGCATGAAGTTTTCTAATGAGATGTAGAATGAGTTTGAGATGTCAATGATTGGAGAGTTGAAATTATTTTTGGGATTGCAAATTACTAAGGTAGATAAAGGGATCTTTATATCTCAATCCAAGTATGTGAGAGAACTACTAAAGAAGTTTGGTATGGAAGATTCAAAACTAGTTAGTAGACCCATGGTGATCGGATGTAAGTTGACACAAGATGATGATTCTCCAAAGGCAAATTAGAGTAGATACATATCAATGATTGGTGGATTGCTTTATTTGACTCAAAATAGACTTGATATCATGAATGGTGTATGCATTATTGCTAGATTTCAAGTCGATCCTAAGGAATCTAATGTGACTATTGTGAAGAGAATTTTTAGATACTTGAAGGGAACAGTTGATTTCGGCCTATGGTATCCTAAAGATGATGATCTTACTTTAAGTGCCTTTATTGATTCTAATTGGGAAGGAGATGTGAATGATAGGAAAAGTACTAGTTGTGGCACATTTTTCTTGGGAAAGAAGCTGATTTCATGGTTAAGCAAAAAGAAGAATGTCATTTCCTTGTCTATTGCAGAGGCAAAATATATTGCTACTCCTAACAATTGTACTCGAATATTGTGGATGAAATGGATGCTAAAAGATATCAGAATTGTGTATGATGAACCTATTGCCAAATTCTGTGATAAATCAAGTGCTATAAATATTTCTAAGAATTCGGTGCTGTATTCAAAGACCAGGCATATATCTATCAAGTACCACTTTTTGAGTGATAAGGTGAGTGATAAGGAAGTCAGACTAGAGTATGTGCCTACTAAGGAATAGATTGAAGACATATTTACTAATCCTTTGCCCAAGGATACTTTTGAGTATCTTAGAGGGAAGTTAGGAGTGATTAACCCTCCTAATCAGAACTAAGATGCATAGTCTTTGCATCAGTCTATGCATTCATAGTCATATCTTGATTTAGATTAATGTTGTGGTGGCTACTACTCAGGGCGAGTAGTTAGATGATTCAGATATGTGGTTCAAACCTTGTGTACCTTTTCCATTGATTTCAAAAGGGGAGAAGAGTAATGTGAAAAACTCTTGGAGAACTAAGGGGGGGAAGAGCAATGTGTAAAGGGGAGATTGTTGGAAGAAGAGTTAGTTGTGTTGATGGTGTTTTTTTCACATCATGTGTTTCCATTAATGCCAAATGGGGAGATTTTTGGATTTTGTGGTTGTATTTATGATATGTGGTTTTCATTGATGTCAATACTATTAGCATTAATGTCTTTAAGACTATATATGTCGAGGATATTGAGAAAATTGTAATGAAATATGTTATAGGTTATTTGTGAAGCAGTGAAGATCAGTATGGTAGAAAGTTCAGTATGTTGATAATTATATGTTGCAAATTAAAGGGTTTGTTCTCAAGCCTATCTATTTTCTAATCTGAAAGTTTTAGAGGTGTGCATGAAGATTTGAGCAAGTTATAAGTTTTTGTGTTCTGACAGCTATTCTGTTACTTCAAATGGTGTTCATAGAATAAGATAATGTGATTATGGTAATCTGAGTTGTTGTGTATGTTCTTGTGGTGTTCGTCGATGTTTCTAGATCATATTCTATCTATGTTGCACATTCACATTGATCAGTGTTCTTGTGATCCAATATTTTCTCTTGCGTGTTCATGTTTTTCATGTTCATGGCCGACAAGGTGTTTGAAGCATGTTGTGGATATTCGAGGAAGAATATTTGAAGGTGTTTTGTGTTCAAGGACATTTTTTTGGGTCTCTACTATGTTGTGGCCAACCTTGGTTGATGCACATTGATAATCTTTATTATTTTGGGCTGATAGTTTGTATTCATTATATTATTTTATTGAAGATGATATAAAGCAATGTAATTTCTTGTTGTGGATATATATAATTGATTGTTTCTTCATTTGAGATGAATGTGAAGTGTATGTATGCAAAGTGTGCAAGTTGTATGTGTGAAAAATTTTCATATCATTCGACGACAGAGTAGAGTGTGAAGAAGAGTGAAAGAAATTAAATAAGTGTTCATGTGCTTAACCGAAACTCTACTCAGGAATTAGTAGATGCTACTTTCTGAGTTCAAATTCTTCAAATAGATTTAATTTGAATATTTTTTGTAAGACAGTGAGTCTTCCTTTAAGCAGTGAGCTCTATGTAGTGTGTCTGAATGCATGTGCATTCCTCATATATTCTTCTTATACTTTTAACAGGGTATAACTTGTGGATTAACCTCCACTGTGGTTTTTCCCCTGACAAGGTTTCCACACAAAAATCTTGGTGTTATGTGTGTTTCTGATGTGTTGTTGATTCATGCTTTCATTGTTATTAATCACATCTAAGATTAAAGGTTAATAAGTTTAATAAGTTTGAAATTATGTGACAACCGATTCACCCCCCCTCTCAGTTGTCTGCCCTTGTGTTGCCAATAGATGGATATGAAAAAACATTATGATCCCAAGGATAGGAAGATAAAAAGTGAAAATGGAACTTTAATCCATCAGGTGACAATAGATAAAATTGTGGAGGTGTTCAAATTGAACCCCTATTATACAATCAATATCAAACGTGTAGATCTGTATAATGAATACGAGTAGAAAAAATATGGGTATAAGAAGAATGTGCTATCCAAACAAAAAAATTATGATAAGGGAGGATTTGGTCCTAAGGACTTGGTGCCCTTTGAATGTGAAGAATTTATCAATTATTTCATGAACACTTATTACTGCTTGAATCAAGTTTTGGATCATAGTTTTGATGCAAGAATAGAAAGATATCTATTGGTGATGATAATTGAGATACAAAATTAGAATTCCAACAAGGGATTCAATCATGCTACCTACATTGCACAGAAAATGTATAAGGAAATGATCAATTTAAAGGAGGGAAATGTTCCATTATCTTTCCCACATTATTCTTTGTTAATACACATGCTTTTATATGTTGGACAAGAAAAATGGAAAGAGAATTTAAAGCTAAGGAAATTGGATGATGAAAATAATATTTTGCCTACCCAAATGTGGACACATATCTGGGACCAAAATTGTCCCCATTCAAATTATTTTTTATTTTGTAATGTCATCAGATATGGTATTTTGGATATTTTGGGTGTTGCACCCATTTACGGGCTTTCAAGATTTATCAGGGATATCATGCACCCCAAGGATGTAGAAGGAACACAAGAAGATCACAATCATGCTTATTGGTTTCTACATTCATAATACACTCTAATCAAGGCCTATGGATCCAAGGTGACACCACATTGTTTACCCCTGTATGTCTCAGATAGATTGGAATTCATGGAGTTGATGTGGAAACCTGATTTTATAGACAAGGAGCTATTCAAAACTCTTGGAAAAGGTTATGTGCTAGTGCCACAGTGTTCGTTTTCTTATTCCAAAGCTACTACTGAGGAATCCTATGAGAAATTTTGGATAATGGTGAATGACCTCAAGATTCCTATTGATGAGATTATAAATTTTGATCTTGAGATTTTTATAAATGATATGAAGAGAGAGAAGGGTTTATTTAGGTTTTCCATCAATTTTTATATACAAATGATGTTTGAAGAAATTTGAAAAGTGATGGAGCAGTCACATTAAGGAAAAAGGCATGGACTGATATCTATGATATTGAAGAGGATATAATGAAAAGAAATGCATTCAATGTGAGTCCATATGATGAAATTGAGAACCCTCTAGAGAAGGATATGAAAATATTAAGTGATTATCAAAGTGGAGAGTTTAAAGTAAAGGTCAAAGAAGCCGTTGAAAGAGCACAAGCTCACTTAGAAAAACAACCCCAAGCTATGGATGTTCTAGAGAAACCTTTGGAGATTGGAGGGGGACATTCTAAGGTAATTTAGGAATAATAGTTTGTAAATCATGTACCTAGTGATGAGGAGGTGGAGATGAGGTTCCTCTCACCTAAAATAAATGATGCTCTTGACATAGAGGTCCCGTAAGATAGAATAGGGAAATGGCAATATGATGAGAAGGTCGATGATGATCCAAGGATTAAGGCCTATGATGAATTCATAGTAGATGATGCCTTTATGTAGATAAAAGAGTTTAAATATTTTTTCATCTAGCAGAGGATTAAAGACATAATAGAGAGAATTGAAAAGGTTAAAGATGGTGTGGATCCTTTGCAACAAGAGGAAGCAAAGAAGGAAAAAGAAGAAAAGATAATGGCTGAAATAGAAGCCATCTCCCTTGTTGAAGCTAGAAAATTGGTTATAGAGAGTGGAATAAAGTTGCTTCTAGGGTGCACACTTACATATTCTATTGCATTAGATTCAATAACAAAGGACTCTCAAGCTTCTATATGAGAGGAACACTTTGACAACTAGGTATTTGGATTAGGTTTTAGTCTGAAATTGCATAATCTTGCAATTTGGTCCATGGCACCTAATAATGGGAAACCTAAGGTTTTCAAGTCTATTGAGGATGTTCTTTGGTCAATGGTAGTAAAGAGGGACACATATATTACTCTTGTTCAAGATACTAAACTAAATGTGCATGCTGCAATGCTTAGTGTTGACACTGCATAGATCTCTCAAAAGAAATATGATGCATTTTGAAAGAGAATAATCTTCTCTTGGATGAAATTAATAAGATGAGAGCAAAAAACAAGCATCTTAGTCAATAAGGGAATTTCCCTCACCATCCTCATCCTCTCCAAAGTTGTCAGCTCAGAATAGAGAGATTCTATCATTAAGAATTTAGAGCTTGAGGAAGGAGCTACAAATAGAGAAAGAAAATGTTAAGAAGGATAAAGAGGAGACTACAAAGGTCATAGATAATATTTTTGATGATATTTTAAAATATAGAGTTTCCAAATTGGTAAATAAGGTTGACACTATGTGGGGTGTATATAAGAGCATTCATGAAGCCAACCGACAATATGTGAAGGTTCAATATGCCTTCCAAAATGAATGGAGAAAATGGAGTACTAGGGAAGCTATACTCAAGGAAATGGTACCTCATATGTAGGAATACCTTGAGGCTCCCACTAATATCCTTGATTTTTTAAAGGTTATTTAATTGTTGAATGAAATAATAGCATTCCATGGTAAGTTAGGCTTGTAGCTATAGAATAAGTTGAAAATGTTTAGGGACATGGAGAAGAGTGGCATGCCAAGGATTCTGGATGATAAACACTTAAAGGAGTTTATTGCTTGGAAGGATGAATTGGGAGGCTTGCTCCCACATTTTAAGGGACCCATTAGCCTAATTAGTTTACTATGTTAAATACAACCATAGATGACATGACAGGGATAAAGGTCAAAATGGACACATTTTTCAAGGAGGCACATATATTAATTAATGCAAGGTATAACCAATATAATAGAAAGGTGCAAAAATTGCTAAAATGTAGTGGCTAACTGAGGAGGATTTTAACACATGGCTTGAAAATTTTATAGATTAATTAAACCTATGTTAAATTATTATAAAATGTTATCTCCTCCTAGTGATGAAAATTGATGATAAATGTGGTGGTGTGGATTGGGAAATACAATTTTGGGTCTTAAGTCTACAAATATGGTGAGTAATAGATGGGAGAAATACAATGCATAGCCTGGAACCAATACACATAAGGATTTTTCTAAAGTATGGATTAAAAAAATAATTTCTCCCCAACATGACGATTGATGACAAAGGTGCTGACATGGACGGGTTTGCTTCTCTCTTTTCAATTGCTTTTCTTGTTTTAAGGTTTTGCTGACTAGACGTGCACATAGAAGATATTTTTTCCTTATGGAGAATATGGTTTTGTAATGATGCAATGATGAAAGGTGCCTTTTGGAAGGTGGGTAGAACCTTCTTTAGCAAATAGAAAGATTTTTTGTCTTATGTGTTTTCCCCTCATTAAAAGTGAAAATATAACCACTTGGGGAGGTTTTTAAATTCAAATGCCAATGAATGTCGAATGTCAAATGTGACTATAAGTGTAATTTGGCTTGAAGCTTGTTGCTCCCATATTTCTATAAATGGGAATTCAAGGCCAATTGCATGAGTCTTTGGTTGGAGAAAGTTTTGAAGTAATGTAATATCAATTTTCCAAATCAAGCACAAAGGAATAGAATATTTTTGAGTCTAGGGTATGAGTTCTAATCTATAATAGACATAATAGTTTTATAGTAGTAATGGAATATGAATAAGAATTGTAAATTTTGGAAAAAATTCTCTCCTATGTATTTTGTTTCTCAAATTATAAATAAAATGACCAAGGATCTTTTAGTCATCTTTAATAATTTTGGTTAAATGTATGGTTTTATTTATGCTTTAATTCAAAGAACTAATTAAATTCCTTAATTAAATCATAGGTTTGTGATATGGAGTTTAGGTATTACTAGGTATTTTTTGTTTTTGGATATCTTGAGTTGTGTATTGCAACGAAATATAACAATAGTCTATAAATGTTGAGTATAATTGCTAATGTATTACCATTTTTTACAAATGTGAATCCATCACCCATGGATAAGACATTATTTTATTAATTTGGTCAACTTTGATGTCAATGAGTCAGCCCATGAATAAAAAATAAAAAATAATGTGGATTCACAAATTACTCATAGAAATAATATATCTCAAAGAACGAAATAAATTGGGATCCTAAATTTTTAATTTAATTGCTTCATCCATTCCTAAATCCTATAATCCTATATCTAAAAATCTCTCTTCTTCCAAATCCATTTTGTTCCCTTATATCCCAAGATCCATATCCACTCCATATAAATCTCAAAACTCAAAATCCATGTGTCCTCTGCAACTCCTCCACCCTTCAAGGTGTGTTCCAATGTTGATCTTGCCAATATTTCTATCTACTCATCCAGAATTATTCAAACCCTCCATCCATTATCTAAAACTCATCCCCCATCATCCTCCTTTAATCCAATACTTTTTATAAATCCATTTCGTCCCCCTTACCATCATTCTACCAAAATCTATGAACATACCTCCTATTGCCATGATCTAATAGAGCACATCTTCAAGGGACACCATATATGTAACTAGAGGGTTGATTACTTCCATATCCATATTATTCATCTAATATTTTCCAAATCCACCTATCCACATGCTTATCCTCATTTTTATCCATCCATACTAGTCCCAGAAAAATGGAAAAAATTAAAAAAGTAAAGAGAAATCATTCATCTAATAGTGAAATCCACTTCTTGTCGCACCCTTGGTAAATTACCATGATTAAAACCTGGTAAATGTATGTCATGTGTATCCTCCCATCCATTTTCACTCTACACTTTTGGGAAATACTAATCCATATCACATCTTATTCACATATTTCATTATCCTTCATCCCCTATCCATCATCCTATCTAAATCCATCCCACTTTACCATCTTTGATCTTGAAAAGGATAAGGATATTCATTAGCATCACATAACCTACCTAACTTATGTTATATCCCTCATCCTATTTAAACACATCCTATGCTACCATATTGGATCTTGATAAGGATTTTCCATGTTATCCCTCTATCCATACCTTATCCATATCCTTTATTATCTGCCATCTCATATCCCTTATCCATATCCTTTATGTCCACCATCTCAAATCCCTTATCCTATCTCCATCTCCTCATCCTCTCTTTTCAACCTTGATATTGATAGATAACTAAGGGGAAATATCCAGGCATGCTTTGGACAAGGAAATCCTTACCCTCCTTTCCATTCATATCCACTATCCTTCCTTCTCAGACATATTTTACCATATTCCATCCATAAATGCACTACCTCTAGTATGGGGCATCTTGTTCCTTTATAACGTATTCTTTGGAGTTGCATCCTCCTATCCTTTATCTACCATCCTATCATCTCCCATCACCTTTTATCCATCCACTTAATCCCCCTTATCTCCTATCTAAGAAATCCATTTATCTTTCCATATCTAATCATGAATTGGTTCTCACTTATCATTGGTTCCTATCCTAATCATCCTATCTAATGCAATACATTTATCCTCCCTCCATCCTTCCAATTCAAAAATCTCAATCAATCCATCTAAATGCAATATCTCATCATCCAAAAGTATTCCATCATTATGATCCAAATTAGCTTAAATCCATTGATCCCTTAATCTAATGAATCCACGTGTTGTTCTTATTATTAACAACACAAATCTTTGGGTACACATTATTCTTATTGTTAACATTTTTATCCTCATTATCATCGATCAATATCAATCAATTTTTATCTTGACTAGGCACATTATCCTACTTTTTCTTTTCATTTGATGTGCATTCTTGCTTTTTGCTTGTACATTTTATCATAGTTTTCATTTATCATGGTCTTTGCACTCTATTTCCAAAAAGGAATCATGGGATTCCATATCATGGTGTGATAATGTATATATGTTTTCACTTGACCGTTTTGGTCACACACTTGGCACATTATCACCTTGGTTCCCTATACCTTGGTGCATAACATCATGTACAATATCAAATCTAGGTTGCTTATACCACTACAACATGATTCTTATCCATCATTTATCTCTATCCATCTATCCCAATTCCATCCTCTTTCTATCTAGATACTCTAGTCCTCCTCTCCATTTTGAGAGCACACATATGTTCTTTGAACTCGCATGTCCTCTTGAGGGGGCATACCACAACCTCCTTGTCCTTCTTCTTTATCTTACTAATGACTAGGGAATCACATCATTATTCCTCATCCCTCTCTACCCACTATATTTGTCTTCTTTTATACAAGTCCACTCCTTACATTTGTGATGCCATATCAAAGAGGGGTAAAATATAGACATCTAAATATGTCCATACCCGAAAACACTTGACTTTACCTGTTCTATCCATTAATTAAATAAATAATATTTATTTATTTCATCCTTACCTCTCCCATTATTAAATAAAGTTTTATTTATTTAACTAGATATAACCTTAGCCCCCAAAGCTTCTATAATCCAAATTAGGCTTAAACATAATATTCATTTCAAAGGTCTTCACCATTATCTTAAGATTTCATAAAGTCTTCCTTTTTGCAATTTTTTAAGTGATTCCCAAGTTTAAATCATTTTCCATAAACCTCTAGGTTTGGATAGGGGGAATTTTTGCATTAATCCATTTTTTGTTTTAATGAGGGGTTTAGGTCTTAGCTTATACATTGTAAAGGTAAAAAAAGGGACTTATTTTGGCACATAACATTACAAAAGGAATTTTAATCCTTTTAATGGCCTTTTTCATAAAATCTATGGGATATTTGGTAAAAAGATATATTTCAAAATTGATTTTTTTAAGTTGGGAGGGAAACTTATGTGGGTTTCTTTGTGTGCAAGTAGTTTCACTTGTTTTTTTGGGAAAAATTTTAGAAATAGCATGAGTTCTAGAATGAAAGCTTCAATTTTCAAAGAGGAAATCCTTTATTGTTACTTTTACAATCCCATAATGGCCACTATGATTAAATTTTGTTGCATTACAAAGGTAGGTTTCTGTGTTTCTGGCATGTTTCTTGAGTATCACTTAGCCATAATGAGGGAACAATATCTCTCCAAAGATTCATCCTCACTTTAAGCCACCCACAACTTGAGGATGTTTCCATGTTTTATAAAATAGTTGAGTGCATACTTAAATAGGGTGCAATCCTAAGTGACAATAGTTTTTGGCATGCCTAGTGGGACTGATTGGTCTGTTTCAATCCAAAAAAAAATTCATATATCGCTGATATTTGGCATGCATGTCATTGATCTCTTCCTTTGGAGGCAAGAAAACAACATACCAGGAGACTTTGAAAAGCAATTCTACTAGTTTCAGTATGACTAAGTGTTGGTTTGCTTCAAACAAGTCTGATTTTTTTCATCTTTCTAATAGATAGACATGTCTATGTTTCATGGAAATGTCATATCATCCATCATATCATGAGAATGTTGCTTATCCACCCCCTTATTAGCCATATCAAGTCAATCATGCTACTATTTTTAGTCCAAATTCGATGGTTTTTCAAGGAAACCAACATGTTCAATATGATTACCACCCACCCACCCCTACTCAACCTCCATATCAACCTAAACATGCTCAAAATTAGTCCCAACAATAAAATTTCATTGCCAACCAACATAGTTATTCACATAATCAGCCTCAAGAAGATCCTTTTATGTCAAATCATTACAAGCATCTTTTTTATCATATTTAAAATCTTGACAATATGGAGATTAGTGGGATAAAAGGTGTGTTTCTATACATGGATAGGTTGTTGGGTGACATCAAGATGAAATAAGAGTTTATTTTGCAATAGAAAGAGTTGGATTATCAAGCCTATCTTCATGAGTAGGAGTTGAAGACACAAAGGGTACGATTTGAAGAGAATCTTGAAAGGGAGATAGTTGCAAAAGAGGAGAAGATGAAGCTTTTTCTTGTTGAAACACAAAGGAATGAATTCCAAATAGATCCTTTCCTTCTAGATAAAATTGTTCAAGAGGAGGTTCGTAGGTATAAGTTTCCAAGTTTCAAACAAAGTGAGCCTCATAACCCTCCTAAAGCCAATATTTTAAGTTTTAGAGATCCTTTACCATTGCAAGAGCCTATGTTGACATAAATTGAACTTGTTGTTCCTCAAGACCAACCCCTTGAAGGGCCTATTTTCCTTCAAGAAACTTAAGAATCTCTCGAAGTTTCCACACCAGATGAATCTTATTGTCCTTTCACTATTTTTCTTTACAATGGTGAACCCATAGTCTATTAGGATAGCTCACTCACCATGAAGGAATCTATAAATATAAATTTAGTGCATATAGCTATGGATCAATATTTGTTAGAGCAGAAAAATATTGAGCAAGAAAATATTTCTCAAAATGAATATTTGAATGTTTTAATTAATTAGCTTCCTTGTTTTTTTGAAGATGATGAAAATGTTTTAATGCTTATCTTAGAATTCCATTCAAAAAAATAGGATGAAAAGGTAAAAGAGGCTGATCATGAAGATCATTCCATAGTTGGGTTTGATGAGTTACCTTCTTACATTAAAATGATAAAGAAGCTATGATTTTGATCTTACTAATAGTAGTTTTAGAGAAAAAGGAAGATGAAAAACAATGTGGTGAGTTGTTTATTGATTAAAATCAATGTGATAATGGAGCCTTGGATCATGAAGAGGAGTACAAAATTTAACCTTTTATGGAGTCTAGAAAACTTGATGAGAGCTATCATGAGGTAAAAAATAGTCTTCTTTCATCAAATATCCAAGAGGAATGAGAAGAAGATTTTAGAATGAACTTGAGGTTTTTGTTGAAAACTTAGATAATGTGAAAGAGGTTGGTGGTGAACCTTAGGTTTCAGTTGTTGTGTTTGATGATATTTCTAGTTTTGTGGATGAAAGTGAAAAGAGCAGGTTTATATTAAAATCAATGCCAAGTTTTGAGAAACAAAATGATGAAAACCATTTGGACAAGGTGTTGATTCATGAGAAGGTGAATGAGAGAATCCTTGATTAGAATATTCAATAGGTTGAGGTATGTGTAAGTATTTTGAAAGTTGAACAAGAGAAAAAGAAAAAACTACTTTCCAAGGTATGAGTTTTGATATATTTTTAAGTTCTCAAGAAAGCAGTCATGAAGATATCTTAGAGCATGTCATGAATGAGGAAACTAATGATGAGTTTGATGAAAATTTGTGCACAAACATAGTAGAAGAGTTTTTTTTCAAGCTTGATTCCATTATTTCAACTGATTATAATCAAAAGGATGATGTTGAAACAACAAACAACCAATAAGAAACCAAAAGTAAGAGTTCAAGTTTCATCCTTTCAAGAGGATGCCCCATCAGAGATTTAGCCAAGAAAGATACCAACAAGATACTATAGGTTATCATTGCACCCAAAGATGAGATTTCAACTAAAGAACAGTAGACCCAACTTACCCATTCATCCCAAATCAGTAGTATCTTTGGTGAGATTCAAAGGGTGAAGGAGTTTGGTTATGTTCTTTAGGAAGCATTATAATAGTTTTTGGGGTACCTTCTTGTTTCTTACCTCTTATCAGTAGTTCATGAACATGAAAAACATCCTTTTTTGGTTAGGAAAGGGAGTTATTTTACAAATGCAGTTAGTAGGTTTGCTTGAGCATCATCACTACTACTTAGAGTAGGTGTTTATTTCAAATAAGGTATTGTTACACCAATTTTTTATTTTTTTTCTTCCCTCCAAGTGCTTCACACATATTCTAGTTTATTTTTCCTTTTCCCTAAGTGTTGATACACAGGTCTACTATCTTGATTAGAGTTTTGTTTGTTGTTAATTCTCATATAAGTAGGATTACAAGTATGTCCAGAGTTGTTTTCAATCCTCTTGAGACCCCTATGCCCAATGGATGTCAAATAGGCTATTGGTCCTTCTTGTTTAGCAAGAAAAAATCCTTGATATGTTTCTAGAATATAATCAAAATCAAGATTTAACCTAATTTTCATTTTAAATATCCTTACCATTATCTTAAGATGTCATAAATTCTTCCTTCTTTCAATGTTTTCAATGATTCCCAAGTTTAAATTATTTTCCATAAACCTCAAGGTTTGGATAGGGGAAATGTTTGCATTAAAATCCATTTTATGTTTTAATGAGGGGTTTAGGTCTTAGGTTATACATTGTAAAGGTAAAAAAGAGGACTTATTTTGGTACATAACATTACAAAAGGAATTTTAATCCTTTTAATGGAATTTTTCCATAAAATCCATTGGCTATTTGGTAGAAAGATGAATTTCAACTTTGATTTTTCGAAGTTGAGAGGGAAACTTACATGGGTTTCTTTGTATGCAAGTTGTTTCAATTGTTTTTTGGGAAAAAATCTAGAAATAGAATGAGCTATGGAAGGAAAGCTTTGGTTTTCAAAGATGAAATCCTTTGTTGACGCTTCTACAATCCCTAAATGGTTGCCATGATTGAATTTTGTTGTATTTCAGAGGCAAGTTTTTGGTGTTTCTAGAATGTTTCTTGAGTATCACTCAACCATAATGAGAGAATCAACCCTCTCTAGAGATTCATCCTCACTTTAATCCATCCATAACTTGACTTGATGTTTCCATGTTTCATAGGATAGTTGAGTGCATACTCAACTAGGGTGTAATCCTAAGTGACAACACCTTCCAACTAAATGAATAAATTAATACCTACTTAATTAATTGATTTAGGATAATTATCTTTCATTACTTTTTTTCTCTAATATTTAATTCCATATCACCCTAAATCCTCTCACTCAATCCTATCCCTTGAATCCATCTACGTGGATCAAGATCTAAACCTGTCACCATGTGAAAAGTGTCCTAACCTACCTATTCTACCCTTACTCACAAATGTGTGAGAATATTTCTCACACATGTGAAGCCATCCTACCTCTTACATATGTTATATACATGTCACTTTCCCAATCTACCCTACCTCTTACACATGTCATAGACATGCAACTTTCCCAAGCCACCCTAGCTCTTACACATGTCATAAACAAGTCTCTTTCACATTCTTTCCAATTTATTATCACACATGTGTGAGAAAACCTTTCTCTTGCACATCCTTTCCTCTTGTTACACTTTTCACAAGGATAATCCTTTATTATATCATTCAATATTGATTATCCTTTAGAAAATGCATATTGACCATTGATTTCCCCCATCATAAATCTATAAATTGAGACATTTTCTCTCACTTTCAAACATCTACCTTCATCATATCCCTATGTTTCTATTTTCTTCTATAAATCCTCAATCCAAATATCATGATATTTGTATAAACAACCACATTCCATCCAACTAAAATATCAAAAGGACCACATCAAGCAGACATGGGTGCATCTACTTCATAGCAATCTGTAGACACCGAAAATTGGTCTAGGCCTGCGAGTACACATTCGACATAATTTTCTATAGTCCATGGTCTTGATTAAATAATGTTACTTATTTAATTGCCTTTCTAACACATATTTCCTCTATTAATTAAATACCCTTTTTAATTAATTCATTAATTCATAATCATCCTTTATTCAACTTAATTAATTAAATAAATCATATTTATTTAACTATGTTGCGAACTAATTAATTCTTCCCCCTTTATCTATCAATTAAATAATTTATTATTTAATTCCCCTTTATCATACTTTTCCAACTATAATTAAATATCTTTATTTAATTATTCATTTAACCCCTTTTCATCTATAATTAAATATTTATTATTTAATTATTCATTTATCCTTTTCAATAGCCAAATTAAATAAATTACTTTATTTATTTAATTAAAAGTCTCATATTTCGAATGTTGAATTAAATTAACATTTAATTCATTATTTAATTAATTATGTCACATTCCTCTAACATTCAGTTATCTCTTACATGCACTTATCATCTGACTCGAGTTATCTCTATGAGAGAACTCTCGTCACAACTAGTCGATTAACTAGTTCCAACTTATATGCATGATCTATATCTATTAATTAAATATCTTTATTTAATTAACTAACTCAAGTTTGCATTCACATGCATTTATCATGCATTTATTCTCCAACTTCTAACTTCGGCTTTTGCATACAAAGTCTATTTCTTTTATTTTTTGAAGATGAAGATTGGAACTCATGTTCTAACTCATGTTCTAAAATTAGTCTTTACCTGCAGTTGAACTCACGTTCTAACTAGCGTTCTATCTATCACATAACTCATCGCATGGCATTCATCAATCTCATCTGTTGATCTCTCTTTCAATCTGAGCCGATCATTTGAAAACACAAAATCTATAAAATGGCTTGTCATTATCATTATTCCTTCTCCCGAAATCATTATACACTTTTGAGAAGAAACAATCTTCGATATTTTGCTGAGACACTCGACGAAGTTATGCTTGCATTCAAACACATAAATCTGAGGGCAAGAATAACAATACAGCAAGATGGAGAAGGGCAATTGAGATAAATCGAGGAAGTATTTGCATATTCGGTGAGATCACTCTAGTTTTTATTAGTTTAGATTAATCATGCTTACTTATCGTTCTTTGTTGTTTTATTTAGTTAGAATTGATGTTTAATCTTGTGCAGCTTTAGCATCTTCCACAATTCCAAAAAATCTAAGTTACATTTGGTGAACCCAACGTGAACGCACTTCAAAATCCGCACATCTTTCCGTTTTTCGTTTCTGTTTTTTGTTTCTTTTTCGCAGGTTTTCCATCTAGTGAACCACGTCTGTCAAAAACAATGACGCATCCGTACTTACGAACCACATCTGCCATGCCATAAATCGCATCAGGCTGTCAATCGCTGCATCCGCCTGCCATTCACCACATCTGCCTGTCAAAAGCCGCATCTGCTTGTCTATCGTTGCATCTACCAGTCGATGAATTTCAAACCGCATCAGTCACTCCATTGACCACATCCGCATGCAACCATTCGAACCGCATCTGTGGCTCCAAAAGCCGCATCTGGCTGGTAAAGATTTTTATTTGTTTTATCGATTTCCGTGCATCCATTTTTTGATCTTCGCTTTTTTTTGTGATTTGGATTTTCGCTAATATTTGGTTTAGTTGTGTCAAGGTGGAATAACAAGTGTTTGCAGGATGAAGTGTAGAAGACAATACAAAAACCAAAGATAAACAATGAACTACTGACAAATTTGCATGCAAGACCTAATGCTTTTATCTTTTTAAGCATGCTTTTGTTTTGGTAGATAGATAATCGTCTTGTGGGTTAAAATGAACTTCTGTTTGGTAGTGTAAATAATCTCGTTTGGGCTTAATAATTTACCAGTGTTTTTCGTGTCTGCATTGTTAGTTTATAACCCCATGATTTAGTAATCGAAGTATCCTCTCCCCTTGTGCATTCATGTGATCCTAGGTGTAAGAGAAATGGTTACTAACTCTAGAACTTGGGCCTGTCTTGGTGGGAAAAAGTACTCACCCCAAGACGACTCAGACCGGTAGCACGCTAAAGCCAAGCGACTTCCAACTGGTATACAAAAGTGGATTCTTGGAGAAACCCTGGGAATCACGCGCACTAATCCAACGAGATGGACAGAAATGGAGTCTCGCCGACATTGGTCAGTGTCCCATGAATGGAATGCCTGAATTAAAAGCCTTGTTGTAGAGTTACCAAAATCCTATCTACTTGTTGGTGCAGCAGGTCGGCCCTGTGAAGCCATCTTACAATCTTACGGTTTACATGTAGAGATGAAAAGTATGCCATGGGAGATTAATGGGTACTGTAGCTTGGCTACCCCATATAAGTGAGTGCCGTGGAGGGGAGCCAGTGGGGTCAAGCTACTAATCATCCACCGTAAATATGCATAGCTAGAGAAATCCAAGTAAGAATTCAACAAGTACTGTCCTAAAAACCTAGGGTGTAAATGTTTTTTAAGTCTCAATAGTCCATTCATCACAAAACTGAAAATACTTTGAATGTTGTGTTTGTTGTTTGTTGTATTTGCCAAAATATTGATCAAACAAACAAAGTCAGTCAAACAACTTTTGAAAAAAATAAAATTCAACTATCAGGAACAGAGTCGCATTTGTTAGTTTAATCGCCGCATCTATATTAGAGAGTTGCATCTGTTAGGGGAATAATCACATCTATCTGTCATAATTTTCTCAATCTTGAAGTTTCGATGCGCATCTATCACATCCTGAGTCACATGTGTCCATGCAAACCGCATCTGTCAAAGTCTGAACCATAAGTGTTTGTCATGAAAACTAGTTTTTAGAGTCCAGAATAGGAAAAACGCATGTGAATTGGCAAACCGCAACTGTCATAGGAAAGACCACAACTGTTAGAAACACTACAACTGTCAAATCCTGAACCGCAACTGTCATAGGAAAGACCGCAACTGTCAAATCCTGAACCGCAACTATTAGGTGGACTGCATCTGCCTGTTAATAGAGAACAATCAAAACTGCAAACTGAGTCCGAACAGAAACTGTCAAAATTTTGCTCAAAAATCTTGTATCCATTAGGTGGTTACATATGTCTTAGTTACAATCCACGTCTTCGTCATAGTCATCCAAAGTCACATGCATATAGATACTTCCTCAGAAATCTTAGTTACAATCCACGTCTTCATCATTGTCATCCTAAGTTGCATGCATCTAGATACTCCCTAGGAAATTGCATATCACAGCATAGATAAGTTTCCTCGTCTTTGGATAAATTCATGTCCCAATTTGTCACACTCATCGAACCTAGTCACCTTAGTCTTATCTAGTGAATCTTTTCAGCTCAACAAGTCTAGTTTGGAAAGTTCACCTTGTCAACTATCATTTGTCCTACAATCAGGTTCCTTGGTCAAAACAAATCGTTGCATGTATTTACTCCATAGGAGGTAGGTTATACCCATTTTAGAATCATAGTCTACATGAGGTCTTAGATATTGTCCGTCTTACCATATGTCATCTCAGTATACGTCTTTCTAGAAATCATTTTAGCAACATCCTTATTGTCCAAAAAAATCCAAAAACATAGAAATAGGTCATATCAGTTCTTAGGCATAGTCTGCATTACCCCATTTTGAGAAACTTTTTTATGGTCGAAAAAAGGTCTCAAAAGAGGCACAAAGAAATGGCAGACCCCAACGAGTTTATCAATCCTTTCAGCACTCAACCACCTAGGAAGAACAAACCACACAAACCATTGCTTGATAAATTTGTCTCTAGAGACGCCAATGGACGAGTCTTTGTTGAAGACATAGAGTCTACAATCCAAGATCCTGAATTTGCATCCTTCATGGATGAGTGCTTGGCAAATGATCCCCAATGCTATCTAGCAAAATTGCTAGTAGAAGGTGCCACACTACCACTAGGATTTGACGTTCACACATTGAAAACAACATCTACCCAACCAATGCAAATAGTGACATCAAGTGGTTCTATGCCCCAAATCACCGCAGCAATACCAACTAGCATACCAACTCAGACATCATCAATTGTAAACACAACCCCTTTCAACATAACACAAGGTTTAGAATTTACGACAGGAGCAACTTCATCCAACCCCTTTGGCACCAACACGATTGGTAAGAGATCCAAAGCTAGTACGAATATTCCTATCCCAAATCAGACCATTCAAATAGGGAATATTCCTCCACCAAGTCAACCCATTCAAACAGGATATATTCCTATCCCACAACGGACTATTCAAATGGGATATATTCCTTCACCAAATCACAACCCATCGCAAAACATGGCATATTAGAACGTCTACATTGATCCGAACAATGCCAACACCATGTCCTTGACACAAGTCGATGTCCTTCAGAATCAAATGCAAACTCTCCAACAACAAATGGATAATATGTCTATGTTAGGCAAACGAACTATCTCAACACAAGACTTATGTCCATGTCCATTTGACAAAGCGCTTTACATGACACCTTTTCCCCATGGATACATTATACCGATTTTTCCTAAGTATAATGGGAAAAAGAATCCTCTAGAACATATTAGGGAGTTCTCAACAGCATGCATGGACATATCGTATGACCCCACATATCTGATGAGACTATTTCCACGAACCCTTGTTGGGATAGGACTGGAATGGTTTTCTAAACTACCATATGGTATATGCTCTTGGGGAGAATTAGCTGAAAAGTTTTTCAAACATTTCGCCTTCAACATAGACAATGAGATAACAATAACAACCTTGTGCCACATGACACAAGAAGATGGTGAAACTTTCACCACTTTCTTTCAGAGGTGGAGAAGTCTAGCTAGCAGATGTCCAGTTGAGATACCAGAGAAACAAAAGGTCACGATATTCCTAGAGAACATCAATCCAAATCTGCGGAGTGATTTAAGAGTACATTGTTGTACCTCATTCCTAGACTTGGTACAGAAAGGTATCATCCTTGAGAAAGGCCTTATTGACAAAGGCGAAATAAAGGTACCAAGTATGAATCCTATTGTCCAAAATCAAAACGTGCCAAAAGATAGAAGACAATTCTAGTCCAGAAACAAGAATGTTACAAATGATGGCATTGTCGATGCTAAAAACATACATACAAGGCCAGTTATCACACTGAGAGGGTACAACCAAAATCAAGACACAATGGATAATCTAGATCAAATGGCTAAATATCTCCAAAATTCACAGCAACAACGACCTCAGAGAAGATTTCCAACACGTGAATTTACTCCTCTAGGACAACTAATCGAGGTTATTTACAAAGAATTGATTAAACACAATCTCATCAAACCGTTGGAACCAAGAGAATATGATCCTGGACAATTCAAACCTTCCTGGTGGGATGACAAAGACCATTGTGAATATCATCAAATAAAAGGACACAGCCTACAAAATTGTCGCCAACTCAAGGGCATTATCCAAGACTTTGTGGAGAATGGAACCATAGAGGTCGGTGGATAGAAAAACACCAAGACCAATGATCATAAGGTCTTCAAGGACCCATTACATGACCACACGAAAGGAAAAGCCTCTGGTTCAGGAACTAAGACCGATCCATCAACCAATTACGCAAACACCAATTTTGACTATGGAAAAGGAAAGATTATAAATAGCCTCTATGCTACAGATGAGCATGTTGATACCTTCACCATTAAGAAGCCTCTAGAATGTGGTGTCAACACACACAGAACCAAGATAACTGTTCCAGGTCCTTCTTCTGAGCCATCTACACAAGCTTCCAAGTTCAAGTACAACCTTCTTGATCAATTGAGTAAAACCCCTACACAAATATCTATCTTGGAACTATTGACCTTATCACCTGAGCATCGAGCCATTCTCGATAAAGCTTTGCAGAACACAATTGTCCCTACTAATTTAGATGTCAATTGTTTCGAAGAGATGGTGGGATATTTAACCAATTCGCACCATGCTACATTTTCCCAATAGGATTACTCGATAGAAAAATCTGATCATAATGACCCATTACATCTTGAAGTCTTAGTCCATGAAACCAAATTCAGATGAGTCTTGGTAGATGGAGGAGCAGGTTTGAACCTATGTACCCTAAAATTGGTCAAGGCATTAGGATTCTCAGAAGATTGTGTAGATACCTCTAAGAGTATATTCATCAAGGCTTACGATGATGAGGAAAGATCATCCAAAGGAGAGGTCACACTCCCTATCAGAATTGGTCCAGCAATCATGAACACCAGCTTCCAAGTCTTGGATCTCACTCTTCCATACAATTTGTTGTTAGGTAGACCTTGGATACATGCAATGAAAGTTGTACCTTCAACGTATCACCAATGTCTCAAATTTCCACATAATGGCACTGAGATCACTATTGATGGTGATCCAGATCTATTTCAGTATTGTAAAAGCCTAAAGGAAATTCCACAATGCCAAGTACCAGTTAATCAAGAAGTTTCATCATCCAATTCATCCCAATACATTGACTCATCACATCTCACTAAGTCCAAATCATTCACACCTCCATCAACTACTCCTAAACTTGAAATCCAAGACAAGGGATTTGGCGAGTATCGTATAAAGGCATCATACTGTGTCAGTCAACTGATTCCACCTAAGGCATATGGCCTACCTATGGTAGATAGAATACAGTTAATAGTCATATTCAATGTTCCCCCTACAGCGACATTGATCAAATGGGGAGAGCTAAGCGAGGAAATTGTGGACCAAGGTGATTCCTGGTTGTATCAAGAAGAACATGAATACCCCTCCCCGTCTGTTCAAATAGCTAAGAACCAATATGGAAAAGGCTTTAAGATAATGCAAAAGGAAGGATATGATGGGCACAGTGGGTTAGGGCTACATCAAAATGGAAGGATGGAACCGATTACTATCCACCCATGACCGAAATACTTAGGGCTAGGTTGTCAACCGCTTAGAATTGGGTTTCCTAGTACTTCGTCACTATTTCAAGAGGAAGTGAGTGCTTACGCAGACACTGAGACATCTCATGATCCACCTCCCCCATTTTACAACAACCCTCCAATCTTTGATGAATCCCCTTACTCAAGCGATGGTGAATGGGATTCCCTTTCATCTACCAGCACCATGAACATAGACGCACTATTTGGAGAATTGGACCTAAATGTGAAACCTATACCCAAACCATCTAGTCCTTGTCCTAAGAAAAATTTATCCAAAGAAGAATGGCATAAGATCTATTATTGGGAAAAACTCAATCGTGCCTCTTGGGTACCTAAACCACCATCTTCTAACGACCTATCCCAAGCAATGGTCCCACATCAACGTTTACCTACCCATAAGGAAAAGACCCAGCAAGAGTTAGTCCAGAACTTCTGTGACCATGTCAACCATTCACTATTCACCCTGTCAGCGGCTACCTTTAAAAACTCCGATGATGACATGCCCCTCATATATCCCAAACTTATAGACTGGGATCAACAAGGTACACCTATCTTAGACACATTCGAGAACGATGAAGCAATTGCTGAGTTCATGGGACTTCGAGAAGGCATACCCAGAGGGGATCATAAAGCTAGTTTTACCATAGACTTGGATGATAAAGCATATTTTGGGGAGTCTATTTACACCTCTAGTCGCAAAAATGAGGATAAAAAGAAGAAAGACAATGAAAAGAACAATGATGAGTCCCTAGGTGAAAACCGAAAGGCACCTTTGGACGAAGAAAAAGTCTAAATAAAGGATGTATCCAAAGGAAAAAATCTCCCTAAGGCACCCAAGGATAGAGGTTTAAATATTCTCCCCGTTGAACAGGAAAAGTCATCGATGCTAGTAGAAGAATCACTTGCAGTCAACATAGGTACAAAAGAGAATCCAAAGATGGTATATTTTGCAGCTTCTTTAATAGAGACAGAAAAACCTGAGTTTAAGGACTTCTTCCAAAAGAGACATATAAACTTTGCATGGTCGTATGCTGACATGCCTGGGCTAGATCCAAATCTAATATTGCACCATTTACCATTGCAGCCAGGCATCAAACCAGTCAAACAAAAGTTAAGAAAAATGCACTCGCAGATTGCTCTATTGGTCAAGACAGAACTAAAGAAACTCTTGGATGTAGGATTCATAAGGACAATAGACTATGCAGATTGGATATCGAATCTTATACCCATGACTAAACCAACTGGGGGCATTCGAATTTGCACAGACTTTAGAGACATCAACAAGGCGTGTCCTAAGGATGACTTCCCTTTGCCGAATATAGATATGATAGTGGATCTTACAGTGGGGTATGAGATGCTATCCCTCATGGATGGTTTCTCGGGATACAACCAGATTAAAATAGCAACTGAAGACCAACATAAGATAGCTTTCACGTGTCCATGGGGCACATACTGTTGGAACATTATGCCTTTTGGGCTTAAGAACGCAAGAGCTACTTACCAACGTGCAATGACTACAATTTTCCATGACTTTGTACACATTCTCATGGAAGATTACGTCGATGACATTATAGAAAAATCAGAAACAAGAGAAGCTCATTTAAAGGTTTTAAATAAGATATTCCAATGGCTAGAGAACTACAATGTTAGGCTAAATCCGAAGAAGTGTGTCTTTGGAGTCAAATCGGGGAAACTGTTAGGGTATGTCATCTCTCGAAGAGGCATTGAAGTAGATCCAGAGAAGGTAAGAGCTATCATAGAAATGCCTCCTCCAGTTAGCATAGGACAACTCAGAACTCTATAGGGCAAACTATAGTCAATTAGGTGATTCATAGTACAACTGGCAGATAAGATTCATCCATTTCAACATCTACTCAAGAAAGGAGTACCATTTGTGTGGACGCTTAAATGCCAGGACGCATTCCAACAAATCAAGGACTATTTGCTAGCTCCACCAGTCTTAATGCCACCTACAGAAGGAAAGCCTTTGATCTTATATATTTCAACAACTCAGTTGGCATTAGGGGCTCTTCTCGCACAAAAAGATGATCAAGGTCATGAGAGAGTGGTCTATTACATCAGTCGTACCTTAGTGGGCTATGAATTGAATTACAACAACATAGAATGTGCATGTCTTGTGGTAGTTTTTGCTACCCAAAAACTTTGGCACTACATGCTCAATCGACAAATAGTGTTAATTGCAAAAATTGATCCACTCAAATACCTTCTAAGTAAGGCAGCTTTAACAGGCCGATTGGGTAAATGGGTCATGATACTTAGTGAGTATGACATTGAGTATGTCGAGAGGAAGGCTATAAAAGGACAGGTGATTGCAGATCAATTAGTTGATGCACCTATAAAAGCAGATCATCCCTTAGTGGTAGATTTTCCAGATGAATTTCTATTCAACATTGACATTAAAACCGACTGGAAACTGTACTTTGATGGGTCACATACAAATCGTGGTTCAGGAGCTGGTGTCTTATTTGTCACACCTCAAGGTGATACCATTCCCAAATCATTCAGGATTGCTTTCCCTTGTACAAACAATATAGCAGAATACGAAGCCTTAGTGACAGGCTTGAAAATGGTAGCACAATGGAACATTAAGAGCCTACATGTCTTTGGTGACTCTCAACTGGTAATCCGACAGGTAAATGATGAGTACGAAACTAAGGATGAGAAGCTTGCCCCTTACAAGAGAATGGCTGATAGTTTCAAACAATATTTCAAGGACATAACTTTTCAACAAATACCACGCATTTAGAATAGAGCTACAGATGCTATGGCAACCGTGGGTTCCTTGTTGGATATTCTGAGTAACGTGCCTAAGTTCGAGTTTCTAGTTGAACAGCTGTTGGTCCTTGCTTACGATATCCCCGATACTATGATGGTGTGTACCATTGTTGGTCTTACATCTCCTTGGTATAAAGGAATATTTGACTATCTAACAAATCAAACCTTACCTCAAGACTTGTCCAATAACCAACGTCGAACCTTCATCTATAAGTCCACCAAGTACATCATCATCAGAGAAACCCTATATAGACGCACCTTAGACAATGCCCTAATGAGATTTCTCGACGCTGAAGAAGCACAAACAACTTTGCGAGTAGTGCACGAGGGTATATGTGGATCCCATTCGAGTGGTCCAACCTTAGCCCATAAGATTATGAGACTGGCACCTACAGCTTAATCCTGCCTTATGGGCTTACCGCACAAGCATCCGCACTCCCACCGGCGCCACTCCATTTTCCCTCGTATTCAAGTCTGAAGCTATCTTACCTATAGAGGTCAAAATACCTTCTCTAAGGGTATCTTTGAAGGGTCATGTCGACGATGAAGAATACCATGTCTCTAGGCTACAAGAGCTTGAATTACTAGATGAACGAAGACAGAAAGCATTAGATCATTTGCAAGCATATTAGAATTGTCTTCGTCAGAGCTACAATAGGAAGGTTCTCAATAGATATTTTGACATTGGTGACTTGGTATTAATGGAGAATCTGAAGAACCAAGCTGAATGAGAGAAACCAGGAAAGTTTGAGCCTAACTGGTTAGGGTCGTACATTGTCACAGAATCCTTTGGGTCAGGAGCGTACCAACTATCTACTCCTGAAGGAGATCCATTTTTGTCACCTATCAACAGTCTGCATCTAAAGAGGTTCTATGCTTAGCTTCTGAGAATCCGTGTCTTAATCTAGAAAATACAAAAAAAATTGAAAAATAAAATAAAATTGGAAAATCAAAAAAGTAAAGGGAAATAATCCGTCCTATAGTGAAAACCACTTCAGTGGCGCTAGGGATAAGTACCATGGTAAAAACTTGGCAAACAGGCACCATGTGTAGTCAAGCTCGCTCTTTCATCTACCATCATTCCAAATTAGACTTTCCCCCATCACTCATAATAAATGGTTGTCCTATCCATCGCTTGGAACGATTGACATCTAACGTCCCACTCCATCACATTATCCACTCCATCTCGCAAGTCTTATTCCCGACTGGGGGCAAATCCTTGTTCTATTCCATGAACGCCTTGTACATAGCATCGCACCATTAGAAAATGTCCTGAAAAAACAAAAACATTAAAAAACTTCAAAAATCCAAAAAAAATCAAAACATGTCAAAAAATACCAAAAACAAAACAGTGTCAAGTCAGTCATGTTAAGTCAGTCGTAGTCATAGTCGAACTACGTTGCCTCTACGACTAGGACGTAGGCAAGGCCATCAATCAATGTGCCCTCGAGGTATTAGGTCTGTCAGTCTAGGTTTGTCATGTATCACACACATTTAAATCATGACTCTTTGTATATTCAAAGTCATTGGTTGTGTCGAACTATGAGGTCTCTGCATGTACAACGTAGGCAAGGCTAATCAATTGATGAGCTCCCGAGACCACACTAGGTCAGTCCAATAGGGTTCATTCACAATCACTATCACACAAGTTGCATATCATAGTTTAAGGTATCATCTCATGTCAAACACTGTCTACACACACACTTTTATCAGTCAAAGAATCAAAACAAGTCATGCATCAACAAGGAAAAATGTCTCAACAGTCATCAAGTCAATATCAAACACATTGTCAAAGCGATCAACCCATGTCTTAGCAAGATATATCTTTCTTGTCAACAGACGTCATCAATTTATCATAGTCTCATGTGGCTTGTCACCTCAACGTCATCAGACTCCAATGTCTTATACGGCACGTGTCTTACTGAAACCAGGCTTTGTCATGCCTTATACAGAAGTCACCAAGTCGAAACCAGACTCAACGTCTTATGCGGTATGTGTCATTCTCTCACATTACGCTATGTCGAACATCAACATCAAACAATCCCACAAGATCAAGTTTTGGCGAATACATTTATTTGGCTTTATGACTTTATATCTTATTTTGTCTTATTTTTTTATCGATTTGTGCAAGATCCTGTTACTAGCTTTCTCAAGGATGTCCCTTGAAGGATTTAGAGAAGCAACAACGTCTTAGGATTCTTTTTCTTTGGTTGTTGTCTATCAACTATCTTTTTAACATTGGTTTTTGAGTCATGTTACTAGTTTCCTCAAGGATGTCCTATCAAGGATTTAGAGGAGCAATGATGTCTTATGACCCATCTTTTATTTGTCTACTTTCTGTGGTTTGTCTTGACAACAATGACTGGGGCAATCTTGTCCTTAGTTTACGTTTTGACACTCCTTGTCTATAACTGTCTATTTTTCACAGATGGATGATTTTGTACACTATGGTCTATCTCATATCATAGTGTGTACCATCCATTTGTGTCATGTCCGCCCAGTGATGATAAAATTGCAAGTATAGCATAGTTTGGCAAGGATATCGAAGATTATATGTTTTCTCAAATCAGATTCATACTCATTCATTCTTTTATTTTTTCTCGATCGATCAACACATTCATTCTTTCTTACTAACATTCTATAGTCATTAACAATTTCTCTCATCCAACATAATGATAGAGTCCTGTGACACAACACAAACATTAGGTCATTTTGCATTTACATCCATCTTTTATAAGCATTTTCATATAGTAACACATTAACATTCTCATTACATACATAATTGACATTATATCAACATAGCACAACAGACATTGCATATACATTTCACCATCACATATAAATAAGCATAAACATTCATTACCTCCATTATCCATCACACATAGAATCATCCATAACATGTAGAAACATTTCATTCATAAACACATGTACATACATCATCTAATAAAAGTCATGCATCATCATAAGTAGAACTGCATGTCATATCAAAGCCGCCAAAATCATATATATATATCGCTCAAAATAGTGTGTCACAGTACAATATCATAGTGTCCATAAATAATACATGAGCTCACAGGCTCTATGATCAACATACAGATGTCTACATGTATACAAAAGTATGTCATTGTGTCCCACTACCACTAATGTCACATGGTGAAGGTGGTGGGAACATCCCCGTGGGTGCTCTCTGCGAGGTGGACGGCCTATCATATGGACCTAGCCTCAATGGTCCTACCACCCCCTTGATACTCTGTGTCCTCTGACTCCTGCTCTGTGATCTTTGACTCCATGCCTTAGAAAAGGTAGGACCCCGTCTCTCTGCTAGCATTGCTGCCTCATATAACTCTCTATAATAACTGGCTCTCTCCACCGCTCTGACCAACTCCCGTACCATGCCATCAGAGGAGGACCCACTACAAAGGCGTCTAACCTCTGTGAACTACTGCTCTATCTCCTATCTCCGAGCAATTTCCTGATCTCTCTCCATCAGAGCACTGTCCCTCTCTGCACGGATACTATCTCTCTCTGCACGGATACTATCTCTCTCTGCATGGGCACTGTCTCTCTCTAACCTCATCGCGTCAAACTCTGCGGTCATCACTCTGAGTCTCTCCTCCAGAACCTCTATGTCACCATCCCTAGGAGCATCCTCCTCCCATCTCCCCTCCACTATCCGATCTCTAAGCTGTCTCTCCTACTCCTCCATCAGTGCCTCCTCCACATCATCCTCAATGTCATCCTCTCCATATCCTGCCAAAATCTGCAACATCCTCTAGTCCCGCATCTACATCTACATGCTCCTCAACTACTACCTCTGCTGCAGCATGCTCACCCTCAGGTTGTACATCCCCTCCCCCTCCAAGGTCCACCATCGGTACATCCACTGCTACGGCCTCCTCAATAGGTGCATGTCCCCCTCTCCATCCTCTCCTTCCTCATCTACCACCTCTACCACCAACTCTACCACCCACTCTACCCACTCTGGCACCTCCTCCTCTCCGTCGTCCTCTCGGCCCTGTGCCTCGTCTCTCGACGAGTGCTAGCAAGTCTGGATCTGTATAGGGAATTGAGCGATGCACTGCCCACCATGCATCATATGTTGTTGTTGTCCCTGGATCTGCTACTCCACCTCTCCATCCCCAATGTACTGGTTGTAATGCCTGTATGTCTGCCTCAGCTATGGTCACTGGTATCATGGGACCCCACCATGGAACCTCTCTGGATGAATGAGCAAACTCTGCTCTGCTCAGAGGCACATCCCGAACCTCTCCAAACTGTCTCAACACAATGTCTGGCAAGTGTCGCTCAATAATGTGCACACTGGAAACAATCCTCCCAATTAGGTACTATGTCTGTCTGCAGAATGGTAAATGTGTACTATCACCCGCCCACACCTCACAATCCATGTAAGCTCTCCATATAAACTGATCTAATGTATCTAATGCATGTCTCCAGTATCCTGTGTCTCCCACATGTGTCTATGTGATCTGTCCTCTATATCGGAACACATATGGCAGTCTCTCGACTCTCTCTACTGTCACTAGAGGATGGAATATGGATATCCTCTTAAACCCCCATATCATCAAAAATGTCATCCCACAACACAACGACTGTGCATCTCTGTACGTGATGTCGTGCAGATGGAAGTACAGCATCCCGAGTAGACATGGACCCCATGCATATCTCATCTCACTCTCTAACATCCCCACCAACATAGCTCCCCATCCCACTGGAAAGCCATGACCTCGTCTATCCGGCAGAACAATACCCCCAATCAACGTACATAGGATGCAGTCGATCCTCTCGTATCTATCTGCTAACACCAACTAGCTAATCTCATAGTGCTCGATGTCAAGCCTACTGATGTCATCCACCTGATAGAAGCGTGCTAACTCAGTCAATCCTCGTTGCGGATCATATGTAACCTGCTCTCCTCTAATTGGTAGTCTCAATATCCTGTACACATCCTCTAATGTGACAGTGGCCTCCCCAGTCGGCAAATGAAATGACGATGTCTCAGAATGCCATCGCTCACACAGTGCAGTCAACATCCCTCTGTTCGCCCGAATGGCAGGCATAGACAGGCAGTGACTAAGACCTACAACCCATAGCAATCTAATCTCTGTAGATTTCAATGTCTCTCTCAGAGAAAAAGTGTCTGGTCATGACTCCCGTGTGTAGATCGGATCTAAAACCACCTACATTGAAACCATCATGTCAGAAAATTTTCATGTTTTAGTTCACAAATATTTTCTAAAATTTTTTCTAGTCAAATGCAGCTTACATTGTTAGATGCGGTGCATTTTTTCAAATGCGTCGCAAAATTCCTCAGATGCGGCTCATATCACATATGCGTTGCATTTTACACCCAACCCTGTTCTTCTTCTGCACATGCGGTTCACTGAACCACATGCAGTGTAGTTTCTTTCCCCCACCCATTCCCACAAATGCGGTGCATTTTTTGGTCTACAGCCCATTAACGTATGTGGTCATTCACGCACATGCGATTCACGACCTCACATGCGTTTAACCCCCACACTGATGTGTTGCATGTATACACATGCGGTGCACCAAACCACTAATGCATTCATTTTTATTACAACCTCTTCTAGCCTATGCGTCGTTTCGCAGTCAAATGCGGCGATTACGACTGCATATGCGTCGTTCGCACTGCACTGCATTTGCTAACCTAACTTTCTACCCCTCGAAAACCGTGCAAAAACATAATTTTAAAGGTTCATTTTCACGTACATACTGGTGGTCCTACGTTGACTGGCTGTCTAAAGGTCTGGATCCGATAACCGCGATGTTTAGCAAAGGGAATGGGTGCCATTTCGTCAGCTAGATAGAGCAATTTCTTCTATTCTTCTATCTCCTCCAGGTGCAAATGAATTCCAAATACCCCTAATTCCTATTTATAGGTGGGTTAAAAGTGGAATTTCTTCTGACCTAATCTACTGGCCGCATAACCTTTCGACTTCCAACGACCTGTGTTCATCCGTATCAACTCCAAATTCAATTCCATCATCTCCATAGCATTTCTGATCATCAAATTGACTTATCGGGAATATTTCCTAATTTTCTTTTGAAACTTTCAAAAATTTGTCAATTTTCTCGAGGGGGCATACCTTAACCTGTTTCATGCTGGGGCACGATCGGGGCATATTTTCTTTGACACAACATCGTACCAACATTGTATCAAAGAGGGGAAAACTGTAGACACCAAAAATTGGTCTAGGCCTGCGAGTACACATTCGACATAATTTTCTATAGTCCATGGTCTTGATTAAATAATGTTACTTATTTAATTGCCTTTCTATCACATATTTCCTCTATTAATTAAATATCCTTTTTAATTAATTCATTAATTCATAATCATCCTTTATTCAACTTAATTAATTAAATAAATCATATTTATTTAATTATGTTGCAAACTAATTAATTCTTCCCCCTTTATCTATCAATTAAATAATTTATTATTTAATTCTCCTTTATCATACTTTTCCAACTATAATTAAATATCTTTATTTAATTATTCATTTAACCCCTTTTCATCTATAATTAAATATTTATTATTTAATTATTCATTTATCCTTTTCAACAGCCAAATTAAATAAATTACTTTATTTATTTAATTAAAAGTCTCATATTTCGAATGTTGAATTAAATTAACATTTAATTCATTATTTAATTAATTATGTCACATTCCTCTAACATTCAATTATCTCTTACATGCACTTATCGTCTGACTCGAGTTATCTCTATGAGAGAACTCTCCGTCACAACTAGTCGATTAACTAGTTCCAACTTATATGCATGATCTATATCTATTAATTAAATATCTTTATTTAATTAACTAACTCAAGTTTGCATTCACATGCATTTATCATGCATTTATTCTCCAACTTCTAACTTTGGCTTTTGCATACAAAGTCTATTTCTTTTATTTTTTGAAGATGAAGATTGGAACTCATGTTCTAACTCATGTTCTAAAATTAGTCTTTACCTACAGTTGAACTCACGTTCTAACTCGTGTTCTATCTGTCACATAACTCATCGCATGGCATTCATCAATCTCATCCGTCGATCTCTCTTTCAATCTGAGCCGATCATTTGAAAACACAAAATCTATAAAATGGCCTGTCATTATCATTATTCCTTCTCTCGAAATCATTATACACTTTTGAGAAGAAACAATCTTCGATATTTTGCTGAGACACTCGACGAAGTTATGCTTGCATTCAAACATAGAAATCTGAGGGCAAGAATAACAATACAACAAGATGGAGAAGGGCAATTGAGATAAATCGAGGAAGTATTTGCATATTCGGTGAGATCATTCTAGTTTTTATTATTTTAGATTAATCATGCTTACTTATCATTCTTTGTTGTTTTATTTAGATTAGAATTGATGTTTAATCTTGTGTAGCTTTAGCATCTTCCACAATTCCGAAAAATCTGAGTTACACAATCCATGAGATGAGAAAGGTAAAAGGCAAGGTAATTGTTCATTATTGCATTTATCTTTGTATTTATGTTCTTTCAAAATTTCATCATCTTCACCTACAAATACAAATAACAAGAAATTATTTTGGGAGTTTATTTTAGTTCAAGACCCTAAATTAGTCTTTTGACATCCATGGATAGACAATATGTAGAAAATGATAAATAGAGTGAGTTATGTTATCTTAAGTATCTCTACGAATGAGAGAGTAGTGATAAAATAAATAAGACAATTAGTATCAACCTTAGTCTACAAGGAAGACTACCATATTATATATATTTGATAAATAGGTGGTGGTTAGGTGGTGGTCTATGCCAAAATATTTTTTCTCAAGAGATAATGGGAGATGCAATGTGATAAATAGAATGCTACAATATCATTCAAATAAGAATTAAATCTTAATGGAGCATTAGCAACATGATGGACAAGATATAAGTGAGAATAATATTTTCAATGGAAATATAACAAATGTGTAACTTAAAAAAGATTTAATAATGGAGAAATATCAATCCAAGTGCAACCAAGGAGAGAGAGATCAAGGGATGCATTTTTTTTATTATAAGAATATTAAAGGATTATTGGGTTGGATTGGCATTTGAGGAGTTTTATTTTACTAGGTAAGCGTTATAATAGGCGATAATGGATAGTTGAGTGGAAAATGATGATTCAAATTCAAAAAATGAGATGCTGACATATAATGTGGACATATACACATCACCCTCACATTTTAGATAAATTATCTAATTTTTTATGTATTCTCAAAATAAAATTAAGAATTATTTTGCACTCCAAAATATCAACAAACCTTGGTGAAGGGGAGATGGGCCAATTTTTGGGCTAAAATTGATCTAAAATACACTACAATAGTAGAAACTAAAGTGGGCTCAAAGTACAATGTCAAAATATGAGAGTACACAATTTTATAAGTTGCATAATCGTTAAGTCATATAGGGTGGGTGTCATATGGTTTGGATGAAAGGGAGGAAGAGAAGAGGATCAATAAAATAAGGAGGAGGTAAGCATATACATGTTTGGGTTTATGTAAGGGAATTGATCGGGGATAACAAAAGAGGAAGGGGAACTTGAAGAGGTAAAGCTCATTCACTTTGACATGATACAATCATAAAAAAATAAAAATAAAAAGGAAACAAAAATTAGGTAGAGTAGGCAAAAAAATTATAGTATTAGGTATAAATAAGATGTGGACGCCAATGTGACTATACTAAAATGTGTCCTTTATAGATACCTATACTTCTATCTTAAAGGTAAAGTTTTATAATTGAATATGTTCATATTAATAAAAATAATATTATAAAAGTATATTACTAAGATTAAAAAAATAGAAATAGATAGAAAATGAGGTGGTGAAATTTTTATTAAGAGAAAAATAATTCATGTTCCATGCCAAGTTCAACAAAAATGTGGATAAGGAGTAGATAGCATAATTTTATTTATTAGAGTAGTTTTTTTCACTTATCTATCCTATTTAAATTAGTGTTCTAATGTTAAAGAGCTTATTTATTTTATCCCAAACAAGGTAAGTACAAAAAACTATTTTACCAATTAAATTTAAGTTTTTGTTCATTTACTTTGAATGTTAAAGGTCTTCTACTTAGACTAGATTACTAGTTTAAGAAAGTCTAATAAAAAAATAGAAGCACTATGAAAGGACTTGGAGATTAGATGGAGAATAATCACACTAAGGAATTGTAAAATATAAATATGGAACCTAGATAATGTTTCTTAAAATAGAATATTCAAGTTGTTAAAGTGTTGAACAAAGGATAAAGATTTCTCAATCAATAGAAACCTAGCATTCCTACATGGACATCAACATGACCATGGTTTATTAAAAATAGAAAAGGGGAAAGAAGATGGTAATGCATTGCAAGTATGTGTAGTTGATGCTGTCATTTATTTCAACAAGCTTGTGTTTTTAGTGATTTCAACTATATGAGAATGCATTTGTTGCAAGTATGTGTAGCTGGTATTGAGTTGATGTTGTCTCTGATGATGCTTTGATTAGTTGCATTATGTTGTCATTAGTAAGCTACTGGTGTCAACCTCTAGTGTTTCTTTGATAATCTTTTGTCTATAAATGTATAGTTGAGTTATTATGTTGTAGTTGGCTTGGTGTTGATGAGGAATTACTAAAGATGTTGATGATATGTTTTTGGTTCTTGGTTTGCAAGTTCTTTTGAGAAAATTGAATAAAAAGAGGAAATAGTATGTTGTAGTGGTGTTTTGTGTTGCAGAGTAGTGTTCTAGATTGGCTCCACATTTCTTATAAGTTGAAGATCTACTTGTGTGGTTTGGATAATTTGACCAGAGATGTTCAAAGGTGTTGCATTTAGTATTTGGTGTGTTGGATTGTTGTATAGAGGAATGTGTGTTCACTAATGTGTAAACTATGTATTGCAGTAGTGTCTAGGAGAAAAAAAATTCTTTGCATTTCTCTACAGAGTGGTTTCAAGTCTTGAAGATCTAGAAGGGTGTTGATAGTGTGTGTATCTTTCTTCAATTGAATTTGTTCATGGTTTGGTGATTCAAAAGTTAGTTTCTTAAGTTGCAGTGTATGATAGAGTTATTTGAGTGTACTAGGTGTGTACATTCTTCAAGTTAAAGTTGTTGTGAAGGAATTTTTTGGTTTCCAGGGTGTTTTTGGAATATTATAGAGTTGGTTCAAGTGTTATGTGGTGCCCATGAGTCATCTTTGGATTTTGGGAAGCATGTACTTAAGTGCTAATGGTGTTAAAATAGGTTCATCCAATCTTGGGTGTTTACACTAATTGTGAAGATGCTTTGATGGTTGTGGAAGTGTTGTGTGACATGTATGAGTGGATTTAGGTCCTAGGTAAGGCATTTTGTGGTCCACCTTCATTTTTTTCCACTGTGGGGATGTTTAGGTGTTGACCTAATTTTAATTTGTATGATTAAGGTGCATAATTGGCCTTGGAGAATTTTTTCAAGGTTGAAAATGATATAAATAAGTGTGGAGTTGTTGAGGGATGATAAGATAGATTAGTATGATGTGACTGATGTGAATTATAGAGTTGTAGGGTGTGAATTTGAGAAGAATAGTGTGAGCTTTCATGTGTTGATTACTAAATGTAGTGAGTATAATGTGTTTACAATTATTTAGAAATATTGTGAAGGTGTTGGTGATGATGTGGTTGATTCTTCTATTGCATTGAGATGTATTTCTCATTGTAACACTCTTATCTATATTTTATATTATAGTAGTGAGCCTTTCTTTCTTTGGGTAGTGATCCCTCTAATAGTGAGCTTTATTATATTCGATATTGATATTACTCTATATTGTGAGTTAATCCTCACTATGGTTTTTCCCATCTTGTGTTTTCCATGTGAATCTAGTGTTTCCTTGTGTATGGTGTTGATTTGGTTCTATTTCTATTATTTTCTTTCATGACAAATCACTCTAACAAATTAAGGGTAAATTGAATTATGTGGATCTGAATGTTTATGAGGGTTTTTAAGTTTTAAGGTACAACTAATTCACCCCTCTTAGTTTTCTTGTGTATTCAACAATTGGTATCAGAGCAAGGTTTTGTTGATGGTGAAAATAACATAGCAATGTTAAAATAGAATATTTCTACTCTATTTCTCCTAAAAATGACAAATGATTTAAAACCACCTATCTTCCAAAGTCTCTGTATTTGGTTCTCAACTGTGTTATTATCTTTTAGCAGCCTATGCAACTATAATATTCAAGGGGCCTACTAGAAAACACGTACAAACTGAATACTACAAAGTAATTTAACATTTGGGGGTTTAAAACAAACATAAAAAGATCGATCAAGGCTTAAGACAACAAAACATGAACATAGATTCCTTTTAATTCAGACATTTAATTCTTATAATGAATGCTTTCCCTAATTAATTCAAACTGTAAAACAACACAATTTATGAAACAATTCATACCATCAAATTCATCCTCAATGCATATTTAAAGCTTGCAACCATTCATCATCACTCTTTTTTAGAATCAATTTTCAATCATAAGATACCATAAGCTCATTACCAAGATTAACATATCAATAAACATTAAGAAATATCATCCATAGATAACACAATAGATGGTTTTAAATTCAAAATATTCTATTCATTTTCATCAATTAAGACATATTTATGCACAAAAAAATCCACTGGAATATGAAAAACCATTGTTTATCAACATTATCGTTAAACTAACTAGCCTCTAAAATATAACTACTTGTATTAAAATTGTAAAATTGTTCAAGTATTTTGCATAAAAGTTGTAAAAATGAAAACCATATCTAGTTTCTAAGTAGCAAATCTGACTTCAATTATCCAACATTTACAAGAAGGAGAGAATTCTAAGTTATAGAAAGAATTAACATCAATCTCTCCTATCAAAAATCAAGATCAAAACATTTGGGACCAAATCCACAATTATATGGATTCCCAATTAATTCTGAGTGTTGTCTTTGCTGAAACTATAGGAGCTGAAAATTACGCCTTGTGTCTATTTTTTCCAAAATTTGATTAGGAATTTGAGCTTTTTCTGCTGTTGATCATCACACCCCAATCTCTCACTCATCAAAATGGATCTAGAGCTATCTCTCAGCCTCAAAAATTGACCTAGAAGTGTTGTCATCTAAAGGGCGCCTAAAACTAGTTGACGCATTTGACTTCATCCTTTAAAAAAAAAAAAGAATATTCCCATCCACCTTTTACCAGTTTCTTTCAAGAATCCATGAAATTCATCATAGTTATTGAAGAATTCATTTATTACCCTTTTATCAAGTACATCAATCCAATCTACCTTAAACTTTTCTTCTTCAAATTCCCCAACAACCACAACAATTGTTTCTCACATCTGATTGATATCCTTTGTGGCCCATCAAGTTTCAAACCTTATGTTCATTAGCCTATCCAAGAGAATCAATTTAGGTCCATCACCTTCCTCAAGTAGCTTCTCTAATCGTTTACCCCAAATATCATTTATTTCTTGCAATAAACTCCACCGTCCATTCTGAGGAAAATCCTTAGTAGTAAGTTGTGTAACAATTTCCTCAAATACACATGTATGTTGTCTTATATCATATTGAGCTTTGAGGAGAATTTTTTTGTGTTCAATAAGCACTTGAACTTTATAGGTAGTGATTTTAATGGTTTTATTTCCATACTTGAGATCCTCCTAACCTAGAATCCCTTATTGGATCAACATCTCTTTGGATGTTCTATTAATGGTTTTTCAAACCCTTCAAATATTTTCTATATTTTTCCTCTTCTCCCCACCATTCTTTAGCCTTTTCTTCAATTTCACCAAGAAGAGTAAGATATTAGTCATATTGCTTGTATCATTCCTCTAGAATTCCCCCAATCTCTTTCTTAAAATCATCAAACTAGGTAGCCTTCTGTCTTATGAAAACCAACCCATCTACCTCTTTGCGGCTCACTAAAACAATATTTTTTGTTGGTGTCAGCTGCTCTGAAGTGGATGTAATCGATTCTTTCAAAAAATCCTTCATCTTTCCAACTTGAGCCTTAAGCTCATCCTTAGCTTTTTTATCCTTAATCAACCATGATTTGGTGGTGTTGACAACAATATCAATCATATTTATCTATTTATTTCTTGTTTGTTTACCTAGATATATAGCACTCTTACCTGATAATCTGTAGCTTGTAATTCCCTTTCATCTTTATCAGCTATTGGGGTAGAAATTTCTACTATAGAGTCTCCATCATCAGTCATTTTTTTAGAATGAACAACACAAGGCTTCTTCTTTGGTTTCACCTTGTCTATTTATTTTTCCATTCCATCCCACACCACTAGATGAGCTTGAACTTGTCTCTTTTCCAAATTTAGCTTGAGAAAAGTGGGAGCAGCTGGTTGAGTAATTATTGGTTGAACACTGGGAGGTGTTAATGACAGAGGTATAGAAGAAACTACCTCCATGGTCTTCTCAGAAGAAGTCTTTTGTTGCTCCTCTTGTTCTTCCTGCAACTTTTCCTGCTCCATTCTCTCATTTTGTGCTCTTATTTCTATCTTTCTCATCTCTTCTTCCTTTCGTGTAGCTTCCTCTTCATCTCTTAACCTCTGATATTCTAACTCCTTTTCATAGAGTTCTTCCTCTATAAATTTATCTTTCTCATCTTTCCTCAGTTGTTCCAATTCCTATGCAAGGGCCTCTTCTTCAACTTCCTTCTTTTGAGCTATCTCTTCATCTTTCTTTCTTTGTTCTTCCTCCTCAATAGCTAACTCTTTAGTACCTCACATTTCAATAGATTCCAATATTTCCTTTTCTCATCTTCTATCAAAACCTCATTCATTATAGCTTCACCCTAGAGGCTTCCTTCCTCAAACCCATGCTCCTCTTCTCCAAATTCTTCCTCATCCCTTTCAAGATATTATTCCCATTCTTCTCTTTCTTCATGAAGTAGAGCTTCCTTTGAGTCTAAAGGTAAAGGAGAATCTATCACATTAATCACTGAAGGTCCTCCTTATTCAACAACGGTTGTTCCTGAAGTTGATGGTGTAGGAGTGGTATCATTGGTTTGTAAAGGGACAACATAAGGACCTTCTTCAGTAACTTATTCCCTGAGATATACAGTAGCTAAAGGTGTGGCACCAAGACCTTAAATAACTCTACTGGTAGCCAACTCATAAGTAACTTTATCTTTTTGCAAAGCTTTGTTAACCTATTTCATTGAAGCTTCTTCTATTGGGGTAGGCTCTTCCATGGCTACTTCTATTGCTGCAACACCTTTCTTCAATATCTTGTATTTCCTTGTCTTAGAAGAGGAAGTAGGTTCACTAGTAGAATCCCTCTTCTTTGAATCCTTAACCCTTGGTTGCTTTAAATGGAGATCAATCCATTTTAGACTTCTATCCACCACTACTCATGATAGTTTATGGATATTATTTTCCTCCTTTTCCATCTAATTTATGGGCTCCAAACCCTTGGTAGCCACTTTATCCATTTCATAGCGAGGATTAAGACTGATCCCATCATCAATAGTGACTTTTGGTATATCCTTCTTAACCTCAAAATCCTTCATTTGGGGAATTGTTAATCTTTCATACCCCCTTTTCCTTAATTCAAATTGATCTTTCAGGTTAGCCCAAAAGTCTTCGAGAAGTGGTCGATGATGTGGAAACTATGAAGCATACAAACCATACATTTTCCTCTTTGGAAAAAAATATTTCCTAGATGTATGCTGTTGGAAATTCATGGACTGAAACTTTTCCATTGTTGTTTTGGCTACTATCAAAGAGGAACAAGAATAAAACCACAATTGCATTGGGAAAGAATGGAAACTAGCCTTATGTTGTGAAGAAAACTTAGCATTCACCTTTGTGGCCTGATGAGCAAACTCCATCAAGACCCATCTATCACCACAACTCCTTGGAAATTTGAAAGGGTTTCTGTCATATCCAAAAAATCTAAAATAGGTAGACTTGGGGTATTCAATAAACCAATATCCCCAGTCTTGAATGAATTCCATGACATCTTGTGATAACCTAAAACCAATATCACTTGTAAGTTGTTTAATAATAGCATATAAAAATGCATCATTGAATATTTTAAAATGTTGCTCCACCTTCTTAATCTTTGTTGCTCTTATTATTCCCAAATCTTCTTTTGATCTAGGCCATCATCCATTGACCCTTTAGTTTTTAACCCAACAAACTATCTCATCCTTGCAGCACAATATACCATGTATGAAGACATATAGAATGTCTTGGTTTTTGTTACTTTCAATAGTTGGTCATGAATTTTATCTGAAATTATTTATCCCCAATCCAAATATTGTTTTCCCTTCTAGAATTAGTTGATTGAATGGAAACATCCAGTTTTCAAAGATACGAGATTTTTCCTTTCCAAATACTCTTGTCAGTAATGTGATCATGTCCTGATGTCCTTAGAAAATTTAGACCTCTTAGGGTTAGGTGGCACCTTCTTTATTGATTTCTTCTCTATCTTAAGACACCTTTTATTAATCACCCTTTTATTCCAAACCACATATGTTGTCCAAAGTTTAAGTGCATTAGCTTCAGTCATAATCTTGAGAATAGGGTAAGGAGGAGGATCAAAAACTAATCTAATCATTGCTGGGGTCAAATCAATGATCACATTCCCTTGAGAATCAATACACTACCTCTGAGTTGGATTATAAATTTGTGTAGCAATTAAAATGAACTCAGGACATTACACAACAATAGGAAAACTAGCTACATGAGCTAACCCTAACTCTACAATCCTCTTTGCCCAATGGGGTGGCATCTTCTTAAAAATTATCTTTATGAAACTGGTCCAAATCAATGTGTCCCAAAGCATATCAGTGATATTCATAACATTAGACCCAAAATTAGATGGTACTGGGGTCCCTTGGAACTTATACATCATTGAAATAGGAACTTGTTCTGGCTTTAGCCTCTTGGCCTTCATCCTCTTTGATGTTTCTTTAGTGGGAACATCCTCCTTTGAGTCAAACATTTGTTAATTATCTTGCAATACTGACAATTATCAGGCAAAGAAGATACATGTGAAGAGAAGATTAGCACAAGAATTCATATTAATATCCATTCGTTCAAGATAAGTTCCCATCTGACAAGTTAATTCTCCAATTTTGGGTTTTAGGTTCAGGGCAAGACCAAGAACCTAACCATTGTAAACACAGTACTAAATTATATCAAAATTTAGGATCGATTTGTAGTTCAACACTTATTCCCACAGTGATAAACAAGATTCAATTTCATTTTGTGCTTTGATCGTACAATATGTTCGAAAATCAAGATCGGGTTGTCACTAGGTAGTGGAACTTAAAAAATGGAGTTGATAAAGGGTTCTCACTAGTTCTGATCTTGATTGAATGTTAGAAGTCAGAATAAAAAGATGATTTAGCACTAGACCCATAGGAGTGAAAAAGTGTAGGAAACATCCTAAGTTTTGATCCCGCAATGATATCAGGAATCAGAATCGGGATATTGACAAGGACCCAACCCTAAGTTTTTGCAATGGGATAGGTCAACTCCAAGTTCCAATCTTGATTCTCTATCAAAAGTTAGGATCAGAATGGAACCAAGTGATGGAACCTAATTATGTATCAAAGGTTCGATGTCAGTTTGAAACCCGATCCTAATAGTAACTCAAGAATAAGAATCAAAACATAAAGTGATACATTTTTCCAACACCCTTAACATATTGAGGAAACAATCTGATCCTCAATCCTAGTTGCATATTGGAAGTTAGAATTAGAGTGAGTGAAAGAATGAGACCAAGATGGTGGTAATAAATAAGTGCAGTTTTGATTCCTGATTCTGAAATAGGTGCAAGAATTAAAGATAAAAATGTTGGAATTAGGGAACACTGAGAGGGGGGTGAATCAGTGTTCTGCAATCTTAACTTTATTAATATGATATTTAAACCACTTACAACTTTGAACTGAAAGAAAGAAGCAAACACACAAATAAATAATCCACAACACCATAACACAAGGATTTTTACATGGAAACCCTATTAGGGGAAAAACCATGATGGAGGTCAATCCACAATTTGAGTACTCAAATATAAGTTTTACAAAATAGGAATGCACTTGCATTTAGGCTCACTGCTCAAAAATAGAAAGGATCACTACCTTACAATCAGTGTCAAAAGATAGCAAAGGTTGTGAACTATGAATTAGCATCTGCAAATTCCTGAGAATAGTTTTGGTTAAGCACATTAGACTATTTCCTGACCTTCTATCTAATTCTGCTCTTCTGCTCTACTCTGCTACAATTCACATCACAAATCTTATCTACGTAGGTGAAATCACTCAACTATCCTTTTGAAATTTGCATCAATCCCCAAAAAACTTTACACCTATATCAAAATGATATAATCAATCACTTATATATCCACAACAAGAGATTTAATCAACCATATGTCGGCTTTAATAAAACATAAAATACTTTCCAACCTTCGGCTACATCCATAAATGATTTTCAATGCAAATCATCCAAAGTCAGCCATAGCATAGTGAGGACCCAAATCAACATGTTTGAACACAAAGACATTTAAACAATTACTCCTTGAACATCCACAATGACTACATCCACCAAGTCGGCCTTCTAGCACTGATAAATAGGAAATTAATAGACCGGATATCCTAACTCATACACAAATTGATGCGATGACACAAAACTCGAGAGTAATATATTCTATATGTCCAATGACCTACCTTGAGATCCACAAATCGAATTGATAAAATGGTAATGCAAATATATTCAACTTCAGTCGGATACTTTGTTCTTCATTTTGCCTCTTGGTATGAACAAATACTGAAATGTGGACCAAATCAATGAGTTAGGTTGCCATCAATGAAAACACCAGAAGCCATATGCCAAAAATCTCTAGAAGCCATATGCCAACAATCTCCAGAAGCCATATGCCAACAATCTCCCCCTTTGGTATTGATGGCAACACTTAGTGAAAAATGACTAAGTGTCAGAACCAACATACTACAATCCTTCAATACTTCAAAAATTTAGAACTGACACAACTCCCCCTAAATTTGATAAGGAATTTTTCACTGCACTCTCCCCCCATTTGACATCAATGACAAAAAGAAAATTCTTATATTAATCCCTTATGGAGTGTAAACAAAAGCTTACTTATTCAAAAACTAGTTCAAAAATTTGAAGACATACATTTTCTACTTGAGTTAAAAGATTATTTTGTAGTTTTCTTTCATCTCCAGAATAAACTTCTTCCATGCTTCTACTGCAATCTTGGTGATTATGATCATGTTGTTGTTTCAGATGTCTGGTTGATAATCTTGATGAGGGATTCTGGAATAGTGATGGCTTCTTCCAATATCTCTCCTTTTCTTAGTATTTCAATCAACTATTACAACCTGCATTCTGTTATATCCTTCACTTTCCAAAAGGTGTCAATAATCCTTTTTTTGGTGTTTTGAACATTTGTATGTTCTATCTATAATTCTTGAATCATTTTCTTGACTGCACCATCTTGATCCTGGAATATGTTAAAGTTTTTTCCAATACTAATTTTTGTGCACTTTTTGCACACACGCCCCATTGAAAGCAAGGACCCTCTTTCTTTCTCTTTTTGCTTTCATTCTTGGTCTTTTGGCCCTTTGGTTTTTGAGGATTCACTTGCTTGGGCATGTGCTTGGATTTTTATCTTGCTTGCGTGGATGGTCCCCCTATGATATATATTCAAAAACCTTAAGTTTTGCACTCATTCCAGGTTTTTCACTGCTCTCGGGAAAATCCACTCCTGGCGGAATTCCCTAGTTTCCTTCAAAATCTGGTGACGGTTACTTTTCACTATGATCCAGAGATTTTGCTCCTTTGTGGAATTCCGTCATGACCAGATTTCTTTGAGGATCCGTTGCCTTTTTGAATTCCTGGGTTTTGGTTTGACTTGTCTTGTTGACTATATTAATGCTCAATTGTATTATTTCCATGGCAAGTATTAAATCATTTCTTTTGGGAGTTTTATGCCATTGGAGTTTTATTGCTTGCTTTCTATTGGTTTGGAGTGCTTGATTTTGAGTGTTGTTGTATTGTGCATTTGGGATTGAGGCTGATTGTTGTAGTTGGGATTTTTGGAAGCCATTTGCACTCTGCTCGGACTTTGAGGTTTCTTGCCAGCTTCTGTTGTTTTGAATTTCTCTGTCCTCATGGTATGTACATGATTCTTTCTCTCTTTTAATGAATGAATTGAATTACTTCATGATTTGTGTGTATGTGTTGTGAGTCAGAGTGTTGATATGGTAGGGTTTGGCAGATGATGCTAAGCTTACTAGTTTTTGGTTGGAGCCCCTTCATGTGGTTCACGTTGCCTTGCTTTTGCTTGTTGAATGCACATGCTTCTTATTTTTTTGGGTGTGCTTGGGGTTTGGGTTCCTGTGTGTTTGGGCGTTGAGTATCTTGAAACTGGGAGTTATCCAATTCTGTTTGAGTGTCGATCCCAAGTCATTTTCTAAGCTTGTCTTTCGATTTCATCATGTAGTAGCTTGTTGGTATAGCCATAACAAACCTTCTGTAAACCTTGCAAACAAACAAGTTGAGACCAAGCTTATCCTATGCGCTCATGGCAGAATTTTAGGGTTTCATTCCTAGGGCATCATCGGTCCCTCTCAATTTACCTTAGGGTGAGTTTTGAATTCAAAGATGATCTGTGGGAGGTTTAAATCGAGCCAGTTTCAAGCTCCAAATCCTCAAATTTATGATCATTCATCAATTTGAGTGAGGTCGAGAGAAAATGTGGATATTTGGGTTTTTAAAGTCTTTGCGAAATTCCCTGACTTTTCATTTTATCTCCATCTTCCTGAAATATGCAGTGATTTGGATTTCTGCTTGCCTCGTGGATTTCCTCTACCTCCGGATTTACTCAGTTTGTCCATCGCCTTGTCACATTCCTGAAACTGGGCTGAAATTGTGAAGATTACATTAGTTTCACTGAAATCCGTGCCTTTGAGATTTTTTCGAAAGTTCAGGGTTCCTTCATTTTCCCGGAATTCCTAAACTATTGCTATTCTTAGGGATTTCTGTCTAAGGCGGATTTTCCTGAAGTTTTTCTGAAAATGAAGAATCAAGAGATTGTATGAAATTTTGCTTGATGATTATGCATTTGATGATCAACTTGGACTTATTTTAATATGTATCATGTTGTTTCTTGGTTAACAGCAGTCGATTAAGTGATTATTGGATGCTTTTGTTCTTATTTTTCTAAAATCTGCCTGGTTGGGAATTTCTTGAAATTCCACTCTGGCCTGGATTCCATGGGAGGGCTAGAAACCCAAAATTTGATATGGTTAATTTTTAAGGGGTTTTTGAGCATGTTGCTTATCATGGGACTTGTATTGAAGATGAATTTATCATTTGTGATTAATTACCTTATGTTCCATGTGATCTTTATTATGGTTTCTTTGTTGAATTCAGGCTGAGTCAGGTAAGGCAATGACAAGTGGAACCAAGGGTAGAGTGTTGGATCCAAGTGCGGAGGGGTCTTCCGTTTCTGAGGCAGAAAGAATCAAGATGGATATCAAAATAAAAATTCCAGAGAGAAAGCTATCCTCCATCTGGTCGAGGGTCACTGATACAAATTTTGGATTATGGGATTATGAAGAGTTCAAGACAAGGATGGGAACACAAGACCTTCCTCTACTGGCCAAAAGGACATTGGAATCAGGATTGGTGCATGTAGCTAGATTTCCTCCTACAATGCAGTGTTATGAACTGGTGCTTGAATGTGCTTGATACTATGATAGAGGTACACAAAGGATAGTTGGTCCCCGAAGGAGAATTGTGGCAAATTTAAATCTTGTGTCTATATCCCAGACCTTTGACATGCTTGATAGGTCTCATGTGGTGGCTTTTGAAATGGATGTGGCAAAGAAGTTCTATGGGGAAGATACCATCAAATACCAATAGGTCATTAATTCTTGGTTGGAAAAACCTAAGTCCCACTTCTCCAAGCTACCCAAGCAGTTGGTCAGACTTAAATTTAGGAAGGAATACTATGATTTTATCACCCTTCTCAGTAGGGCGATAGGGTTGAAGAGTGCAAGAATGTTTGAAATTTGGATGTTCCATATCATTGCTAGGATGGAACAGGGTATAGACTACCACTGGGCAGGCATAATAAGTGCCATGATTCATGAACAAATGTGTAATTTCTTGTAGACTAAGAGTTTCACAATGACTTCTTATCTATTTTATGCTTTAGCTAGGTTCCACCCATACAAGGGATTGAGCACAAAAGGTGTGTTTTCACAAGATGTAATTTATGAAGTTTACCCACAGCTACACCTGGGTAACTCGAGCTACAGAAGGGTGAATGATGGATTCACCATGTACATCACTAGGTTTCTCCAAGGTGCAGAGCATGTTTAGATTTCAGATAGGGCCAAGGGGTTAATTAAGAGGTTTGGAGCTTGGTTTATCCAGTTCCCCACCTTTTCATACATAGGAATTGATGGTTGTCAGAGGGCTCCATACATGCTCCCTAGGTACCCTATGAATCATGTTGTACTCCTAGAGGTCACGAGGAAGATATGTGACTTTGATGTAATTATGGAGGAGGTAGGAGAAGTAGAGAAACAAAGAAAGACTATAGCCAAGAAAAGGGAGCATGTCTCGAGGAGAAAGAAGGTTGAAAGAGCTGAAGGAGAAAAGGAAGAGGCTAGTGTCCCCTCCCCTGAAAGGAGGAGGATTGTGAGGTTGTCACAAAAGGAGAAGGGAACTTCTAAGGCAAATGAAGAAGATGGCACACCTGTGGTGGAGGTAGAGAGCTCGGGGGAAAAGACACAAGTATATACCAGGAGATCAAAGACTCCTTCTCCCAAGGATGTTGCACCAAAAGGAAACATTCCCATGACTACTCCTTTCACCGAGCATGAAGACATCCCTCCTCTTCATGAGACTGGAAATGTGCCAGACAAACCAAAAGATGTTGAAGATCCCCAAGACCATGGAGAGGAGGAATTCCAAGAGGGTGATCTCTACAATGCTGAGGTGGAAATAGATAAGGTTTTGTAGTCTCCTCTGGTGGCTTGTGAGGATTCACCTACAAGAGGTGAAGAGGATAGACCTCTTATGGGGAAAGAAATTCCAACTAGGACTCCTTCACTAGTGCAGAAGAAGGAGGAGCACACTAAGGAAAAAGAGGATTCAGTTAGGGAGATCCTCGAGGAGCCAAGTATGGAGGAAAATGTGCCCAAAGTTCAACAAGAAGAGGATGGATAGAGCAAAGTACAATCAGAATCTATTGTTCTGGGCTGGTTGGATAAAGACTTGAAGAGTAAATAAATTGTGGTGGATGATACTCCTCCTAATTGGGATGAACTACTAGAAAACATTGGAAAGGGGAAGACAAAGAAGAAAGCCAAAATCATTTCTAGGATTGAGAGAGATGAAGCAAACAATAGGGTAGTCCACATTGCTACTTCTGCTCCTGATAAGGATAGGGATGATGTGACTAGAAAGGATTATTGTGTGCAGATTATCAACCTAGGGCATGCTTCCATGGAGCAAGACATTGAAGAATATGAAGGCTCTAGTGTTGTGATCCTTGGCAGATTGAGGAAGGAGGTACAAACTAGGTCAAAGTTGGAGAAATAAAATGATAAACTTAAGAGATATTTGCAAGAGTTAATGAAACCCTTGCAATCCATCAGTTCTTCCTCATCTGCTACAGGCTTCCTATGTCAAGAAACAATATCAGAGTTGGAAAGAATGAAAAAAACCTCACATGCTATAGTCGGTTGGTTGCAAGGGTGCAAACCAAGGGAGATGATGCTAGTAAAGACATCCTTTCGGCTGGAGGAGATGCAATGAGGTCGTTGGATTGGCTAAGGAGTGTGTTGGCTCAAGATAAGGAAGATGTAGATCTCCTGTTGCAAAAGACAAAGGCCATCATGGAATACATTGAAGATAAATTGATAAATGATGGAATTCTTCCTTCCTCAAGAATCGCAGAGGCTTGGGAATGGTTTGAAATTTTGCAGATAAGGAAAAAGGCTTTGAAGAAGATATATAAACAAGGAAGGCAGATTGAGGATATTTTGATTGAAATCTACAATAAGTGGATTTCCTTTTTTGAAGTGGTGACAGAGAGAAAGAAATTTGTGCCAAAGCATCTTAGCCTAGAGTAGTTGAGAAAATGGTGGTGAGATGTGTATTCTCCAGTTAATGAGGGCCCTATCACTGAACATCAGTTGGATGATGCAACAACTTACATTGTAGTTATTGAAAGATATCAAATAAGTAAGGTAGATTGGGATAAAGTGGTGAAGCAATCAAGAGATTATATCAAGTCCCTTGAGAAGAGAACTAGGGTTTTACCTATGCCACCTATTGCCGACTTGGACAAGGTATTTTTGATGGTGCAGGATAAGGTGGAGCATTGTCATCCCCATAATTTTATACTAGAAAAAAAATCTAACATTTTTTTTTTTTAAAGGACAATAATTAAGCTGGCTAACACTCTCGGGGCTTCAAACATAACGTTAATATGAGCATGAGTTGAAGACCCATGAAGAAGTTGCTTATGTAATGACCAAATTTGATGAAAAGGAAATAATCAATCATTCTCCAAGAGAACATACATACTATACACATCAAACAAATTTTATACTTTCGATTCAAATACAACAATCACATAAAATATGTATTATTATATAAACTATACATAATAAATTTAAATTTCTTATTTTCAAAATAATAATCATAATACGTAAAAATATTTATAAACATCACATATACAATAAATAATCTCACCTTATTACCATAACAAAATTACTTATATACATTTTTACATATTTAAATTAATACCATATCCAATTTTCACTTTAAATTTCTAACTATTTATTAAAAACCATTATTCATACTACTTATTTTAAATTGTATTTTATTTTTATTTTATTTTTGTTTTATAATATTATATTTTCCTTTTTTCTTTTTTTTTTTAAAACTCATGAATAGAGCCACTATTTAATAAACCAAGTTACTTTTAAAGGGCCCCACCTTCTATTTATTTATCCTTAATTCTTTTATCAGTACTCTAAAACTCAAACACTGATATTATCTAGAGTGAATGCGGGGGTGAGTAAATGGATTCCATTTGCAACACTTTCTTAGCAAAAGAGTGATCTAAAATGATGAAGACATTTATAAACCCAACCATGCAACGTAGAAACCCATGAGCCAAGAATCACGGTATGGAGTGACATTATAATCTAAGATAAATTAATATTTTTAGATATAGCATTTCTTTAATATTGTTCATAATATTAATGAAGAATTTTATTTTATTTTAATTTTATTTATTCTTTTTAAATCTTTTTATATTTATGTCCCAAGCAATATTACCACTGTGGATATATTTCAATCTAAAATGGAATGCCACTAATACTTGTGAGTGCAATTATTGATATTACTCTTCATATCTGCAATATTTTTAACTACTAATCCCTTATCATATTGAAAATTATGATCTCATTTAATAATATTCTTTTTGTTTTACTAAAATTGTTAACACTATATTTGCTCATTTCTTTTAATCACTAAGATAAGATGCTTTACTTGAAACAACCTTATTTCTATGTTTACAATATTAAAAGAGTTCCAGTGGTAAATTCTCTATCTTTACTGAAGTAGTAAATTCCTCCTAAAAAATATTTCTACTTTGGAATAATTGTTTCCAAATTACCTTCTTGTTATATCAAAATGATTAATCTAAGAAAAATAGATCACAACATCTAAACAACTAATAATAATATTATTTTTTTTTAACTTCAAAATAATATTATTTATAACATCATGGATATAATGATAAAATCAATAGTTTCCAAATTTTACAATAGTAAAAATATTATTGTTTAAACTAAATTGCTAACAATAATATTATTAAACCTATTAACAAATCTATCTTTAATTCTCACCTAGTATTCCATAAATACTATAAACCTACAAATCACTCATAATATTTTTACTTATATTAATAATAATATTCAATATAACATTGCTACAACTCCCTTTTTTACCAATATTAATATTATTGGAAAATAACAATTACTTTTAACATTTATATCAATACAATTATGATAGTTATAGTTATTGGAAGAAACCTCCTACTTATCAGTTATAGTGCAGTTATGTAATGTTAGTAAATTTGCTATTATTTACTAACATGGTAATTAAATATTTCCATTCTAACGGAACGTTATTACTTATAAATCATATTTACTCATTTAGTTTTTACCAGTGAGAATTTAGTGACCTAAAATGATTTTGTTAACCTCGTGAAATCCACACTGTGAAATAATTTAATGATAACATCTTATGAAAACTATATTTAATCATCAAACTAGTCAATTTAAAAAAATCAACATGCCCATGGAAAAAAACACTGATTAAAGAAAAGGCAACCACTAAATTTAATCTTACCATTAAAATAACTAAACTTTACCAAGTTAAGATTTCACAGGCTTAAATTTTTATATGAATTATATTACATTGAAATTTAGTACAGACTACTCTACCATTTATTTCATGCTTGCCCCAACTATTTGCCCACGGTCTACATAGTGTTACTGCTTTTAGGATTGATGGCGGGTCTCTTCTTAACAATTAAATTCCTGGTAAATTCTATTGACCAGCGAGGGAATTGGTAGGTAAATCGATTTGATGCAGTGTAAATGTTTGTGTGTGATTTACTTCCTCTGGACTAACTGCTGAGAGAATACAACATGGCATCCACAGCATGGCATTCCCTGTAATTAGGTGGCTGGCAGTACTAGTTTTCGTGCAAAGAGAGGCGCCCGACATTAACGATGACCCTCTAAATTATTATGACAATAGAGCTGTGCAAGCAATAAATTCCTTATGACGGTAGCACCATATTTTTACTGACAAGTGAATTGGTTTGCTCATTCTTGCGTGAAGAGAGACTATAATCAATCACCTTGCCAGGAATACTGTGCTTACTTGAGAGGACAAGGCTAGTTTTAATAAGCTCTGCACACACATTCATTGTCTTGGAAACTAGAGACAAAGTTTCTGTGAGCTCAAAATACTAAGAAAGAAGGAATTAAATCCCTAAGTCAGTAATTTAAATCAGATATCGTTACAGAATATAAGCATTGCACTAATTACTTGAAGGGGTGTGCAGAAGGTGTGAGAAAGGTCAGTTAGGGTAAAATTTGGTCTACATTTGGATCTTGGCCACGTAATTTCCATCTTGGGTAAACATACTCTAAAACCCTATCGAAACCTATTTTTAGGCTGCAGTTCACCAAACTGGAGAAGTAAAAGGTCAATGCCAGCGGAGAAGCATGCGGAGGAGCGGAACCCAACAGTAGTGAGGAAAGCAGCACATACGCTAGATAGTAGTCGATACACTTCTACTAGCCACCCTGTTCATAGGAGGAATGCACAATGGAGGCTGGCAGTAGCCAGTCATCTCCTTGCTCAAATATATTCTTGTATTTATGTTTGTTTTTCTTAAATTTTTTAACTTTTAGTTTTTCTTTTCTTTTCTTGTTACCATCTACATTTGTGATAAGGTATGTATTGCTTAAATACATGTAATGCATATGTCCTCTACAGGAGGAAACTATATGCAAAATTCTCACTCAACTAGGTTTATGATACCATATATAGCAGTCACTGTATACCATTAACAAACTACCGCGCAAAAAAAAAGATCTTCTTTGATGACTACCGGTCATCACCATCTTCGTTGCTTGTTACTTTTTTCTCACTTTCAAGCCAATATTTTCTCAAGCTCAGGTTGATTACCATTCTTACAGTTGTTGACCCCGTGATCAAAATAAATTTTAAGAGCGCATTTGGAGGAATATGATTTGAGATTTTTTCCTTACATATAATATCTTAGTGTATTTATTAATGTTGTGTCTTGATATTCGTAACTCTGCTAGTGTTAACTGCTCAAATAGATGTAATCTTAATTTTTTTGGGGGGAACTTGAAAATGACTTTTTATTATGCCTATCTCTCTTATGAAAAAAATACCAACTTTCATCATAACAATCATGTTAAGGATAAAAGGAATCAACATGTCATTAAACACACCTTGCTTCAATATTTATAAGAGTACATGTCAATAGGCTTCCATTTTCAGATTTGCTACCAGATTTGAAGTTTATTCTTGGGGAACTTAATGCATACACATTCATATTAGAACCATATCAGATTGATACAATTTGGTCAATAAAGAAAAAAACACATCAATGGGGCTTGCTCTCCACCCTACCATAATGGCATCATGGAGCCTCATGGGCTCTAGCCATACCCCGAGCAAGGAAATATCTTAGCTCCCAGATGATGAATGGAGCCTTTTAGATTTTTACAAAGGAATAAGAATGACGTAACACTAAATATCTTGTATCTAAGTTTTCTACTTTTTGTTTCAACTATAATCCATGCAGCATACCACTTTCTTACAAAAATTAAACAAAATGCAAATGGAAACAAGGAAGAACTTATCTCTTCTCTTTCGAAGAGGGGATTCAACTCTTTTATCCTTCTCACTTCTCCAAGACAAGCCATCTTGATCACCATCTCCTTCTTCTCTCCTCTCCTCATTCTTTCTACCATTTCCACTAAAGTTCTCCAAAAGGAGAAGTGGGTAACACCCTACTCCTTCTTCCCCTCCAAAATATATAGGAGTTTCAACTTGCAAACTTTCGGTGGGGAGGTGTGAAGTGCACCTACTTCTATCAATGAGTCTTTTCCTTATTAAATAGGAATATGCACTTGGGCAACCCTTCCATCCTTCCATCCCATCTTTTACTCAAAACTCGTCACTTTCCATTATGAGGACTTTTTAGGGGTCAAATCATGTCCTTGGGGCATTATTATATGCCCATTTGACCCCTACTATTATGGTATAGACCCTAGGGGGTTTATTTTTGCATCCCAACCAAGGAAATTGACCAACAACCCTTTTTAAATACCCATTTAGGGACCCAACCGAAATTCAAACTTGGATAATGACTTTTAACCTTAACCCCAACTTTTATAGATCACATGACATAAATAAATACCCTCACAACCCCAAAAATAAATTATCCCTTCTTGTATGGTACCCTGACTTCCCTGTACATTACCAATGCAATCATTAGAAACAATCATATATCACATTTGTTTATTAGTTAAATATCCCAAGATTTGACCTTACAACAATTCAACTTAACATTTCAATTGTATTCCCTGATTTACATACATGCCTAACACACTCACGACAATGACAATGAAACCAAAATGTCAAAATGAAATACAAGAATATTTCCACATAACCACACTATTTATTTCTCACATCACATCTCACCATCTATTCAAGGATACGTATAACAAACTAGGGTTGTATCAATCACACATGAAGCAGGGTCTTACAAGCATGCCAAGGACAAAGGGGGAAGTTGTTAATGCAATTCTACATCAGAATTTGTGCTTCCCCATTATTTTTCCTCTTCCTTCGCATGCATTGGACCGAGCTTTGTTGGAGACCCCAGGCTGACATGGATGAAATTGGTGCATTTAATGCATATTTCATGTTATTTTGAATTTCTCTTGGCCGACCTGTTGTGTGGCGGTTTATTATTGTAAACCCTAATTGGTCCGACATATCTTGGGGGTTTCTATAAGTTTAGCATTATGCCTCATTTGTAAGGGATTAGTTAGACAATTTTACATTGGAGCGAATTGTGATAAGAGAAAGAATTAGAGTTAGAATTTAGTTTACCTTTTCAAGCAAGTGTTGTAACAGAAAATTGGAATTGTTGCCACTTTGGATGATTTAATACAAGTAAAGACATTGTGATTTGTTGCCTTTCGTGTGTTGATTTTTTTTCTGGCATGGTTCTTGATATTCTATCTTTGAAATTGTTTAAGTTTATTTGGTGTTACATGATTCGGTGATATTTAGGGTTTTATGCTTGAAGTGTTTGCAACAATCTCTAGTCCATAATTTTTGTAGTTAGCTAATTGTTAGCTGCTTTGCAAGGTTACCCTGGACTTAAAACTATGCTTAGTTCAATTATGAATGTTTGTTCTTTTCAATTGCAATAGGGTTGTCTTGAATGAATGTTCATAATCTGAAAATCTTTAATTACTTAGAAGATTGCACTATTTTTGTAAGATTGTAGATTTATCTGGGTCAAACAAGAATTAGTTTTTGAGGGATTGGTCCATTTTGAGCATTTCATCATTTGCATTATCAATCTTATAATTAGAAATAGTCTTAGAAATCTTCTTGAAACCCTTATCTTTTGTTATTTCTTTTATTATCTGGGTTAGTTTTAGGTTTTGAATTATCAACATATTGCTAGATCTGATAAATTCAAGTCCAACATTTTCTTGTAGTAAGGTCCCTTTGTGATTACAAGAATTTTCACATTATCTCTGAGTTGTTTTATTTGCATTGTCAAGACCTGACATTAGAGACCTTGGGGTTATCTCTTGAGGCTTGCTGATAGAGATTTACCTTTCAAGAGAGATAGGATATCATATTCTATCTGAGTTGTTGCTGTGAAAAAAACACCATCAACACTATTCAATTTAGTTTCAATTTGTTCCAAATTTTCTTTGTACCCACTGATTGCATGAGGCCAATGAAGACAGCAGTTGTAAATGTTGTTTGTTGATTTTATGCATTACCTTAATTGATTCATGTGTCTTTTTAGCTTGGTGAATGATAATATGTACTGCTTCTTCATATGTAAGATTACTTCTTCTTCCTTGTTCTGAGACTCAAAGTCCATGATTTCCTTGATGCATTCAATCATCTCTTCTGGAAATATATTCTACAAAATCTCTAGCTTAATATGGTTGTGCATAAAATGAGCACTTAGTACATGTAAAATCATATCATGTTCATATGAAGGTCTGATAGACCATAAGTTTGCAATTTTCTACATTCCATCTTCCTCATGAATAAGCTGTAATAGTTTTTCTTTGGTTAGGTCATCTTCTTCTTCACTTTCTTCTATCATAGCCTTTTCTTGTTCTGGTTCGAGTGTTTCCAGTTCCTTTCCTTGGGTGTCCGCATTTTCCTTATTAGATTCCTCATCTAGTATATCTATAATCACTTGTTCTTTTCCTTTTCCTTCAAATCTTGGAGTCTTGCATGCTGGAGGAGTACAAACAACAATTTATTTTGCTCTTTTCCTCTTCCTCTCCATCTCACCGGAGGAGGAACCAACTTCAAGTGCCCTTATTGGAAGGGAAATACCAATTGAGCCAAACTTTCCTAGCAAACCTTTAAAGATACTTTCATATGCTTGATCACAGTTTGCCAAACTGTTAGAGTGTATGCAAATTTGTTTGCACATTGGTTCACTCTCTTTCCATATTACATTGTTGTTCATTGGTAAGCAATTTAGAAATTACATCACAAGACATATAACCAAAGTACCAAACCTAAAAGCGTAATCTATCATCTTTGTAAATTGCACGTTCTCCATCAATGGATCTTTCAATAATCTGCAAAGGTCAAAATCTTGATCTTCCATTATCATCTTGTGTGAAATGTAAACAACACCTACCGAAGTTGCACCTTCTCTATTTCTGATAAATATTTTATAGGATACTCCATGCACAATGTACCTTGTCACTGAGTCTTTAATTGTTGAGATTATTAATGCCCTTTGATCTCCAATAACTCCAATTAGGGTTTCAACTTCTTTATTCTAGATTGACTTCTTTCTCAGTATATCCCCAACCTTGCATAATCCAGTTAAAGTTCCAATCACTTCTTTCGAAATATGGTAGGGTTTATCCAAAATTAGAGTATCGTCATTCAATCTACTCAGAATAAGCTTAACGATTTCTACATTCTTGAAATAGGGAAATTCACTCCAAATGTCCAAGCTTTTGTGTTTATCTTCTTTTAGCCATTTCAATTCATCGAGTGACAACAAGTTCCTTACGACTCTAATCTTCTTACTGCTATACTCATCTAGGTTGATCATTCCTTTGTTTTGTTCCATTTTTCCTTTTGTACACATGTTTTGATTCTATCAAAGAAGTTCTTCAATTGTACACCAAATTAAATGAAAACTTCTCAATATAACTGAAGTACCTGATGGGTTAGGGTTTCATTGCTGAATTGCTTTCAAAATTCTATTGCAGAGCACTCTCCTTCTTATTTTCCTCGAAATAAAGTGGAAAATGATGGTTTCAACTTTCTTTTTATAACTCACATACCTAACCTTTTGTTGTAATAAATGCTTTTGCCTTAGGTGTTCCAGATACCCTGCTTTCTCAGCCAGCGAGAGAAAAATTCTTCTGCACACCTTCAATTGCTTGAATTTCCTTATGAGTGTTTTCCAATGCATCTATAGATCATTAATAGAACTGTTGACAATATTCCATGTTCTGGTACCAACTACGAATAGTGGAAAAAGGATTTTCTTGGAAAACTCCCCCTAGGCCAATGGTCTGAAATCAATTCTCGAAGGGATTACCGGAAGTAGGTTCTGGTACAAAACCATCTCCTACATCAAACTCATTCTTCCTTACCCATTTCTTCTTCATCCGATCTCTTATTTCATCCTTAGTCACTTTCCCTTTTTCTTTATCATCTTCTTGTGTATTTCTTCTTCTATATGTCAGACCTCTTCTATCCATATTTTTGTTTTGGTAGAATCTTGCAATGTGACTATATTTGTTGCAATTGTAACACATAGAATTTCCTTGTCTAGACCAATTAGTCCATTGATTTCTTCTTGATCTACATCGTTCAGTAATATGGCCAAATCTTCCACAGGTATAACATTTAACATTCCTTCTACTAACATACACATTTCTGCATTCAATTGTCTTATGACCGATCTTATTGTAATTGAAACACTGACTGAGGAATGATGGATCACTTGATTTCATTTTACTTCTACATTGAGCAGCCATAGGACCAAATTTATTGCAAGCAAAACAATATCCATTAAAATTTTGAGCATTAGGTTATCTTATCGGATGCCTTTTTGCTTTGTTCATCTGATTTCCTTGCCTAAAATTCCTTTGTTCAAATCCAAAACTTTCTCCTTTCTCATATCCAAGACCTCACTTGTGATTTCCATTCTTATGACCTTGAGTTAGCCCATCAAGTTTAACTGAGCTAATCTCGAACTTCTCCTTGTATTCATTAGTAGTAGCAAGTTCAGTCCCGAGAATAACGATCTATTTTTCAAGCTCTTCTTCATTGTTTCTGGATTGTTGCAGTTCAATCTCCAACTAAATGAATTCTCCATTGATTCTCCTACATTCATCAGATTTTTCTTTTAAGGACTGAGTGATATTCTCCCCATTCTTCTTTCTTTCTTCAATCTCCTTAGTCAACTTCATCACCATAGTGTTGGTGTAATTAATTATCAAATTACACTTTATTAAGTTTACTTAATTAATAAGTAAGCTTTATTTAGTTGAGTTGTTTTAGGTCAACATTAGGGTTGCATACATTGCTTTTATAAAGAAAATAATCTCTTGTAATATCTTAATTCTGAATATATCAATTTGCACATTTTCATGCAAAGCTCTTGCTTTTTATTGTTTTTCACTTCTGTGGAAGGCCTTTTGGTTTGCATGCCTGATCTTAGTTTCTAACATGGTATCAGAGCCTTGACATGCAACCCCTTCTCAGATTTTGGAGAAAATCATTATAGAGTTCATTTGGGGTTCCTCGAGGGTATCATGCCTTGAGTTCATCTAAGTGGCATTTTGGATTAGATTGGGCTTCACCATTGGATTCAGAGCGCTGGAAAAAGTCAGGATTGGCTTTTATTTTATAGATTTTGGTCATCACTTGCCAGATCTATGAAGGTTTTAAGTTCGGTGTTTTTTTTGGAGCCTTTGGAGGTAGCCTATTTTTTGGAGCATCTTGGAGCATAACGAGCACTGCCATCGTGTTTGCAGCACCCCAAAACCCTAATATCGCCCTTCGTTTCATCGATTTTGGAGAAGTTGGTCCAGGAGGCAAAAAAATTTTGCCAGGGAGGTCGTACGGCATCCCCAACATGCACGGAAATCAAAAAGAAATTCAAAAAAACATGTTTTTTGGAAACCTGCTTGCGCCTTCAGTTCAAATGAAAGGCGTCACTGTCGCACCATTCGGTGGCCACTAAGAGCGGCGGCCCCCAGGCGACGTCCCTCCCTTTCACCATCGTTGTCTTCAGTTAGCCCCCGTAGGCTTCCAGGCTTTTGCGCGTGGTCATATTGTGACCAGGGGCCCGTGTCTAGCCCCCAACCAGCTCCTCCAGTTCCCAGTCTCAGCGTGTGGTCCTATTGAGGACCGGGGGCTTAGTCCCAGCCCTCTATCGCCGGTATGCATGCGAATTTCTGGTGGCTGAATTTTTTTTTTGGTAGGGGGGCGCTTTTTTGCATCGACAACCTCTAGGCCTTCAAATTGTTTCTCATGAAGTGTTGACATCAACATGATTTCATCGGCCATACGGCCCCTATTTGCCCCCTCCTAACCCCAGTTTGTCCTAAAGGAGTAGTTTTTTTTTCTTTCTGGCATAAATTGGGCATACAGTATCGAAATTGGGCAAATGAGATATCATCGGAAAGCTGCTTCCGAGAACTTTCTAGTGGTGTAATTTATTTTTCAGTATTTTTCTGTTTTACTAAATTTATTTCTGTTTAAAGTCAGATTTTCATTTATCGCTTCCGAGCTCATAACGTTTTGCCATGATCTCTGATTTTCGCTATCTTTGTGGCGTTGGAAAGGTATTGAGGAGCTCTATGTTGTTGTCCATGCACTTTTTTGTATCTATCCCAAGTTGATCACTTAGTCCAGATTTGGCGCAATGGGTGTTTTGGAGATTACTTGGATATTTTGGCAATTGGGAGGGTGCAACTTGAATCTTTGCACCTCATTTCAATATCAAATCATTCAATAATCGCCTGTTGCTTCATAGATTCTAGGGTTGTTCCCGTTTGGAGTTTTCAAGTGTTCCATGGCATCGAGTCTTCTATTGCATTATTATGATTATGATATGGTTTCTTGTAAACATAAGTATCTTTCCTTGCTTGCTGGATTTCAGTTTCCAGTATTACTCCACATTTTTCTTCCAGTGCTTCTTTGCAACAGGTCATCTCATTGAGGGGGGATTTGTCCCACTGGGTTTACTCCTCTTTCTCTCAGTCTTCCATTGCATTTGTACATGGGTACCTGATTAGGCCTTGTTGTTGGGACCCATTCATGCTTTATTGGATTCATCTTAGTTTTAGGTGCATGCTCTTTTAGTCTCCCTAAGTTGCACTTAAGGGAGGGTGTTGGTGTGAATAAATATCTAATTACACTTTATTAAGTTTACTTAGGTTTTTCTTAGGTAATAATTAGTTTACTTAATTAATAAGTAAGTTTTATTTAGTTTAGTTGTTTTAGGTCAACATTAGGGTTGCATACATTGCTTTTATAAATAAAATCATCTCTTGTAATATCTTAATTCTGAATATATCAATTTGCACATCTTTATGCAAAGCTCTTGCTTTTTATTTTTTTTCTCTTTTGTGGAAGGCCTTTTGGTTTGCATGTCTGATCTTGGTTTCTAACACATAGGTTCCATCTCATGCTTTAGGGTAGCATTATCTTTGGCAAGCTTTTCATATTCTTCAGTTATTTATTTCAAGGTTTGATTTAGGTGAACATCATCCATGTTTTTTCTCTCTTTTTGCTTAATCTGATCACATAGATCCTTTCTCTTTTCCCTGGATCTAACAATCTGATCCTTCAATGTCTAAATGAATTTCTTAGCATCCTTAAGATTTTTTTTGAATTCCTAGACTTCTGCTTTGGATTGATCAAGATCATCAAGTGACACCACTAGCTATTGTTGAAGACTACCAGAGTCCATTACATTCCAAGATCCACCTCAAGCTGCTAAACTTCTTTCGAGGAGCTAGGCTCTTATACCAATTGTTGGAATCAGGGAACACTGAGAGGGAGGGGGGGGGGGTGAATCAGTGTTCTACAATCTTAACTTTATTAATCTGATATTTAAACCACTTACAACTTTGAACTAAAATAAAGATGAAAACACACAAAGAAATCATCCACAACACCATAACACAAGGATTTTTACGTGGAAATCCTATTAGGGGAAAAACAATGGTGGAGGTCAATCCACAATTTGAATACTCAAATATAAATTTTACAAAATAGGAATGCACTTTCATTCAAGCTAATTACTCAAAAACATAAAGGAATGCTACCTTACAATCAGTTTCAAAAGACAACAGAGGTTGTGAACTATGAATTCACATCTGCAAATTCCTGAGAATAGTTCAGGTTAAGCACATTAGATGATTTCTTGACCTTTTATCTGATTCTTCTCTTTTGCACTACTCTATTACAATTCCCATCACAACTCTTATCTACACAGGTGAAATCGCTCAACTATCCTTCTAAACTTCACATCACACCCAAACACACTTTGCATCTATATCAAAGTGATATAATTGATCACTTATATATATCTACAACAAGAGATTTAATCAACCATATGTTGGCTTTATTAAAACATAAAATAATTTCCAACCGTCAGCTAATTCCATAAATGATTTTCAATGCGCATCATCCAAATTTGTCCATAACATATTGAGGACCCAAATCAACATATTTGAATACAGACATTTAAATAATTACTCCTTGAGCATGCATAATGGCAACATCCACCAAGTCGGCCTTCTAGCACTGATAAATAGGAAATCAATAAAATGGATCTCCTAACTCATACACAAATTGATGCGACACCACAAAATTTGAGAGTAAGATATTCCAGATGTCCAACAACCTCCCCTAAGATCCAAAACTTGAACTAATAAACTCACAATGCAAATAGATTCAACTTTAGTTGGATACTTTGTTCTTCATTCTATCCCCCGATATGAACAAATATTGAAGTGTGGACCAAATCAATGAGTTAGGTTGCCATCAATGACAACACCAAAATTCATATGCCAACAATCTCCAAAAGCCATATGCCAACAATCTCTAGAAGGAATATGCCAACAAAAAAAATCCATATTAAATGAAGGAAAAATAGATATAACAATATCTTTAAATCACACCTTCAGGATTAGACCAGTTGGGGGTTCAATATTTTTTATTCATAATAGTTAGAATCCAAAATTTATCTATTCAAATGCACTTTTGACCTAGCAATATGACAAAACCCTAGAAATCTAGGGCATAGTAGGAAGAAAAATCTTGTGAATAGAAAATAAAACAAAAATGCAAGAAAATAAAAATGAACAATGAACCAAAGGGTTCGATAATGGAGAAAAAAAACCAAAGGGTATGAAGGAAAACACAAAAAAACCCAAAAAAATAAGACAAAAAAGAAGGCAAGAAAGAAAACATGTGAAACAAGAGCAAAACAAAAACAAGAATGAAGGAAAAAACATAGGGAAAAAACACCTACCTCCAAACACAACCAAAAATATGACAGTATGATGAAGAATGAAATCACTTCCTCAAACCGTAACTCTCGATGTCTCTTTGGTTTATTCCATCAAACTGTACAAGCCAAATTAAATAGAAACTAAGGAGTGGCAAGAATAAAAATATGTTCACGCATGTGAACGGTTAGGCATTAATGCAGGTTGGTCAGGCCTCAGGATCAAGGTGGAATTCATTAATGCATAATTGCAAGAACGAAGGTAAGTGGAAGTTAGGATCGAAAAACAACACAACAGTGAACTTTCAATGAGTGAAAATTTCGAATGAAGGTCTAAAATCCAAATCCCGACATATAAAAAAAAAGTGAGAATCAGAATTAGGATGCAACATGAAACAAGAACTTTAGAAAAGTTCTTGGTTCAATTTTTGGTCCAAAATTCGATTATGAAAAAGACAAAGAGAGTTGGAAGTCGGGATACGGATGAAAACATGAAAAAGTGTTGGAAAAACAAGAATAGACAACTAAGAGGGGGGGTGAATCAGTTGTCACAAAATTTAAAACTTATTCAACCTTATTAATCTTTAATCTTGGATCTGATAATTAAAAGTGAAAGCATGAATCAAAAAAACATCAAAAACACAAGAACACCAAGATTTTATATGTGGAAACCCTGTTATGGGAAAAACCATGGTGGATGTTAGTCCACAAGATTATACCCTATTACAAGTATAATAAAAATGAATAAGGAATGCACATGCATTCAGGCACACTACCTAGAGCTCACTGCTCAAATGGGAAGGCTCACTGCCTTACATAAACATTTAGATTAAATCCATCTGAAGTGATTGAACTGAGAAATTAGCTTCTTCAAAATCCTGATGACAGTTCTGGTTAAGCACAAAAATACTTCTTCACACTTCACTCAATCTTCTTCACACTCTTCTCTGCAACTGAATGATATTATCTTTATTTGCACATTTCACATTCACACTTCTCATACATTCATTGAGAACACTTATATATCCACTACATGGAATTACATCAACAACTTTGTTGGCCAAATATAAAAGAATAAATTACAAACTGTCAGCCCAATTCATGAACAAATCTCAATGTGCACCAACTGAAGTCGATCACAACATAATGAAGACGTACAACAACTTCCTCAAACATGCCAAACATTAAAATATTTATCCACAAGGATCCACAACATGCTACAACCACCATGTTGGCCAAGAACATGAAAACCCAAGCACACAACAAAAATATTTCCGATCATGATCACTCCAATCAACAAAAACGTGCAACAAGGATAGAGCACAATCTAGTGTATCGATGGGTTATTTTTGGGTTAATGGATTTAGCATGATTAGATTAAGATAAAACCGAAAGAAGTTATGGAGAACAAAGAAAGCATAAAACAATAACAGTTATACCAAATATCCGTTGAAGCTTCCATGATTCACCTCCATAACACCTCCTAGCTTGCAGCACATGATTGTTTCCCTCAAATTTGTGTGAGAAAATTGACTATGCCATTGTCCTATACAAGTTTTGAAGGATTTGAATGATAAAGTACTATGACAAATGAATATGCCTAAAATGTGCAAGGTAAATTCTATATTAATGAAGTGGTTATAATAATGAAGTGGTACAATAATAATCATAAAAAGTGGTGCAATAATAATCATAAAAAATGGTGCCCTAAATTGTGAGAAAAATTAACATTTTATAAAGAATGTAATTTTGCACGGACAGACGAGATTAAAAGTTGTCAAAGCCTAAAAATTAGTGGACGAGATTTCGTATGGCAATCCCTAATTAGGGTTAGGGCAAGATTGTTAAATGAGTGGTCAAGATGTCATTTGATAAAATCAAATCGACGGTTGAGAATAAATGTGATAATTAGTCAAAAAGATTAAAAAAATCAAAAATCAAGAAGTTAAGAGTTGAACATAAAAGCATATTTTTGGAAAATCAAGAATTTGCTCAATTACTTGATTTTTGGAAGAAGATTACCATTTTGAATTAAATTAATTCAAAATAATGTTTTTATGTGACAATAAATAATCTTTTTCAGATTATTTACTAAAATGAAGAGACGATTAATAAAACAAAATAAAACGAAATCATTTTAAATAATTTCATTTATTTAAAATGAGATAAATATGAAATTAGGTAATTAAATAATTAAAGATAATTATTTAATTTAGAGGATTATGACCGATAATTAAATAAATTAATAAATTCATTTAATTGTGAGAATTAGTGACATATTAAATAAACAAAAAGTTCATTTATTTAATAATCAGGAAGAATAAATGAATAAAGGTAATTAAATAAATTAATAGATTTATTTGATTGTAAGAAGACAATAGATAATTAATGATGTATTGAATAAATAAATATAATTTATTTATTTAATAATCATGAAGAATACAATAGACATGAATTAATTAAATAATAATGAATTACTTAATTAATAGTCGAATGTGGACCAAGGACATAATTAAATGTCCTAACTATCCTAGGACGAAAGTGGTAAAGGATAGAGCTTGTGGGCCTAGGTCATTTTTATGTGTCTACATTTTCTCCTCTTTGTCATAATGCAACGTGTCGCATTGCGGCAAAGAAAATAAGTCAAAATATGCCCCAATGCAAAATAAGATGAGCAAGAATGACGAGGAGGTTAGCGGTATGCCCCCTCGAGAGGACAGATGGGTTTTGAGGATACGAGTGTGCTCTCAAAATTAATGAGAAGACTAGAATATGAAGAGACAAAGAAATGTTAGTGTAAAAGATATGGATGATGATATGGATTCCATGCCTATATGAAATAAGCCAGAGAAGATGATAAGACAAAAGGAGATGCATGTTAATTCCTAGACCAAATCCTTCAACACCTTATCATAGGACTTTAATATTTATTGCTCTTTAATCATCATTGGGTAGATTGTTGTAATGGCCAACAAACACCATGATATGACATAAATAAAGATGTGCAAGGTCGTACCATTACATAAGACAAGCAGTTGTAGACAAGGATGATCATGACTCATACTAAGAGTGCAATTGCCCCAGTCTTTTTGTCATAACCAACCACAAGCATAAAAAGACAAGAAGGACAAATCATGAAAGGTCGTTGCTTCTCTAAATCCTATTTCTAGGATATCCTTGAGAAACTAGCAACATGATTGCTAAAAGCTCAAAAAATAAAACCATCATCATGAGACGTCACTGTTTTTCTAAATCTTGTTGTCAGGATCTCGCTGAAAAACTAGTAACATGATGAAAAAGCCAAAGAACAATAGGCATGAAATAAGGACAAGCCATGAAACATCGTTGCTTCTCTAAATCTTGTTTCCAAGACATCCTCGAGAAACTAGCAACATGATTTCCAAAAGAACAAAAATAAAACCATTGTCATGATACGTCATTGTTTTTCTAAATCCCGTTTGTCAGGATCTCACTGAAAAACTAGTAACATGATGAAAAAGATAAAATAAACATCATGAGACGTCGCTATTTTTCTAAATCCTATTGTCGGGATCTCACTGAAAAACTAGTAACATGAGTGTCAAAAGACAAGACAAACATCATGAGACATCGCCATTTTTCTAAATCCTATTGTCGGGATCTCGCTAAAAAACTAGTAACATGAGTGTCAACATACAAGACAAACATCATGAGATGTTGCTGTTTTTCTAAATCCTGTTGTCAAGATCTCACTAAAAAACTAGTAATGTCAACAGACAAGACAAACATCATGAGACATCGTTGTTTTTCTAAATCCTGTTATCGGAATGTCATAGAAAAACTAGTAACATGAGTTTCAAAAGACAAGGGCCAAGTGTTTTGTTTGATGATTCCAAGATGATGAGTGATATCAAATTCAGGAAGGACACATCCTGAATGACGTTGATATCTAGGAGACCAATTCTTGGAGTTTAGGAGAATCCATCAAAATGCTAGTTGATTAGGACAATGCTTAGGAAGGACACATCCAAAAGCATAAAGAAATGATGAGAGCTTCTCTTCAGAAGGACACATCTTGAAGAATAACCCAAAAGATTTATAGGTTAAATTGTCTTGATAGAATTTGATTACATGTCATTGCTGATATGATCGAAATTGCTGATGAAACAGACTGTGGATAGATTGCTTGCTTGGGATTGATGGAAGATTTGCTTGATTTGAAGAAAGTTTGACATGTGTGAAAATGTTGTGCCATGAACCCTAATGGACTGACCTAGTGCAGCCTCGAGGGCTCATTGATAGATGGCCTTGCCTACGTCATGCACTTAGAGACCTCGTAGTTCGACACAACCAATGACCTTATCAAAAGGACAAAATTTTGATTCATGATTTTATTTTGAAAAACCTAGAAAGACTGGCCTAATGTCTCGGGGATTCGAAGATGAATCTTGCCTTTGTAGCAAATGCGCATAGACAACGTAGTTCGGACATGGACAAAAGATACTGATTGATGGGACTGATTGGATTAACTAGACGAATATTGACTTTGACTCTGTTTTTGGGATTTTGACATTGATTTGGATCTTTTTGTGTTTTCTCAGGACATTTTTAATTGTTTAGGTCTTTTTTCAGGACTTTTTCAGATTTTTATGACTTTTTTCAGGACTTCTTCAGATTTTTATGACTTTTTTCAAGACTTTTTACAAATGCAAAATCATGTGTGATACCCACCATAGTTACATGATAAAGGTCTTGCCCCCAGACAGACTAGGGATTACCAAATTCCAATGATATGGAGATAGGCAGACACAAGGCAAAAGGCAAGGATATGCAAGGGATGATGTCAACCAAATGGTAACCATGGCTAGAATTGACAGGATGTAGAACAAATTTCATGAATGTGTCAAGCCGTTGTGATTATGCAAAGTGGATAAGGGTTGATCAGAGTAACAGTAGATGGAGGAGCAATGATTGACCATGCATGGCACCCGTTTGCTAGGTTTTCACCATGGTACCTATCCAAAGCACCTGTTTTCCAGGTTTTCACTATTGGATGAATTCATTTCTTTTTACTGTTTTTGCCATTTTTTGATTTTTTTGGTGTCACCAAGATGCCTATTTGCCAGATTTTCATCAAGGGACGATTTTTCTTTATTTTTCAATTTTTTTGTATTTTTAGGTTTTTAGCCAAGCTCTTTGATGCTATGTGTAAAACTTTCATAAATGTAGGCTGTTGATAGGTGTTGTCAACTGTTCTCCATCAGGTGTGGCCAACTGATAAGCCCCAGAACTGAATGTTGTAGTAATAATACAAGGATCGAGACAATTAGCCTCAAACTTTCTAGGTTTTTCATAGTCAGCTTGATTTCTTGGGTTCTGCATGAGGACCAAGTCACTAATTTCAAATTTTCACCATCACTCTTTTGTTATAGCTCTGGCAGAGAAGATTTTGATATGCCTATAAGTGATTCAAGGCATTTTGTCATCTTTCTTGTAACATTTCTAACTTATGTAGGCGGGACTATCTGTACTCTTCATCATTGATCATTCCTTTCAAGGATACTTGAAGAGAATGAATTTCAACCTCGATGGGAAATATGGCCTTAGATCCATAGACAAGGGAAAATGGAGTGGGTTTTTGTGGGTGTACAAATGTTGGTATAGTAGGCCCATAAGGTAGGATTGAGTTGTAAATGCCAATCACGACCAGTGTCATTGACAGTCTTCTTAAGAATGTGAACAATTATTTTATTTGATGCCTCAACTTTATCGTTACCTTGCAGATAATATGGGGTGGAGAAGTGATGTTGGATGTGGAATCGCTCACATAGTTCATGAATGTCCTAATTTTTGAATGGACTCTTGTTATTTGTGATGATGGACTGTAGAACACCATACCGACAGATGATGTAGGGTTATTGGAAAGGTTGGGTGGTAGGGTTTGGGACTTAAGATAATCATAGATGTCCTAGTACCAAGGTGAATTGGGACCAACAATTTCACAAACCATTTTTTGACTCTGGGATGTCATATGTAGGCATCAATAGTTGTTCCACTAAGAACTCAAATTGTGACACATTTTTGGGGATTTCTAAGAGAGATCCAATAGTAGCCATTGCATTGACTGCCTTATTCTGTATTCTTAGGATTTGTTCAAAAGAAATCATTTTTAAATATGTCATGAAGCTATCCACAATTCGCTTGTAAGGGAGAAAATTTTCATCTTTCGTGTCATAATCATCATTCACTTGGTTGATTATTAATTGAGAATCCATGAATACTAGAAATGTCTGAATTTTATATTTAATTACAATTTTGAGTCCTATGACCAGTGCTTCATATTCTGCAATGTTATTAGTAAAAGGGAAGGTGATCTTGAATTCCTTAGGAATGGAATCCCCTTGTGGTGTGATGAACAAAATGCCAGCTCCAGAACTGTGACCAATGTGGGATTTGTCAAAATATAGTTTCCATGGTAAGATAGGTTCTGCATGAAAGATAGACTCATCAAGAAAATTAGTTATCAGTGGATGAGTATCTTGGATGGGTGCATCTGCAAGTTGATCTACTATTACCTACCCTTTTATTGCCTTGCGCTCAACATATTGTATGTCATATTCACTCAATATCATGAACCACTTTGCTAAATGACCTGTCAATGTTGCTCGACTTAGAAGATACTTTAATGGATCAATCTTAGCTACCAGGTGCATTTGGTGATTCAACATGTAATGTCTGAGTTTTTGTGCTGCAAAGACAATTTCTAGACATGTGCATTCAATGGTTGTATAGTTCAATTCATATCCTATCAGTGTGTGACTAATACAGTATATGGCTCTTTATTTTTCCTCATAGTCATTTTGTGCTAATAATGCCCCCAGTGCATTTGTAGTTGCGGAGACATACATGATCAATGGCTTGCCTTCAATCAGTGGCATTAGGATGGTGGTGTCAAGAGATATTCTTTAATTTGTTCGAAGGCTATGTGGAATTTGTCTGTCCATACAAAGGGAATACTTTTGCATAACATATATTGAAATGGTTGACACTTGTCTGCCAACTGTGTGATGAAGCATCAGATGGACTGTAGTCTGCCTTGAAGTGTTCTCAACTCATTGATTCCTTTTGGTGGTGGCATGTCTAGAATTGCTTTCACTTTAGCATGATCAACTTCGATGCCTCTTCGTGAAACTATGTAGCCCAATAGTTTTCCCGAAGTGACCCCAAAGACACATTTTTTTGGGTTCAAATGAGCCTTGTAATCTTCTAGCCATCTAAAAATTTTGTCTAGGACCCTGAGATGGTCTTTTTGTGTCAAAGATTTGGCCAAAAGGTCATCTACATAATCCTCCATGAGGATATGCATCATGTCATGAAATGTTGTTGTCATAGCTCTCTGGTATGTGGTGCCTGCATTCTTTAAGCCAAAAGGAATGACACTCCAATAGTATGTTCCCCATGGGCAAGTGAATATCATTTTGTGTTGATCTTCAGTTGCAATGCAGATTTGGTTATAGCCCAAGAAACCATCCATGAGAGACAACATCTCGTATCTGGCTATGAGATCAACAATCATGTCTATGTTCGGCAACAGGAAATCATCTTTTGGACAAGCCTTATTTAAATCTCTACAATCCATACAGATATGAATTTTTCCATTTGGCTTTGTGATAGGGACAATGTTGGATATCCAGTCGACATAATCTATTGATCTTATGAATCCAACATCTAGGAATTTCTTTAATTCATCCTTTACAAGTAGTGCAATATATGGATGCATTTTCCGTAATTTTTGTTTGACTGGGTTGATTCCCAGGATTAGGGGAAGATGATGTAATACCAATTCTGGATCAAGGCCTGGCATGTCAACATATGACCATGCGAAGTTAATTTTCCTATCTATGAAAAATTGTTGAAATTCAGGTTTTTCTTCCTCTGACAATGATGCGGCCAAGAGAACCATTTTGGGATTCTCTGGCGTAGCTATGTTAACTTCCATTGTGTCTTCGATAAGAATAGATGATTTTTCCTATGTGACGGGAAGAAAGTCCAATCCTCCATCCTTAGGCACCTCAGAGAGGTTTTCACCTTCGGATACGTCCTTTGTTTTTACTATTGTGTTGTCAGAAGGTGCCTTGCGGTTTTCACGTAGAGACATTTATTTTTTTATTTTAATCTTTATACTTTTGTGACTGGAGGATTGCATAGTCTCCCCGAATTAAGCTACACAATCTAGGTCCATAGCGAATCTGGCTTTGTGATCACCCCATGGTATGCCTTCCCAGAGTCCCATAGTCAAGGCACATTGCCACTACCAAATTTAATGGTTTTTCCTTCACATGGAGGGAAAGATATCCATCACTCGTGGTTCTTGTTGGTACCAGTCAATTAGTTGTACGTAAACAAGGGAAATCCCATCGTCAGTGCTGGTAAAAGTTTGGGAAGATACGGAAAGTGTGCAAATTGAAGCCTCAACTGTGAAGGCAAAGTTGTCAATTTCAAATTTCGTGTCAGATGTAATGGATGGACCATATTTAGGGTCAGATGAGTCAAATTCATAGTCATAATAGGGGATAAAATTATTAGCATCATGATTAGTGGTTGGCATTTTAGAGGCATGCATAGTAGGTTCAGACATGTTAGGTTCTTGGGTGGGCTCAGGAATGGGGCAAGATGATCCAAATGTTGCCATCGATAATTTATGTTCTTCTAGATCCCAAGGAATACTTACCCATTCCTTATCTTTAGAATGGAGGTCAATAGGATCAAGATTGTATTCTTGTCAGAATCTTTCTTCAAAGGGGGGTTGGCCAGGTGCCAGGTATAGTTTGTCAATATCATAGTTGCTAAGGTTTTTCTCAGATCCCCATTCCCATTCATTAGAGTCAGTTTTGGTAAGGGATTCTTTGTGTGTCTCAACACTTTCTGTAGCCGTTACATCCTCACTTGAAAGTTCATAGGTATGTCAATCATCAGTTTTGAGTTGGTCAAACCCTAGCCCCATGTACCTTGGTCGTGCAAAAATAATAATGGGTTCTCAACTTCCATTTTTTTCTTTTCCAAGGCCACTTGTGCCATCAAAACCTAGTGCCTTGCATATGTCATAGCCTTTTCCATAGAGATGCACTGGTAGTGGAGGTAATCCTTCTGGTTCTATGTAGATCCAATTAGCTATTTCGATAATGACGTCATTACCCAAATCTCCCCATAGGGTGAATACTATTTTTGGTGGAACATTGAAAGTTGTTTTAGGCTCGACTACAAAACACAGTCTACCATATAATTTAGGTGGCTTAGGTATTGTGGTGATATAATAAGTTGTATTCGGTTTGAGTTATCCATAGCCAAGGTCTTGGATCTTTAAGTCATTACTTGGTATTGAGGTCGAGGAGGATGGTGTGGAAGAAGTCGATGGAATGGATATAGATGATTTGGTGAGTGCAGACGAGTCGATATATGTGGAAGAGGTGGAAGTTGAGGCCTCCCAATTAATGGGTACCTGGTGCTCAGCAGTGGCTCTCAAACTAGTATAGTATTGGAATGGATCAGGATCTCCTGGGATAGTAATTTTAGTACCTTCAAAAGGGAATTTCAGGCATTGGTGGTATCTGAAAGGAATGGCCTTTAGGGCATAAATCCATGAGCGATGAAGTAAGATATTGTAATGTATGTCACGATCCAAGACCTAGCATGTTGTATCGACAATAACTAGTCCCACACAAAATAGAATTGTAATGACGCCTTTAGAAGCACATTCTTCATCATCATATGCCTTGATGACAATGCTCTTGGTAGCATCTACACATGCATCAGAGAAGCCAAGAGCTTTAACCAATTTTAAAGAGTAGATGTTCAATCCTACCCTTCCATCTACTAAGACTCATCTAACCTTATGTTTATAAACAAAAACATCGATATGAAGGGTGTCATTATGAGATGGTTTAGGTGAGGAATAGTCAATGTCCGAAAATAAAATGTGGTGAGGCAAAGTCAGATAACCGACCATGGTTTCAAAATTATTGACATCAATGTTGTTTGGGATGGAAGACTCTTGCAAAACTTTATCAAAGATGGCCTTATGTGTGGGTGAGATGTGAAGCAACTCAAGAATGGATATTTGAGTGGGTGTTTTATTAAATTTATCAATAAGGTTGAACTTTGGTTTAGGGTTTGACGGCTTGGCAAATGGACCAGGTATGGTAATTTTAGGTTGACAAGCAGAGGGACCTGGGATAGTGACCTTGCCCTAACACATGGTGACATTGCATTCCGGGCCCTTTTTAATGGTAAGAGTATTGACACACTTATCTTCATCAGCAACACAAAGATTGTTAATGATGGGGCTACCAGAATAGTTATAGGCATGACAAATGTTATTGTAGGTTGGACGGACATGATTGACTTGATTATTGTTATTCTTCAGGCCATATGAGGAGGGATTACCAGAACCATGATCCTGCAATAGTTTTTTGTGGATCGTATGATCTGCATTAGATGCAAATGGTTGACCTCCTAACTCAATGGTGTGGTTTTCAATAAGGTCTTGCAAAAGATTTCATAGCTAACGACAAGGAGTTTTATGCCCTTTGACATAATGGTAATCAAAAAATGCATTATCATCCCACCATGATGGCTTGAACTCACAAGGGTCATATGGTCTAGGGTCTTCCAAAGTTATGACACCGTTTTGGATAAGTTTCTTTATGATAATTTTGATAGGCTCACCCAAGGGAGTGTATGTGCATTTTTGAAATTGTCGTAGTTGACGCAACTGCCTTTGATTAAATTGAGCAGGATTATTTTGAATAGCATTGGTAGTTGGTGTGGGTGTGGTCACTGGTGTATTTTGATTTTGAACTCCTTTGATGGTGAGGACATGACCTGTTGCATTAACGGTTTTGGCATCAACCACACTGTCATTGGTGATGTGTTTATTTTTGACCCAGTACTTATTTTTGTCAATTGGAGAATTTGCGTTTGTGTTTTTAGGACCATATTTTAGTTCTCCCTTTGCAATAAGGGCTTTCTCAATCTAGACACATTTTTCAACTAGGTCCATGAAATTTGTGCAACAATGCACCTGCACTGCATATTTCAGGGGACCTAGAAGTTTTTGTACAAACATGTCAACCTTTTCTATTTTCAGTATGTCAATGTGACAACAACTAGCTAGACTTCTCCATCTTTGGAAGAATGGGATGAACATTTTGCCAGCATCCTCTTGCATGAGATTTCATAAGATGGTAATAGAGGTGTCTGTGTCAATGTTGTATGCATAATTTTTTATGAATTTGCGGCTAAGTTCATCCCATGTTTGGATATCCTTTTGAGTGGAGAACCATTCAAGGGCGGACCTACAAGACTTTTAGAAAAGAGTCTCATCAAGTATGTTTGTTAATAGGTGACGTCCATACAATTGGTCACAAATTCTTGAACATGTTCGATAGGGTTTGTCTTTCCTTTGTATTTGGTAAAATTAGGCAACACATATCCCAAAGGAAATGGTGGCATGTATAAGTTTATGTCAAAGGGATATACGGATAAATCATATGACACTTATGATTTCTTGCTGGATATTTGCATGTATTTTACAATCTTCTCTAGGCCCATGAGCTAAGCTTGGAAGGCATCAAATATAGGGACATTTGTGGCACCATACAATGGATTGCTTGGTACACTATGGTTCCCCATTTTTTGTGAGTGGATGTTGGTGTGTTGTTGAGGGATATGTTGTTGTGACATGTATGATGTGTTTTGGTTTGTGTGTTGATACTGAAAGTTTGGATTGGGGATGTGTTGATGGGTATGAACATGGGATGAATATGTCAAAATGTATCCCCCAGCCATTTGGGTCGATATTTGGGGAATATGGTGACCAGGAATATTTTGGTGTCCAATAGATGCCATAGGTTGTGAGTTTTGATTGCCTTGTCGGGGTTGTCAGAACTGTCATTGGGAGGGGTTGGTATTAAACTATGTTGACATGTTAACATTTGGTTGTGGTCCTTGAGGAAAGAGATGTCGTTTACCTCCACCCAAAGGATTTAGTGAGGTATCAATGAGAAGATGTGATGAGGATGCACTCATGGTACTAGATGTAGTCATCAATGGAGGATTAGTATGGCTTGATGTTTCCCCCAAGGCATTTATCAAAGTGGTAAATAAAGGATTGGCATAACTTGCCCACATTGCAGAGGACCCAAAGGTGGCTCTAGCCGATTGTGACGATGTTGTGGATAGTGTAGGCAATGTGACAGATTATGTTCCTCCAATGGATGTAGCGTTGATTGAATTGGAATTGTTTGGAATGTTGGAGGTAGCACTCATGGTCGTTGTGATAGTTTGTGAGGTAGCATCAAAAAAGGTATTTTTTATGTTGTTTCGAGGTTGACCACTATTGGACGTGTTATTCGTATTGGTGACATTAGGGTCAGGAGATGGCAGTCTCAAAGTATTAATGTTGAACCCACAAGGTAATTTAGCACCTTGGCTTAAAATTATGGATAAATATCTATCTCTGTCATATAAGACCATTTGTTCTACGAAGTAGGCCGCCTCGGGATCTTGTGATGCTTCCTTTGGGTTCTCCTCAAGTAGTTTTCCATATTCATCCTTACGTAAGAGTGATTCAAAAGCATTGTTTGATGAGGATGGTATGGTCATAAGTGATTGAGTAGTTGTGTTACTAAATGGGTCTTCAAAAGTCCAATTTGGGTCATAAGTAGGATTAGTGATATTGGACTAAGAATCTGGTCCACAAATTTCCATTTGTCTTTTATGTCTAGTTTCCACCATAAAAGGTAATTTCTCAAAGGAGAGTGATGAAAATGACAACTAAATGCAAGGATGACACTAACCTGTGTTTTTTGTATTTTTGGATAAAGGATGATAATGCAATACTATGATTTTGGATTTTTGATAAAGGACTAAGTATAAAATGAGGACTAAGTTTGGATGATATTTGGAGAAAGGTTTGTCTAACCACTCTAAGCTTGACTTCTGTCTCAATTTTGGATATCAAAAGGGACTTGCTAAAGGGAATAAATGACAAGGTCAAAATGACAAGTGAGCCTACCTAACTAGACTGTTGAGTTGGAGGTTCTCACAAAAAGGGCAATGATCAAAAAGAGGAATAATGACTAAGTCCCAAGATAACCTAGTTTTGAAAATAATAGTTTTTGAAAAGTGTGGAGATTTGACCTAATCCAAAGTTTTCCAAGATGAAACCTAAGGACAAATTTACGCTAAAAAAAATGATTATGATGCCTAGGGAATGCAACTAAAATCTAGAAATTTTAAAGCTATGGTTAAAATGCACGCTAATGAATGTAAATGATGGAAGTTTTGAACAATTTCAATTATGGTTTCTGACAGAGACTTTTTGAAAAATATGTTTGATAGTAGGTGAAGATGTCTAGACTTGAATTTTGGTCTGAGACAGTGTTCAGGCAAATGCATCACTATAGGTAGCAAATGCGTTGCGGCTTTGGAAATGTCAAATGTGGTGTTGTTTTGCAAATGCGGCTTTTTAGATGTCAAATGCGATTTTGTATTGCACATGCGGTGATTTGACTAAAACAGGTTTCAAATGTTTGACAAGAAAATGCAGTTTTCGGACAGATGCAGCTTACTGTATAGCAAATGCGACTCAGAGATACACATGCAACTCAAGATAGCAGTTACATCTCAGAAAATGAACTGGACTAAAATTTGTTGATAGACACATTCAGCGTTTAACCTAATAGTTGTGACTCTTCAAGACAGATGCGGTTTTTAAAACAATAGTTGTGGTTTTCTGAATATGTTGTTTCAACTGACTCCATTTTGAAGATCAAGTTGTTTGATGAAAATAGAAAAAACAAGCACAAAATATAATGTGTTTTCAGTTTGTATGTGATGGATCTATTTAAATCAAAGAATAATTACACCCTAGGTTGTGTTGGACAAAATTTACTGAGTTCTTACTTGGATAAATCCAGCTACGCATTTTCAAGGCGGATGACTAGTAGCTTGACCCCACTGGATCCTCTCCACAGAACTCACTTATACGGGGCAGCCAAGCTATTGTACCCATGAATCTCCCATGGCATACATCTCATCTCCACACATGAACCGTAAATATGTAAGACAACTTCATAGGTCTGAACCTGTTGCACTAGCAAATAGAAAGGGTTTGGAAAAACTACAACATGGCTTTTAGTAAGGGCATTTCGTTTGTGGGGCACCATCTAGTACGGCAAGAGACCATTTCTACCCTTTTCATCAGAACAATGAGCGTGATTTTTGGGATTTCCCCCAAAAATCCACATTTATATACCAATTAGAAGTCGCTTGGCCTTAGCGTGTTACCGGTCTAAGTCATCTTGGGGTGAGTAATTTTTCCCACCAAGACAAGCTCAATTTCTAGAGTCAGCAACCATTTCTCTTACACCTAGGATCACATGAATGCACAAGGGGAGAGGATACTTCAATATACCAAATTGTGGGGTTCTAGATTAACATGAACAAGCATGAAAAACATTGGTTAATTTTTAAGCCCAAATGACAATTTTTTATCTACCAAACAAAAAGCTTTAAAACAAATCAATGTCTTCATAAGGTCCTGCATGCAAATGATTAGTAGTTTCAATTTTGTCTACGACTTTCATCCTACAGAAAAAATTTTGTTTTTGTGGTTTGTCATTGGTCTTCTATGCTTCGTCCTACAAAAACTAAGTTATCCCCCTAAACACAGCTGCAAACAAAACATTAGCAAAAATAAAACAAGCCAAAAATGACAAATCAAAATGTGAAAGTACATGAATAATAAAAAACAACAAATTGAATTACCAAGTAGATGTGGCTTTTGAACCCATAGATGCATCACGGTTTTGATAGGCAGATGCAACTTTTAAACCCACAAATGCATTGCTATGTTGACAGGTGGCTGTGGTTTTCTGTTGACAGTCGAATGCAGCGCAAAACGTAGCAGATGCGACTCATATTATCAGATGCGTCATGGGATATACTAGATGCGGATCGCTAGAACAGATGCATCATTTCATCAAGCAAATGCAGTTTTCCATACTTGTACTTGCAAAAAGAACAAAAAAAAAGCTGAAAATCGTACGAAAAAATACAAAAAAAATAAGTGCATCAGGTTTAGCAATGTATCAATCAGAATTTTTCAGGTTAATGGATTTAGCATGATTAGATTAAAATAAACCCAAAGAAGTTATGGAGAACAAAGAAAGCATAAAACAATAACGGTTATACCAGATATTCGATGAAGCTTCCATGATCACCTCCATAACACCTCCTAGCTTGCAGTGCATGATTGTTGCCCTCAGATCTGTGTGAACAAATTGACTATGCCATTGTCCTATGCAAGTTTTAAAGGATTTGAATGATAAAAGACTATGACAAATGAATATTCCTAAAATGCAAGGTAAATTCTATATTAATGAAGTGGTTATAATAATGAAGTGGTGCAATAATAATCATAAAAAGTGGTGCCCTAAATTGTGAGCAAAATTGGCATTTTATAAAGAATGTAATTTTGCATGGAAGGACGAGATTAAAAGTTGTCATAAAATTCAGTGGACGAGATTTCATGTGAAAATCCCTAATTAGGGTTAGGGAAAGATTGTTAAATGAGTGGTCAAGATGTCATTTGATAAAATCAAATCGACGGTTGAGAATAAATGTGATAATTAGTCAAAAAGATAAAGATTTTCAAAATTCAAGAAGATAAGAGTTGAACATAAAATCAGATTTTTGGAAAATCAAGAATTTGCTCAATTACTTGATTTTTGGAAGAAGATTACCATTTTGAATTAAATTAATTCAAAATAATGTTTTTATGTGACAATAAATAATCTTTTTTAGATTATTTACTAAAAAGAAGAGATGGTTAATAGAACAAAATAAAACGAAATCATTTTAAATAATTTCATTTATTTAAAATGAGAGAAATATGAAATTAGGTAATTAAATAATTAAAGATAATTATTTAATTTAGAGGATTATGACCAATAGTTAAATAAATTAATAAATTCATTTAATTGTGAGAATTAGTGACATATTAAATAAACAAATAAAGGTCATTTATTTAATAATCAGGAAGAATAAATGAATAAAGGTAATTAAATAAATTAATAGATTTATTTAATTGTAAGAAGACAATAGATAATTAATGACGTATTGAATAAATAAATAAAATTTATTTATTTAATAATCATGAAGAATACAATGGACATGAATTAATTAAATAATAATGAATTACTTAATTAATAGTCAAATGTGGACCAAGGACATTATTAAATGTCCTAACTATGCTAGGACGAAAGTGGTAAATGATAGAGCTTGTGGGCCTAGGTCATTTTTATGTGTCTACATCTAGAAACATCAATTAACATTGCATGAGCATACACAATAACTTAAATTACCAGAATTACATTCTCTTCTTCCAAAAACATCAGCTATAGTAACAAAATAACTGTAGGAACACATCAACACACAACTTGTACAAATATTGATGTGCAACTCTAAAAATTCTAGAGTATAAACTAGATAGGCTTAGAAACAAACCCTTTAAAGTGCAACACCTGAATACAAACATACTAAATTTTACACCACATTGAACCTCATAGCTTCATAGACAACCTTCAACATGTTTATTAGAGTTTTCTCAATATCCTCGACATATACATCCTTCAAGATCATTAATGCTAATAGTGTTGACATCAATGACAACCACATATCAACAACACAACCACAAAATCCAACAATCTCCCCCTTTGGCATTGATGGAAACACATGATGTGAAAAATACCATCAACACAACTAACTCTTCTTCTCATATTGTTCTTCCCCCCCTTGCATTACTCTTATCTTGTCTTCTCCCCCAAGGTTCTCTACTCTTCTCCCCCAAGTATTTTTACATTACTCTTCTCCCCCTTTGACATCAATGGAAAAGGTACACAAGCTCTGAACCATAGATCTGAATCGTCTAACTACTCCCCCTGAGAAGCAGCCACCACAACAACAATCTAAAACATGATATGACTATGAATGCATGGATTGATGCAAAGACTTGTATCTTAGTTTAGATTAGGAGGGGAAATCACCCTTGATTTCCCTCTGAGATACTCAAAAGTATCCTTAGGCAATGGCTTGGTAAAGATGTTTGCAATCTGTTCTTTTGTAGGCACATACTCCAGTCTAACTTCTTTATCACTCACTTTGTCCCTTAAAAAGTGATATTTGATAGATATATGTTTTGTCTTTGAATGCAGCACTGGATTCTTAGAAAATTTTATGGCACTTGAATTATCAAAAAATATAGCAATAGGCTCATCATACTCAATTCTGATATATCTCAGCATCTGCTTCATCTAGATTACTTGAGTGCAATTTTTTGCAGCAACAATATATTTTGCCTCAACAGTAGATAAGGAAATGGAATTTTGATTTTTACTTAACCAAGATACTAAATTCTTCCCCAAGAAGAATGCACCACCACTATTAATTTTTATGTCATCCACATCTCCTTCCCAATCTACATTAGTAAAGGTGCTCAAGGTAAGATCATCATATTTAGGATACCAAAGACCAAAGTCAACTGTCCCTTTCAAGTATATGAAAATTCTCTTCACAAAAGTCACATGAGATTCCTTTGGATCCGCTTTATATCTAACAACCATACATACAACATTCATAATGTCTGGCTTGGTCTGAGTCAAATAAAGTAATCCACTAATCATTGACCTGTATCTTGTTTGATTTTCTTTAGGAGAATCATCATTCTATTTTAACTTGCATCCGGTTATCATGGGTGTACCAACTGGCTTTGAGTCTTCCATGCCAAACTTTTTTAATAACTCTCTTACATATTTGGACTAAGATATAAAAATTCCATCATCTAAGTGAGTAATTTGCAGTCCTAAAAATAATTATAGCTCTTCGATCATTGACATCTCAAAATCAATTTTAATTTCATCAAAAAATTTCATACATGTCATCATCACCGTCAAAAATGATGTCATCAACAAGACTTCAATAATCAACTCTTTATCTTGATCCATCTTGAAATACAAATTATTGTTAGCAGTACCTTTATTGAATCCAAGCTTCAACAAGTATTTATCCAATCTAGCTTACCAAGCTCTAGGGGCTTGTTTGATTCCATTCAATGCTTTCTTCAATCAACAAACCATATCTTCTTTATCATTTAGTTGAAACCCATCTGGTTGCTCAACATATACTTCTTCTTCTAGCTCACCTTTCAGAAATGCTGAATTTACATCCATTTGATAGACTTTGTAGTTCTTAAAAGAAGCATAAGCGAGAAATAATCTTACAGCTTCAATTCTAGCAACAGGGGCAAAGGTTTCTTCAAAATAAATACCTTCCATCTATGAGTACCCTTTACATACCAGTCTTTCTTTATTCCTAACCACTTCACCTTGTTCATTCAGCTTATTCCGAAAAACCCATTTGGTTCCAATCACATTTTTATCCTGAGGTCTGGGAACAAGAATCCATGTATCATTTTTCTCTATCTACATTAGTTCTTCCTTCATTGCTTCCATCCAATATTCATCTTTGCATGCTTCATTGAAATTGTTGGGCTCAGTCTTGGAAATTAGACAATACTCTTCTGCAATTATTCTTCTAGTATGCACACCTTTATTCTTATCTCCAATAATCTGATCTTTATAATGATTTAGCTTTACATACCTTGAAATTTAGGATTCTCTCGAACTTCTGGTTCTTTTTTGATTTCTTCTGCACTTTCACTGGATTCTCCTTCTTGATTCTCTTGATTCACCAGAACAATTTGAACTTGATTTTGTGTCGGCACATTATTTCTATTATCAGTACTATCATGTTGGTCATGTGAATCATATCCATAGTATTTGGATGATCTAGCAATGTCTTCATCAACTTTGATATTTTCACTTTCAACCATTTTCTTCAGTCTTTTATTATAGCACCGATAGAGCTTTCTCTTAGTAGAGTAACCCAGAAAGATTCCTTCATCACTTCTAGCATCAAACTTTCCAATATCTTCATCTCTCTTGATATAACACCTACTTCCAAATATTTTGAAATATTTAATAGTAGGCTTATAGCCAAACCATAGCTCAAAAGGAGTCTTACTAGGATTACCATTGAAATTTACCTGGTTAATAGTATATACAGTAGTACTTACAAATTCTCTCCAATAGATATGAGGTACATTACCTTCCAACATCATAGTTCTAGCAGCACATAGAATTTTTCTATTATTTCTCTCTACAACTTCAGTTTGTTGAGGGGTCTGAGGAGTAGATAACTATCTTTTGATTCCATACTCTTCACAGAAAGAATTGAACTCCTAGGAAGTGAATTAACCACCTCTGTCTGACCTTAGGAATTTGATCTTTAAACTTGTCTCATTCTCGGCCATAGCTTTGAAAATTTTGAAATTTTCTAATTCTTCATGTTTTTCTCTCAAGAAAGCAATGCATATCATCCTAGAGTAATCATCAATAAGCAACATAAAGTACCTTTCTCTTTGTAGACTTCTAATTCTGGAGGGACCACATAGATCACTATGCACCAGCTCTAGTACTCCATTAGAATGATGTTTTTTAAACTAAAAATAAATTCTAGTCTACTTTCCCATCTGACATTCCTTGCATACAATGTTAGTAGGCTTCACTAACTTAGGGAGATCTCTAACTGCTTGAGTGGAACTTACTTTGACAATGTTTTCAAAATTCACATGACACAACCTCCTATGCCATAACCAACTTACATCAACTTGAGAAATTAAACAACTTTCACTAGTAGCACTCAGGTGAAAAATATTACCTCTTGTCTTTGTACTTGAAACAATTATATTTTTGGGACTTCCCAGTATCCTGCAATTACCATCCTTGAACTAAATATTGTATCCCTTGTCTACCAACTATCCAACACTCAACAAGTTATGCTTCAATCCTTCAACATAAAGGGCATCATCAATATTATATTTACCACCAAGAGAAATAGTGCCTCTATCACAAATCACACCAGCATTGTTATCTCCAAATTATACAACACCACCATCATATTTCTCCAAGCTTATAAACTTTCTTTTGTCACCAGTAATATGATGTGAGCATTTGCTAGCAATCACCCATTCATCCTTTTCTTCAATTTTGGCTGCAAGAGCTTTCTCAATATTCTTATCACTAGTAGATTTAGTGGACACCGTACCATTTTCCTTGATAGAAATGAATACCCATCCATCTTAATTTCCATTTTCTTTATCAGATTCTTCATCAATAACACTTTTTTAAGCATAATAACATTTCTTTTGAAATCTAGGCTTGTCAGGTTTGAACCTAGGAACTCTTTCAGGACACCTTGATGCAAAATGACCTATCTTATTGAAAGAGAAACATTTAATAGGAAAATTTCCTTTGTTCTTACCTTTTCCTATGGATTCTCTTTTCACAATCAATGCTTCCATCTCTTCTAACTCTCTTTCTTCATCTTCAATTTGTTTCATCCCATCTTCATACTTGAATGTCTTTCTAGAACTTTCTCCCAAATCATATCTTTGTTGGTTTGTTCTGGATATAGTAGCGTTAAATGCATATTCTATCTTAGGAGTAGAATCACCAAATTCACTCAATTCAAAGGCAACAAGTTTACCGGTCAACATATCTCTTGTCACATTTGTTACTGTCTTGAGTTCTTCAATAGCTTGAACTTTCATTTTGTAAGAAGTAGGCAATGATTTGAGCACTTTAGCCACAATCTCTTCATCATACAAGATTCCACTGGCACATCTAATACCCATCACTAGTTCATTCACTTTTTGCATGAAAGAAATAATTTTTTCATCTTCGCTAATTTTCAAGTTTTCCCATTTGCCTTTCAAACTTTGTAGCTTAGAAAATTTTACTTGTGCATTTCCTTCATACAATGTCTCCAGCTTCTTCCAGATCTCATATGTTGTTTTGAAACCTATCACATTTTTCATCTCTGAATTTGTTAAAGCACTCAATAATGCTTCTATAGCCCTGGTATTTGTTTTAGCTTATTTGATCTCATTAGGAGTAGAGGGACCATTATGAGGAATAACATATATGTTCTTTGTAATCTTCCAAAAGGGATCACCAATTCACTTCAAATGACATTCCATTCTGACCTTCCACAAAGAGTAGTTTGTTCCATTGAATCTAGGACTATCCTTCTTGTATGATGCCATCTCAGATCACCTCAAGCTATTAAAATTCTTCAGAGGAACCAGATCTAATACCAATTGTTGGAAAAATAAGAATAGACAACTAAGAGGGGGGGGTGAATCAGTTGTCAAAGAATTTAAAACTTATTCAACCTTATTAATCTTTAATCTCAAATTTGATAATTAATAGTGAAAGCATGAATCAACAACACATCAAAAACACAAGAACACCAAGATTTTATATGTGGAAACCCTGTTAGGGGAAAAACCACGGTGGATGTTAGTCCACAAGATTATACCCTATTAGAAGTATAATGAAAATGAATAAGGAATTTGCATGCATTAATGCACACTACCTAGAGCTCACTGCTCAAATGGGAAGGATCACTGCCTTACAAAAAAATCAGATTAAATCCATCTGAAGTGATTGAACTAAGAAATTAGCTTCTTCAAAATCCTGATGAGAGTTATGGTTAGGCACATAAATACTTCTCCACACTCTACTTTACAATTGAATGATCTAATATGTATTCGCACATTTCACATTCACACTTCTCATACATTCATTGAGCATAGTTATATATCCGCTACATGGAATTACATCAACAACTCTATCAACCAAAAATAAAAGAATAAATTACAAACTATCAGCCCAATTCAAGAAAAAATCTCAATGTGCACCAATGGAAGTTGATCAAAACATAATGAAGACCTAAAACAACTTCCTCAAACATGCCAAACATTAAAAGATTAATCCACAAGGATTCACAACACGCTACAACTAACATGTCGGCCAAGAACATTAAAACCCGAGTACAAAATAGAAAAATCTCAGATCACGATCACTCCAATCAACACAGACATGCAATAAGGATAGAGCATGATCTAGAAACATCAACAAACATCGAAAGAGCATACATAAAAACTTAAATTACCAGAATTACATTCTCTTCTTCCAGAAATATCAGCTATAGTAACAGAATAACTATAGGAAAACAACAACACACAAGTTGCATTAATCTTGATGTGCACCTCTGAAACTTTTAGAGTATAAACTAGATAGTCTTTGAAACAAACCCTTTAAATCATAACACCTGAATACCAACATACTGAATTTTACACCACACTGAACTTCATAGCTTCATAGACAACCTTCAACATTTTTATTATATTTTTCTCAATATCCTCGACATATACAACCTTCAGGATCATCAATGCTAATAGTGTTGACATAAATGACAACCACAACATCCAACAAAAATAAATTTAGAAAAGTTCTTGGTTTTGGTTCTAGTCCAATGTTTGATTCTGACACAAACAAAATTCACAAGGAAGAAAAGAGGAAGTCTGGATCAGGATGGAAATAGGAACTTACACATCTAAGGCTGCAAGGTGATGGTTCTAATCCAAAACTTGACTCCAACAAAACAAATAAAATACAAGGCAAAGCATGGGGGGTTGGGATCAAAACACAAACATGAACTTGAACTTTGCAAAGTAACAAATGTGAGTGTCAGTATGAAGCATGAACCTAAAGGAAAACTAGGACTTAGGAGAAAATAAAAAACTCCTAAGACTCAAGAAAGAACACCAAGGAAAAAAAAAACAAAGGGGGGCCCATTTTGACCAAAAATAAAATCGGGTGGTCATGCAAGGCATAACAGGTTCTTTGGAAGAAATCTTAACTACTTCAGGTAGATATGGGATGGTGCACAAGAAGGATGTTCTTATGTTTGATGGATCATATTATTCTTTTTGGAAGACAAGGATGGAAGGTTTTTTTGGTTTCTCTTGGATTTGAGATTTGGAGGTCTATTTAAAGAGGAAATGCTATTCTTGTAAATGGTACGAGCATTGATGATGAGATCAAGTCCTATGAAAAAATGGTAAATAAAGGTATGCTCTCTTAAGTGGTCTTGCTAATTTTGAATTGGTGAAAGTTATGAATATGAAAACTACTAGAGAAAATTGAGTAAAGTTAGAAAGCATTTATGAAGGAGATGATAAGATCAAGTAAGCTAAGATTAAAAATTTAAAGATCATGTTTGAGACTCTACGAATGTCTAAAGATGAAAACATCACAAGCTACTTGCAGAAGGTGGATGAAGTTGTCAATGGTATCAAAGGTCTTAGTGGAGACTAAAAGAAGAAGAAATGGTAAAGAAGTAACTTAGAACTCTTCCTAAAGCTTATAGTCATAAAAAAATTCTATTGAAGAATTAAAAAATTTGAATCAATATCTCCCAAATATTGTTTTAATGGTTCTTTAACTTATTCTAATATGAGTGAATTTGGTACAAGTAGTGCAAAACTTGAGACTGATTTTAAGACTAGTGAATAAGATAAGACTATGGAATTAGATCAGGAGGATCTTGATGATGTGGAAGCTAATTTAGATCAAACGAATGAAAAAGGGTACAAGAAAGCATAGTGGTAAGTTGCCTTTCAGACTTTCTAGTTGTGGAAAGATAGGTCATTATGCTTGTAGATGTCCAAATAAAGATTTGAATAACAAAAATAGGGAGAATAAAGGTAAGATGATTTAGAAAAGTTATTATGTTAGAGAAGATACAAGTATATATAATGATGAATCTGATTATGGAGATGATGAGGATGGTGAATTCTTGTTCATGGATTTAAAAGATGAAACTAATTTTTTTAACTATGAGAGATGTGTGCAGGAAAGGGCTTTGGAAACAAATTCTAAAACTGAAGGAACTTTGGTGTCTTCCTTTCATGCTAGACAAGAGAAGAACTACTAGATCATTGATAGTGATTCTCTAATCATATGATTGGTGACAAGATTAAGTTTTTTAAAATTAAAAAATATGGAGGAAAAGTTAGGTTTCCTAATGATACATATTCTAAGACATGTGGAAAAGGTTCAATCATTTTTTATGTAAAGAATAAAATTGATTATGTTCTTTATGTTAAGGGTTTAATAAATAAATTCTTGAGTATTGTAAAAATGTGTAATAAGGGATACCATATTATGTTTTAGGATGATGGTTGTGAGATCAGAAAAGGCTCCAAAACTATGTTTTTTTCTAGAAGAAGGATAGATGGAAATGTCTATCAACTCAAAGGTGTTTATGGTTTCTATTTTATGACTCAGATCAATGAGAGTGGGCTATGGAATACAAGAATGTTTCAAATCAATTTTGATAGCCTAATGAGGATAAGTTCAGTTCAAGTTATGAGAGATGTGCCAAAGATTATAAAACCTATCAGTGTTGTCTGTAAGGAATGTCAAGTTGGAAAGCAAGCAAGAAGAAGCTTCAAAGTCAAAGAATAATCTTCTATTATACTATTGGAATTGGTGCATATAGATCTTTATGGTCCTACCAGAATAAGAAGTCTTCAAGGTGAGAGGTATTTCATGCTATTGAATGGTGATTATTCTTGAATGACATGGGTTACTTTTATCAAAGAAAAAATAGAATCCCTAGATAAGTTTAAAGAATTCAAAGTTATGGTTGAGAATGAAATGGATATGAAAACTAAATGTTTGAGGTCTGACCAAGGTGGAGAGTTCACCTCCAATGATTTTAATATCTTTTGTGAGAATCATGGAACAAAGAGGCACTTATCTACCACTAGGCCTCCTCAGCAAAATGGAGTGATTGAAAGAAAGAATAGGACTATTCAAGAAGTTGCAAGAACAATGATGAAAGAATAAAATCTACCAAAATTTTATTGGAGAGAAGAAATCCATATTATTTTTTATATACTTAATAGATTTCAAGAAAGAGAAAACATCACAAAGACCCCATATGAGCTATGGTATGGAAGGATTCCTACTACTAAATACTTCAGAGTGTTTGGAACAAAATTCTATATCCAAAGGGATGGAATTTTAGGAAAGTTTGATGCAAGGTCTGATGAAGGTATCTTCCTTGGATATTCTACTAAAAGAAAAGCTTACAATGCTAGAAAAAGAGGCTAAGAAATATTTTTGAGAGTGCAAGTGTCAAGGTTGATGAAGATCAAAATAATTTAGTGGTGATAGTGTTGGAAAAATAAGGATAGACAACTGAGAGGGGGCCTGAATCAGTTGTTACCAAAATCAAACTTACACAACATTAATCAACCTTAAATTTCAGATCTGATAAATAATAGTGCAGCCATAAATTAATAACACATCAAAGACACATGAACACCAAGATTTTATACATGGAAACACTATTAGGGGACAAATCATGGTGGATGTTGGTCCACAAGATTATACCCTGTTAGAAGTATAATGAAGAATAAAATGGAATGCACTTGCATTCAAGTGCACTGCCTAGAGCACACTGCTCAAAGGGAAGGCTCACTTCCTTACATAAAATAATCAGATTAAATCCATCTAATGAAGTTGAACTGAGAAAATAGCTTCTACAAAAGCCTGATTGCAGTTCCAGTTAGGCACACAAAAACTTCTACAAACTCGTCCACACTCTTCTCAATCTCCTCCACACTCTGCTTTAAATAATATAACCTTTATTCACACATGTACATCACTTGTACACATTGAGCATTACCTCTAAATGAGGAAAAAAATCAAATATATATATCTGGTACATGGATTTACATCCACTATTCAGTTGGCCACAAATAAAGAATAAATTACAACTATCGGCCTCAATACATGAATAAATTTTAATGTGCACCAACACAAGTCAGTCACAACATAGTGAGGACCCAAAAAAATACATTCAAACATTCCAAACATTAAAATATTAATCCTCATGGATCCGCAACATGCTAACATCATCATGTCGATCAAGAACATAAAAAATCGAGCACACATCAGAAAAATCTCTAATCACAAACACTCAGATCAATGCAAACATAAAGAAAGGATAGAGCACGATGTAGACTCATCCATGAACATCACAGGTACATGTGAAACACATGAAATTACCATAATTTCATCTGGTTCATCCAAGAACACCATCTACAAAAATTAAATAACTATAGGAACACAAATCTTCATAACTTCCACAAATATTCATGCGAACCTCTAAAACTTTTGGACAACATACTATAAATCTTCAGCAACAAACCATTTGAAGTGCACCTTTAGATCTTCAATGTATAGGACTTTCCAACATTCTGACCTTCTCAGCTTGACTAGCTGCTAGTAATATTATTTTTACAATTTTCTCAATATCCTTGACATATATAGCCTTAAGCATCATCAATGCTAATAGTGTTGACATCAATGAAAACCACATATCAGCAATGCAATCACAACATCCAAAAATCTCCCCCTTTGGCATTGATGGCAACACATGATGTGAAAAAAATACCATCAACCCAACTAACTCTTCTCCAACAATATCCCCCTGAGATTATGCACTCTTCATTGCTCTTCTCTCCCATATTTTTCACATTGTTTCTCTCCCCCTTTGACATCAATGGAAAAGGTACACATGCTCTGATCACAAATTTGAAGCATCTGACTACTCCCCTTGAGTAGCAGCCACCACAACATCAATCCGGAATAGGATATGGGTATGAATTGATAGACTAATGCAAAGACATGCATCTTAGTTTTGATTAGGAGGGGAAATCACCCCTAACTTGCCTCTGAGGTACTCAAAATTATCCTTAGGCAACAACTTGGTAAACATATCTACAATTTTCTCTTTGGTAGGAATGTACTCCAATCTAACTTCCTTGTCACTCACTTTATCTCTCAAAAAGTGATATTTGATGGATATATGATTTGTCTTTGAATGTAGCACTAGTTTCTTGGAAATATTAATGGCACTTGAATTGTCACAAAATATGGCAATGGGTTCTTCATACTCAATTCTGACATCTCTCAACATTTGCTTCATCCATAATACTTGTGTACAATTATTTGTAGCAACAATATATTTTGCCTCAGTAGTAGACAATGAAACTGAGTTATGCTTTTTGCTTAGCCAAGATATCAACTTCTTCCCTAGGAAAAATGCACCTCCACTAGTAATCTTCTTGTCATCTACATCTCTTGCCCAATCAGCATCAGTGAAAGCACTCAGAATAAGATCATCATCCCTAGGATACCAAAGACCAAGATCAACTGTCCCTTTCAAGTATCTAAAAATTGTTTTCACAATAGTTACATGAGATTCTTTAGGATCAACTTCAAATCTAGCAACCATACATACAACATTCATTATATCTAGCCTAGTTTGAGTCAAATAGAGTAATCCACCAATAATTGAACTCTATCTTGTCTGATTTTCTTTAGGAGAATCATCATTTTTTGTAAGTTTTCATCTAGTTATCATAGGTGTACCAACTGGCTTTAAATCTTCCATGCCAAACTTTTTTAGTAGCTCTTTCACATACTTAGATTGAGATATGAAAATTCCATCATCTAACTGAGTGATTTGCAACCCTAAAAATAATTTCAACTCTCCTATCATTGACATACTCACTTTTCATTTCATCAACAAACTTCATACACAAATCATCATCACCTTCAAAAATAATATCATCAACAAAGACTTCAATGATCAATTCTTTATTCTGATCCAACTTGAAATACAGATTACTATCAGCAGTACCTTTATTGAATCCAAGCTTCAACAAGTATTTTCCCAACCTAGCATACCAAGATCTAGGAGCTTTCTTAAGTCCATATAGATCTTTCTTTGAATGACATACCATATTTTCTTTTTCAGTTAGTTGAAATCCATCCAGTTGTTCAACATAAACCTCTTCTTCTAGCTCACCATTCAGAAATGCTGACTTTACATCCATTTGATAGACTTTATAATTCTTGAAAGTAGCATAAGCAAGAAATAATCTTACAACTTCAATTCTAGCAATAGGGGCAAAAGTTTCTACAAAATAAATACCTTCCATCTATGAGTACCCTTTGCAAACCAGTCTTTCTTTGTTTCTAACCACTTCACCTTGCTCATTCAGCTTATTCCAAAACACCCACTTGGTTCCAATCACATTTTTATTCTAAGTTCTAGGAACAAGATCCCATGTATCATTATTCTCTATCTGCATTAGTTTTTCTTTCATGGCTTCCATCCAATTTTTTTCGATAAAGAAAAAAATAGGTTTTGAAGGGACTCAAAACCCTTTACAAAAAGATTTTGAATGGATCTAGAACCCTCAACTAGAAGGTTGTCTAAACATAAAGACAAAAAAGCATAGACAACTAAGGATAAAAAGGCAACCAAGGCCAAAGAACCACAACTGACTACAAAGCCATAAGAAAAATAGCCAGTAGCTAGCCAAAAACCACCCCCAAACAAGAACCATCAAGATTTACCTTTAGAATTAATCTTGTGGGAGTAGAGAGTCATGTCAAAAGGAGGCTTAGAGGACTTTTATTTCTTTCCCTTTACAATAATCCAACCCTCTTTCACTTGTGTTGCCTTATCAATCCAAGCCAGCGCACCATTATCTTGAAGAAGAATGCCTACAACCGTTGTCTTAGAGATTTGATCCATGTTCATCCCTACAGGCATGGCCATATTAGGAGAGCCACCCGAGATGATAGTCAGAGCACTATCACCAAAAGTGGCAGCCATAGGCCCAAACTCTTTCTCTTTAGGGGTTTCAACTTTTTAGTCTTGCATAACATCAACAACCCCTCCAATTGAGACATCCAGAGAGGATGTCCCAAGGCCCTGTGATTCCAAAGCAACCACCTCAGAAAAACTCCTAGGTTGCTCAACTTTCTTCTCAACAGTATAATGTTGTTGAGAAGCACCTTTCTAGAAGTCTTCTTCTAGTTTGCACACCTTTTCTCTTATTTCCTATGATCTAACTAAGATAATGATTTTGCCTCACATACTTGGGAGTTTTATGGTTTTCTCTGACTTCTTGTTCTTGTGTTCTTTCTTCTGCACTTCTGCTAGTTTTTGCCTCTTGATTCCCTTGGTTCACCAGAAAAAACTGAAGTTGATTTTGTGTTTGAACATCATTGTTAGTGTTATCATCTAAATCATATCCACTATATCTGGATGGTCTAACAATATTTTCATCAACTTTGACATTTGCACTTTCAACCATTTTCTTTAATCTCTTACTAAAGCACCAGTAAGCTTTAATTTTAGTAGAGTAACCCAAAAATATTCCTTCATCACTTCTAGCATCAAAGTTTTCTATATCATCATCTCTCTTGATGTAACATTTGCTTCCAATTTTTTTGAAATACTTGATAGTAGGCTTATAACCAAACCATAGCTCAAAAGGTGTCTTACCAAAATTGTTGTTGACATACACCCTGTTAATGGTATACACAACAGTAATTATAGCTTCTCTCCAGTAGAAATGAGGAACATTTGCTTCCAGCATCATGGTTCTAGCAGTGTCTAGAATGGTTATGTTCTTTCTTTCCACAACTCCATTTTTTTGAGGGGCCCGGGGAGCAGATAACTGTCTTTGGATTCCATGCTCTTCACAAAAAGAATTGAATTCCCATGAAGTGAATTCACCACCTATGTTTGATCTTAGACATTTGATCTTCTGACCTATCTCATTCTCTACCATAGCTTTGAAACTTTTGAACTTTTCTAATGATTAATGTTTTTCTCTTAAGAAAGAAACCCATATCATTCTAGAATAATCATCAATGAGAAACATAAAATACCTTTCACCTTGTAGACTTCTGATTCTAGATGGACCACATAGATCAGTATGTATCAAATCCAACACCCCAATAGAGCTATACTGTTTTCTCTAGAAAGAATTTCTTGTCTGCTTTCTCATCTGACATTCCTTACACATAATGTTAGTAGGCTTCACTAACTGAGGAAGATCTCTAACTTATTGAGTAGTTTTATCTTGATAATGTTATCAAAGTTCGCATGACACAACCTCCTATGACATAACCAGCTTACATCAATCTAAGAAATTAAAAAACTTTCACTAACGGCACTCAAATGAAAGATATTACCTTTTTATCTTTGTACTTGAAGCAATCATATTTCTAGAACTTCCCCTTATTCTGCACTTACCATCCTTGAAATGAATATTTTAACCCTTGTCTACCATATTTCTACACTCAAAAAAATATGCTTTAAGCCTTCTACATAAATAACATCATCAGTATTATGCTTACCACCAAAAGAATTAGTACCTTTTCCATGAATCACACTAGAAGTATTGTCTCCAAATCTTACAACAACATCATCATAGTCTTCCAAGCTTACAAACTTTCTTTTGTCATTAGTCATATGATGTGAGCATCCACTGTCAATTACCCACTCATCCTTTTCTTCATTTTTTGCTGCAATATCTTTCTCAACATTCACATTGCTAGTAGATTCAGTGGACACCTGACCATTTTCTCTGGTAGCAATAAATATCCGTTCATCTTCATTTCCAGTTTCTTTATCAGATTCTTCATCAGTTACACCTTCTTCAGCATAATAAAATTTCCTTTGAAATCTAGTCTTTTTAGGTTTGTACTTAGAAACTCTTTCAGGACATCTAGATGCAAAATGACCTATTTTACTACAAGAAAAATATTTGATAGGCAACTTTCCTTTGTACTTACCATGACATTTGGCTTCTCTTTTTCATAATCAATGCTTTGAGTTCTTCCAAATCTCTTTCTTCATCTTCAATATTTTTCATTTCATCTTCATATTTGAATTTCCTTTTGGAACTCTCACCTGGATTGTATCTTTGTAGGATTTTTTTGGATACTATAGCTTTGAATGCAGATTTAGTCTTGGGAGTAGATTCATCAAATTCACTCAACTCAAATGCAGCAAGTTTTCCAATTAGCATGTCTCTTGTAATATTTGTCACTGTACTGAGTTCGTCAATAGCATGACATCTTTTTTGTAGGAGGGAGGCATAGATCTAAGTATCTTAGCCACAACATCTTCATCATCCAAAGTTCAACCAACACATTTAATGTTCATCACCAGTTCATTTATCTTTTGAGAAAAAGAGAGGATATTCTCATCTTCACTCATCTTCAAGTCTTCCAACTTTTCTTTTATACTTTGTATCTTAGCACTCTTCACTAGCACATCTCCTTCATACAATGTTTCCAACTTTTTCCATATCTGGTATGCAGTCTTCAATCCTAACACATTTCTCATCTCTAAATTTGTCAAAGAACTCAATAATGCTTCAATAGCCCTAGAATTATCTTTTGCTTGCTTGATCTCATCTTCAGAGGATAGACCATTCTGAGGAATAGTATATGCACTTTGTGTCATCTTCTAGAAAGGTTCTCCAATGCACTTCAAATGGTACTCCATTCTGACTTTCCATAAAGAGTGGTTTGTACCATCAAATATAGGATTATCCTTCTTGTATGATGCCATCTCAGATCACCTAAAGATGTTAGGATTCTTCAAAGTAAATAGCTCTGATACTAATTGTTAGCAAAACAAGGATAGACAGATAAGAGCGGGGCTGAATTAGTTGTTACCAAAATCAAACTTATACAACATTAATCAACCTTAATTCTCATATCTGATAAATAACAGTGCAACCATAAATTAATAACACATCAGAGACACATGAAAAACAAGATTTTATATGTGGAAACCCTGTTAGGGGAAAAACCATGGTGGATGTTAGTCCACAAGATTATACCCTATTAGAAGTATAATAAAGAATAAAAGGGAATGCACTTGCATTCGGGTGCACCGCCTAGAGCACACTGATCAAAGGGAAAGCTCACTACCTTACATAAAATAATCAGATTGAATCCATTTGATGAAGTTGAATTGAGAAAATAGCTTCTACAAAATCCTGATCATAGTTCCAGTTAGGTGCACAAAAACTTCTATAAAATCTTCCACACTCTACTTTGAATGATCTGACCTTTATTCACACATGTACATCACTTCTACACACTGAGCATTACCTCTAAATGAGGAAAACAAACACATATATATATCCACTACATGGATTTACATTCACTATTCAATCAACCACAAATAAAGAATACATTACAACTGTCGGCCTCAATACATGAATAAATTTTAATGCGCACCAACACAAGTTGGTCACAACATAGTGAGGACCCAAAAAAACAACTTCAAACATGCCAAACAATAAAATATTAATCCTCATGGATCCACAACACGCTAACATCATCATGTTGGCCAAGAACATGAAAACTTGAGCACAAATCGGAAAAATATCTGATCATGAACACTCCGATCAATGTGAATGTAAAAAAATGATAGAGCACAATCTAGACTCATCCATGAATGTCACATGTACATGTGCAACCCATGAAATTACCAGAATTTCATCTGCTTCATCCAAGAACACCATCTACAAAAACTAAATAACTATAGGAACACAGATCTTCATAACTTCCACAAATCTTCATGCGAACCTCTGAAACTTTTGCACAACATACTAGAAAGCTTCATAAACAAACCCCTTGAAGTGCACCTTCAAATCTGAAATGTACAGGACTTTCCAACATTATGACCTTCTCAACTTCACTAGCTGCTAGTAATATTATTTTTACAATTTTCTCAATATCCTCGACATATACAACCTTAAGCATCATCAATGCTAATAGTGTTGACATCAATGACATCCACATATCAGCAATGCAACCACAAGATCCAATAGATAGATGGATATGAATCAAATGAGTCTACTTGCAAAGAAGAAGAAATAGCTAAGGAAAAATAAGTGCAAATTGAAGAGGAAGAAGCTCCAAAAAAGATTCTTAAAACCCCTAAGAATGTGCAAAAGAATCATTCCAAAGAACAAATTTTTGGTGATAAGAGAAAAGGTGTACTAACAAGAAGGAAATTTTCTGAATAATAGGTAAATCTATGTTTACTTTATGAAGTTGAACCAAAAACAATGATTGAAGCATGCAAGGATGTGTATTGGATCAAGGATATGGAAGAAGAGCTAATGAAAATTAAGAAGAATCAGACTTGAAAACTTGTCTCAAGACCAACAAATAGGAATGTAATTGGAACTAAGTGTGTATTCAAGAAAAATTTGAATGAGAGTGGAGAAGTGGTAAGAAACAAGGTGAGGCTTTTGTGTAAAGGCTACTCACAAGTAGAAGGAATAAACTTTGAGGAAAAAAATTCTCTAGTGGCAAGAATGGAAGATATCAAGATGTTTTTGGCTATTGCAGCACATAAGGATTTCAAATTTTATCAAATGGATGTGAAGTTTGCTTTCTTGAATGGTGAATTGGAAGAAGAAGTATACTTATAACAACCAAAAATATTTCAGTTATTAGATAAATTAGATATGGTTTACAGATTGAAGAAGGTTTTATATGGGTTGAAGCAAGCTCCCAGAGCTTGGTATGCAAGGTTAGACAGGTACTTGTTACAACAAGGATTCAACAAAGGTACCATAGATAGTAATCTTCACTTCAAAGTTGAAAATGATCAAATCTTGATTGTGGTTGTGTATGTCGATGATATCATTTTTGGAGTAAATGAAGCTATGTGTAAAAATTTTGCAAAGGAGATGCAATTTTTTTTTGATATGTCAATGTTTGGGGAGATGAATTTCTTCCTTGGGCTACAAATCAATCAAACAAATAAAGGTATTTTCATTTCACAATCAAAGTATGTCAAGGAAATGTTGAAGAAGCCTATGATTAGTAGTTGTAAGCTAAGAAAAAGGGATGAATCTTCTAAGGTTGATCAAAGAAAGTATAGATCAATGATTGGATGACTACTATACCTAACTACTACTAGACTAGATATCATACATGAAATTTGTCTTTGTGGCTAGATTTAAAGAATATCCTAGAGAGTCACATGTTGCAAAAAAGAATAGGATATTCAATTACTTGACACTCACTCTGGATCATGTCTTGTGGTATCCAAAGGATACTGACTTTACTCTGAGTGCTTACAAATGCAAACTGGGTTGGTTGTGTAGATAACCATAAAATTACAAGTGGTGGTGTATTCTTTCTTGGATGCATATTGGTGTCATGGATAAGATTCAATGTCTTTATCTATTGCAAAAGAAGAATACATTGTGTAAGGAAGGGGAAAGTTTGAAATAGAAATGGAAAAGATCAAGTAGCAACCACTCTACTTAGAATCTAAGCTAAGAACCCAAATCCAAGATAAGAAAGTACAAATAGCATAAGGAAATTGAATGAAAACTAATTTAAACTAAAATTCCCATGCTAAAATTGATTATCTTCCTTTCTTCTCCTCCATTCTTCTCAAGTTACAAGATTTCCCTCATATTTTGGTGTGTCCAAGTACTTGCAAGTGATAATGATTGATACCAAGAATTCCAGAGAATGTGGTTGTAAATAAAAAATGAAGGAGACAACTCTCTTTTATAGAAAAGATTCTCAAATAGACGAACAAGATCAAAAGTCTAGAAGATGCCAAGATCAACGGTTGAGGTTTCATGCACCACAAAGTAGTGGTAATTAGGATGGAAAAGGATAGATGGTCAAGATTCAAAGAATACTAGAAGGAATCAATGGTTGAAATTCAAAAGAGGAAGTGGAGAGAAAGTAGAGGCATCAAATAATAATTTAAATTGAAGAAGGGAATCTTGATAATTAAATCATATTATTATTTAATTTGGGAGAGGATGTGGAGGAATAAATGATTATTTATTTATGGAGAAAGAGGGAAAATTCAATAAGTTGGTGTTCTTTGTCTAATCTTTCCAACCTATGGCTTATATCTTCCAGGGCTTTCTCAAACTCTATTTTTATTGCCTTCTTTCTTTCCTTCTTTCTCATTTCCTTTTCCTCTCTTTCCTTCTTCCTTTGTGAATCCTCAGCCTGCCAACATCTCTTTAAAAATTCCATCTTCACAAGCAAGCCTCTCCTTGCTTCCACTTCACCTTGCCTCACCTAGGCAATCAGGTTCCTTCCTCAACCTGCAAACAACCACACACAAACCACAAACAACTTCCCCAGAGCATCTTCAGGCTCTGATACCACTATGATGAAGAAAAAAGAGGATTCACAACTCAACATTCCATTTAATTCACAGCTCAACATTCCATTTAATTCACAAATTTCATAGAATTATTCATCTCAAATAATTATTAAGTGCATTCTAGATCACATTAGAAACATAGCCATAGTAGCCCACAATTTAATGCAATGAACAGTCATTAATAACTTCTACAAAAAAAAAAAAAAAAATCCAATCGCTTCAGTGGGATTTAAGATAACATAATTATAGACATCCCTTCCAATTTTTATAAAGATCCAATGGTTGAAAATAGAGTTATTGTATTTTTCCCAAAACTGCAAACCCTAGGCAGTGTTCAAACCTGCCCTCACCAAAATAATCATATCTTTCACAAAACTCATTAAAATTCAATTAGAAAAAAAGAATTGGAAACTAGAAACATAAACCTTTCCATCCATATATGATAATATATTATTTGAATCCATAAAAGTCCATACAAATCACAACTTCAACCTGAAAACAATGTAGAAAACATAAAATGCACACCAAACTTGAGGTTGCCATTCATCAAACTCCAAAATAATGTCTCCCACCTCTCCAACCTCTCCAATTCGAGTTTTGGAGGGTGTACTTATACATTTACAACAAAAACCAACTATTTTCAACCACCTTTTAGTTAGTTTGTTGACAAAACACTTTAATGACACTTTTGACAAGTTGCTTGAGAACTTTCTTGAGCAACTTTTACAATTTTTACAATATATAACAACTTTAAACATTATTTGACAAATGACTTCAAATATTACTTCCTAAGACTCAAACACCTATAAAATGGCTTGATAAACCTTATTATAAGACCCAATACATAAAATAGACCAACTATTTACAAATGGCCTCATGGAGGCTTGAAAGCAACTTGGTGCTCCTGCACCAGTGATGCAAATGAAATTTGTGACGCAAGTGTAGGATTTAGTGACGCATGTGCAATTTTGAGGTGCATGTACAAACTTGAGATGTAATTGTGAGCTTGAATGACACATTTGACTAGAAGGTCACATTTGATAAGGATTTTGATGTAATTTCAAAAGTGCACCACATGTGTGGATTATGTGATGCAATTGACTTTTGAAACACATATGCTAGATAGTGTGATGCATTTGCCTATTTTATTTTTTTTCCCAATTTAGGTAAAATTTTCTTTGTGACCACGGTCAAATAGGTTGAATTAAGCTTTAGGATTGGAATAATGTGCTTTCTTGTGATCATATATTTCACTAAACCCAATTTACACTTGAGAGAGCTAACCTTCAACCTTTAGACTACACGAGCATTTGGAGGATGACTAGAGGGATGGACTGCTTTCCCTAAGGTTGCACTATGTTACATTTATGCTCATGATTCAAGAAAATAGGGGCTTACTAGCTACACTTTCTGATTGGTGGCACTCAGACACTAGCTCATTTCAGTTTCTAATAAGAGAGACTACCATGACTCTAGAGGATGGGTGACACATTTTGAGACTTGCAATCCATGGGCAATGTGTGTCCTATGACCTAGAGTGGGGGTATGCAACAATTATGGCTACTTTTGATCATGAGGATATTGTTGAGTTTGGAGTAGAGGAGTACAAGATCCATTGGGATGTACTTATGGAGAGATACAACCTCTTTATCATTATCTTATGTAGCATTATTATCTAAGTCATGTGCCCTGATCAACAAGGACATGGGTTTCCAATTGGTTGGGGTGAGATGCTTGTTGAGATGCTAACCCAAGGATTGATGTATGCTTGGGGGCCATGCATGCTTGTGATGCTATATTTCTAGCTTCACGAAGTGGAGTATAGAGGGGCATAGAGCATTATCTATGACACTACTCTTTTGATGGTTTGGGTGTGGGAGCACATTGTAGTGTTTTGACAACTAGTGCAAAGGTAGCTTGGTTTAGGACTACCAATTTTTTTCATTTATGGAGGCATAGTCACATAGATACATGTTGGGGATATTGGATATTGGAGGCATTCCATATAGATATTGGATTCATTCACCTAGAGGCCTTATGGGGATGGGACCCCATTTTCTAACAACGATGATCACTTGCCTTACTACCACTAGAATCAGTACCTAATTGGATGCACAGTCTAATCATAGAACATCATAGAGAGGTATCTTTTAGAGTGGGTTTATCAATAGTTTAGTGAGCAGCATAGATTACTAGTGGGTATTGGAAAGTTTTCTTAGTCTAGCCAAGAGATCTAGCCATGGGGAGACATGATTCTTATTACTATAGTAAAATAGGAAATTGATGAGCTGTAACCATTATATTAGTGGGTAGGGCAAAATGTGGTAGAGGCAGGTTCCACCTCAGAGTACTATGCATGGTGGGCCTAGAATAGGCCCATACCACTTATGGATCTTGATCAACTGACACTAGTAGAGAGGCACACTAGGGGGATGATGATGGAGGGAAAGGGGGTGAAGGGGAGGATGGACAAGATGATAGGGATGGTGGAGATGGCGGGGGAGGAGGCAGAGGGGATAGGGGAGGCAAAGATGCAATGAGATGTATGCTAGTGGTTTATGAATGCAAGATGAGATTATGTAATTATGACATGTGATGCTTATATGCATGTATGTATGATGATGCTATATATATTAATTTTTAGATGCAATATGGATGACCTAATGTGCTTATGATGATGCCCATGATGATTTTAACATGACATTGTATGTAGGATATTTTTGTGTGTCACAAGATGCCATCAAGATGATTGCACATAAAAGAGACAAGAGTGCATAGAATATGTATGTTAGAGTAGAGAATATGGATTCTAGTGTGGAGTTATTCAAATGAAAAGGGATGGACGTTCTTGGTTAATAGATGTCAACTTGCATGTTTATCATCATTGGGTGATAAAATTATATAAAATGGACAAGAAACACCATGGTATGACATAGACAAAGGTATGTAATGTTATCCTTTCATGAAAATACTCTCAATACACAAGGAATGCCCTAACTTATACTAAGGACCAAATTTCCCCAATATTTTTGTGAAATTCAATAGTCATTTAGACCATTTTCCATTGTTAATTTATTGACTAACTGAGTGACAAGTTTGACTGATTGATTGACCAAATTGATTTAGTGAAAGGTTGATTGATTGATAAGGTTGAACGATTAATTGATTTCTTGACTAGATGGATTGATTTGATTGACCAAATTGACAAGATCCATTGATTAATTGATTGATTGGTAAGATTGAATGATTGATTGTATTGACCAAATTGACAAGATCCATTGATTAATTGAGAAAATTGATTGATTGGTAAGATTGAATGATTGATTGTATTGACCAAATTGACAAGATTGATTGACCATTCTTGGTTTCAAGAAATATATATACTTTATAAGGAAAATTACAAGGTTGAGAAATGACCTTGTCCAAATTCAGGAAGGACACATCCCAAATAAGACAAAATGATAAGACTATTGATTTGACAACCATTGATGATTATGCAATTGACTAGTTTGGATTGAAGACCAATTGGATAGTTGACCTATTGACTCATGACTTGGTTTAGAAATCTATTTCCTTGTGTTTGAAGTGTTGACCTTAGCAAAGGACAAATTATTATAGGACCAATGATGATAGACCAAGATAGATGTAAAAAACCCTAAAGGATTGACCTAGTGCCTCAAGGGCTCATCAAAATATGGCCTTACCTACATAGAAATGCACAAAGAAAATGTAGTTTGACTAGACTCGGATTAGACTCTGACTTTGTTTTTTGGGATTTTTGATGTTTTATGATTTTTTTGGATTTTGATGTTTTATGGATTTTTTGTATTTTTGATATTTAATGAATTTTTTGGATTTTAGATTTTTTAAAAGTTGATAGTATGTGTATGATCCCATAAAGACATAGGTTAAGAAATTTCCCCCTAATTAGCTATAGGACCAATTTATTATGTGCGAGGGGATTAATGGATACAAAGGATGGTCATGAAAGGTGAAGGATGCTAAATGTCAATGATTCTTAGTTCATGAGAAGGATGAAAAATCTTTATTATGATAAGAAAAGGATGGGGGTGGAGGTGAGAAACTAGATAGAATGATGGTAGATGTTAGAGAAAATAATGGCTACACATGGCACTTTTTTGCTAGGTTTTCACCATGGTACTTATCCAAAGCACCACAAAAGTGGTTTTCACTATTGGACGAATTATTTCTCTTAACATTTTTTTATTTTTTTATTTTTTATTTATTTTTGGTGTCACCAAGATGCCGGTTTGCCAAGTTTTCATCAAGTTGACGATTTTTTTGTATTTTTGACTTTTTTTATTTCTTTTGTATTTTTTACTTTTAATGGGATTCTCTAGAAGCTATGTATGATATTTGTAAAGTTGCATGTTGTTGATGGGTTGAGGAAATGGTTTACATTCTAGAGTAGATAGCTAATAAGCACCATGCCCATATGCTATTGTGATAATATAGGAGCTCAATTGGGTTCAAACTTTTTTGGGCTCTTCTTAATCCATCTGTTTCTTAAAATTCTCTTTCAGAACCAAGTCACCAATGTCAAAGTATCTAGCCTGAACTTTCTTATTATAGCTATGTCGAAGGCGGTTCTTATATACTTGTAAATAGATTAAGGAATTTTTTCTCTTCTCATCCAATAACTCAAGCTCATGTAAATGGGCTATACGATGCTCTTCTTCATCAATAAAATACATGGATACCCTCAAGGATGGTAACTTGACATTAATGAGAAGAATGACTTCAAATCCAAAGATGAGAGAATATGGGGTGGCACCTGTGGGAGTACTGATGCTAGTGCGATAGGCCCATAATAGAGTGTCGAGTTGGATATGCTAGTCATGGCCAAATTCATCAATAGTCTTCTTTAAGATTATAAGGATAGTCTTATTAGATTCCTTAGCTTGACTATTACCTTAGGGGTATTATGGAATGACGAAAGGATTTTGGATATGAAACTTTTCACATAACTCACAGATATCTTGATTCTTAAAGGGCTGACCATTATCTACAATGATGTACTAGGGAACTCCATACTATCATATGATGTAATTGAGGATGAACTTATATATTTTCTTTCTAGTAATGTAGGTCATCATAATGACTTCAATCCATTTATTAAAATATTCAATTGCAACAAGGATAAATGTATGACCATTAGAAGAAGTACGATGAATCTTTCCCATGAGGTTGAGTCCCCATTGAGATAATGGCCAAGGTGATATGAGTGAGTGAAGCTCATGAGCAAGCACATGTACAAGATCTCTATGTATCTAACATTGGTGATATTTCTTCACAAATTAGTAGGCATTGCATTCCATGGTAGGCCAATAGTATCCCATTGACATAAGGTTCTTAGCTAGGGTAAGACCAATAAAGTGACATCTACATATACTATTTTGTAACTCTTTTAAGGTTACTTATGCCTCATATGAGCCGAAACATCTGAGAAGGGTGCTATCTAGGCTACGGTGGTAAAGGATATCACCGATGATTATATATTTGGAGGCTTATAAAATAAAGTTTTTATGTTGGTTTTTGGATAAGTCGAAAGGGATAATCTAGTTATGTCGGTAGTTATAGAAGTCTTTATACCAAGGAGATTCGAGACCAACAAGTTTTGATTCAAGGACCTTGAACTCAGGGATCAACAACTATTCCACCAAAAACTCATACTATGAGACATTGTTAGGAATATCCAAGAGAGATCCAATGGTTGTCATTACATCAACCACTTTTTTATGACCCTTAGAATTTTTTGAAAATAAATATCATTGAAGTAAAACTTAAAACCATCCACTTTGTGCTTGTAAGGGGTAAGCTTCTCATCCTTTGTATCATAGTCATCATTAACTTGATGGATAACCAATTAGGAGTCACCATAGACTTGAAGATCCTTGATTTTCCACTTGATTTCCATGTGTAATATTATCAACAATGATTCATAACCAACCATATTATTCATGAACAAGAATGTTATTCTATATGACAAGAATGGAATCCCCTTGAGGTGTGATAAAAATAATTCCAACCCTTGAACCATGATTTGTATAATACCTATCAAAGTATAGTTTCCACATTGTAGGAGTTTCTATCATGAAGATGGATTCATTAAGAAATTCATAAAAAAGAGGATGGTCTACTATTATTGGTGAATATTCTAGTTGATTGGCTATCACCTATCCTTTTATTTCCTTGCAATCAACATATTCTATGTCATACTAACTCATAATCGTGATCCACTTTTCTAGACGGCCTGTCAAAGTTTATTTTCTCAATAGATATTTTAAAGGATCAATCTTGGCTACCAATTTTCTTTTGTGGCTCAACATATAATGTATCAAATTTTGTGTGGTGAAAACAACTGCAAGGAATGCTCTTTCAATAGGTTGGTAGCTTAGATCATACCCTACAAGAGTACAACTAATATAATATATAGATCTCTCTCTTCCATCATCATCATTTTGTGTTGTAATGCCCCCAATGTTGATGTGGTGGTTGATATGTATAAGATTAACTTTCTTCCATCAGTAGGAGGCATGAGAACTGGAGGGTTCAATAGATAATATTTTATTTACTAGAATGCCTCTTGATAACACTTAGTCCATATAAAGGGAACTCCTTGTTGCAAGAATGGAAAGAGGAATGAAACTATTATCATTGATGTCAACTGGTCAACTGGTTATCTACTAGTTTCTATTGACTGTAAATGTTGAGGATATTGAGAAAATTGTGTTAAAAGAAGATTATAGGTATTTAGCTATTGAGGATGTTGATCTAGTACTTGTGAACTATTTTTTCTGTGTTTTGGTTGAGGTCTAGGAGAATTGTTGTTGGTCTAGATTTCTCTTTTTTGAAGTCTTATGACTTGTCATTCTAGAGTTATGTTCCCTTAGTTCTATTGAAGATAGTTTCATCATCTGGAAGTATTGAGCTTAATTGATCTATGTGTTTTGCAATGGTTTGGTCGATTGTGTGTCAAGAACTATCTTTGAAGTTGATGAAGCATGTTGGATCTATTCTGGGTCTTGGTGAAGCATGTGGTTGGGTTTCCCTCATTCTAATTCCACCCAAGAATGTTTGTCACTAACCTAATTTGAATTTGAAGTTGGATGGATGAATTTGTATCTTTTCAAGGTTGGAGATGGTATAAATATAGAATGTGCTAGCAATAAAAATTGTACATAAGAAAAGAAGGAAGATAAGTGACACAAAAGACATGAGTTTGATGCTATTTTGAAAGTGTGTGAGTTATGTGTGTGGTTTATTAGTGTGAAGCTTAGCACTAAGTTTCTGGATGCAGTGAGCAGAAGATGAACTCTATCATTCATGCAAGTTGATTAGTGATTGTGGTGAAATCTTGTGCTGCATTGGGATTTTTGTCTATCTGTAACAAGTATTCTTTGTCTTCTTTATATCTCTATGGTAGTGAGCCCTCTGGGTTGTAGCCCTATGGACAATGAGTCCTTATTTTAGGAAGTGAGCCCTATTTTAAGTAGTGAGACTTTTTGTAATCGATTTTGATATTCTTTATAGTGTGAGTTAATCCTCACCGTGGTTTTTCCCTCATTGGGTTTTCCACATAAATCCAGTGTTATTGTGTTTGTGCATTGGCATTTGATGGTTAATCACTTAATTAGTTTATGTGTTAGTTTTGATAATTGAATTTAAGGTTATGATATGTGACAACTGATTCAACCCCCCTCTGAGTTGTCCTATCCAACACTCCTTTGTGTAGAAAGTGTTGAAATGAGTGAATCTTATCCGCTAATTGGGCAATAAAATTTTAGATTGACTATAATATTCCTTGTAACGTTCTCAACTGACTAATTTTGGTAGGTGGGGGCATATCTATGATTTCTTTTACCTTTGCAGGATCAACTTCAATTCCTCTATGAGAGACTATTTATCCCAATAGTTTGTTTGATTGGACCCCAAACACACACTTCTTTGGATTTAGTCTAACCTTAAATTCTTCTATTCTTTTAAAAATCTTGTCTAGCACTCTAGATGGCCATCTCTTGTTAAATATTTTGTCAATAAGTCATCAACATAGTTTTCCATAAGTACATGCATCTAGTCATGAAAATGGTTGCCATGGCTCTCTAATATGTTGCTACAACATTATTAAGACCAAAAGGCATTGCATTCCAACAAAATGTACCCAAAGCACAAGAGAAAGCCATTTTGTGTTGATTTTCAGTGGTAATTATGATCTAATTATATCCTAAAAAAGTTGTCCATAAGTGACATCTCATATCCTAGTATGAGGTCTAATATGAAGTCAATATTTGGCAATGGGAAATCATCTTTAGGTCAAGCCTTATTTAGATCCCTAAAGTTCGTACACACTCAGATACCACCAGTTCACTTTGTGATAGTAACAAGATTAGATATCCATTTTGGATAGTCTATGGAATGAATAAAGACAACATTGAGAAGCTTCTTCAACTCAACTTTTATGAGGAGTGTGATCTACGGGTGCATTTTCCTTAATTTATGCTTGACTAGTTTAGCATTTGGAATCAATGGAAGATGATGTAGAAAATTTTTGGGGTCCAATTGAGGTATATCAACATATGACCATGCAAAATTGACTTGTCTTTCTAAAAGAATGTAGTGCACTCTGGTTTTTCTTCAATGGTCAAATATTTTGTGAAATGAATGATTCTAGGATTTTACTTTTTTCCAACATTGACTTCTTCTAATTCTTCTACCAACAATGGTGATATTTCTCAATCAATGGGGAGACTATCCAACCCTTCATCCTTAGATTCCTCAAAGAGATTTTCACCTTCGAATAAGTCCTGTTATGCCCTACATAACCATCCCATCTTCTTCTCAATCGAAATGGGTCCCCTTATTTTCTTTGGTGTCTTTTCCCCTTTCATTTCTCTTTTTTTTCTTTTCCCTTTGTGTTTTTTTTTGGCTATAGGTGTTGTCTTTTTATTCCTTTTCTTTTTTTGTTTCTTTCACTCTCTCGAGATCAAATTTTGGACTAGAACTTGAACCTTGAACATTCCATAATATCATGTTCAATTTTATATTTCAATCTAGATCCCCATTGCTTTCTTTGGTTTTCCTTTTTTTTGTTTCAAAATTGGATCTTGGACCAAAGCCTAAACCTTGAACCTTTGTAAGCTTCACATTCCTGGTTCTAACCCAACTAACTTTTTCTCTCTTATTTTCCTTTGTTCTAGTTCTTTTGCCTTTACAAAATTAGGTTTCAGACCATAACCTAAACCTTGAACTTTTGGAAGGTTCATGTTCTTGGTTCTAACCCGATCATGATTTATACCTTGCCTTCTTTGTGTTGGTCGATATTCCACATTTGGTCCTGAACATGATCTTTAACCTACCCACATTAATGGTGGGTCACTTCACACACATGGAACTGGTATTTGATCGAGTTTCCTCCATATTTTTTCTCATAATTGCATTTGGATTTTGAGCAAGTGATTGTTTGAGTAGAGTAAAAGAGTTGAGTGATGATTTGAGCCTAGAAGCATTGATCATAATTGATTTTCTCACCTTTGTGTTTTCTAAGGTGGGGTTTGTGGTTCTTTGTCTTATTTTTTTGCTCTCTTTCCCTTTCATGTTTTTGGGTGTGTTTGTTGTTTCGTTCACTTTTGTTTGTCATTTTTTTAGTTTTCTTTTCTTGTTTTCTTGGTTTATTGGACTTGTTTTTCTTTTTTTCTTCCTCTTCTTTGTGTTTTTATTTTAGTTTGTCACATTTTTGCGAGTAGTTTTTCTTGTTCCCGTCATGCCTTAGGTCACTTAGGGTTTTTGTACAACTTGGTTGACCCTTCTAAAACTTGAAAATCTCAAACCCATGTCGACCTTTATAAAAATTTGATCCCTCAATTCATTCCCGCATCTGATCCATGAAATGATGAAATTTGCTAAGTCTAGGTCAGTCCTTTTTGGAAGGTTCTCATCCCTTGGTTGATCCAAAGCTCGATCCTAAAATCCTTATGAACTTGTTGAATGTCTAATTCAAATGTCAAAACTCAGGCCTGATCCTGATCTCTAATTAGATCTTCCTCAATGGTCCCTATACTTGGTTCCATTGTGACTTTGACTTAAACCCCTTTGGTAAGATCAAATTTCAGAATGGAACCCAAACCATGCTTGAAGTATGGTCCATGTTCTAGGTGTCATTTTTATTTCAACTTACACCCATGTTGTAGGATCGAGTTTCAAAATGGAACTTGAACCTTTCTCAAAACTCATATTCTAGTTCCATGTTCCATCCTAACTGTGACTTCCGCTTGTTTGATAGGATCAGGTTTTGAAAAAGAACTTTACTTGTTCCCAAAGGATTGTTCTCATGCCAAGTTCCAACCTGACCCTAGATTTTGATAGAACTTTCTTCAAGGTTTTGGTTCCTATTTCTAACCCAAATCTAATTTTTGATGGTCCACTAATAGTTTTAGTGATGCTCATGTTATGGGTTCTATCCCAAACCTGGCACATGAAGAGAACAAAAATATTTTAAAAATAAGTACTCTCAGAGTGTAGGATCTTATTATGGGATGTATTTAATTCTTAATTCCTTGTAATATACCTTTTTGTTTAATGAATGTTATGATTATAGGTTTATTAAATGTTTGATTCAGAGGGAGATATTGGTGTTGAGGAGGTACCAAAAGAACAAAAAGCTAAGAATTTGAAACCAAAACAACTTCCACTCAACATGAAGTACAAGTTCCAGGGAGCTCTAATAGTATCAAAGTTTGGATTAAGAGTGATGAAAGTGATTGATATGATGGTTGGCCATATCGAACTCAAAAAAAAATTCAAGGATGCCTTCTCATTAGATTGCATCCCATGGGCTCAAAAGATTGATAATTTAGGATTAGCACATGTGGCTTCATTTCAAATAGTAGTGCAGTGCCCTGAGTTCATTTTATCTTTTGAAAACACATACAACCCGGTTCAAAGGAAATGCATTGATCCTTAGGGGAATAATGTTATTGATCTAACACCAACAATGATAAGGCTAGTCTTTGACTTTCCTCCCCATTCCAACCTCAAGACTATGAAAGAGGCTCAAGCATTACAACAATATGAAATAGATGTGGATACCCATAAAAGGTACATGAAAAAGAAGTGGTTAAAGATAGAGAAGTCAATAACAATTATCCCCCATAAGCCTAAAAGATAAAATTTATCTTATAAATTAGGGGATGTTATTACATTTCTATCTAGAGCCATCAAAAAGGAGGAATCATATTCTTTTGAAACATGGATGTTTCATTTTATTCAGATTATCTTTGAAGGGAAATAATATTTGTATTGGGGGAAAATGGTATTTGATGTTATTCATAGAAAGATTAATAAGGTAAAGGACACCAAGGAAATCTACATGAGTTCCTATGTTATCTATTGTGTTGCATGGATTTGGAACTTCCTAGGTCTAAACATAGTGGGGGTCCTTGGAGAAGCACCCAATCAGGACAAGGTATAGGAATTCTTTGACCAATTGGAGCAAAAGAAGGCATAGAAGCACTTCGGGAGAGTCAATGATGCCTTCTTGTATGTTTTCATCAATTAGATAATAGGATATATTTGTTTTAGTATGACCAAAGAGGCTATGAAATTTTTTGGAGAATGGGGGAATTGGTTCATCTAATATCCCAAGATTAATTGCATCAGACTATTTGCTTTTGAGAAAACTCCCTTTAGATTGCCAAGATTGTGCAGTGATAGAATTATCTCATAAAATAGTAGAAGTGAATACCAAATTTTCATGTAAGCATAAGGGAGCTTTTATTTCTTTTCCTTTAGAGTTGGGATTTTATTCATGGTCAACCATGGTAGCAGAAAAAAAATGGAGGACATCCAAGATCACAATTTGAAGTTTCATGTAGCAAGGAAGGATTTTAATTAGAAAGGAAAGATGAATGGTTTGTATCCTTCCTTGTTTCCCAATCACAAGCCTCACATTGAGGAATTTTGGGCTGATCCTCAAAATGATTTTGAGGTGAGAAAGAGGGGATATTAAAGATAGACTATCCCTCAGATGAGAGACTTTGATGTAAAGGAAGATATACTTGAAGGGATGTCAGATGATGGTATTATTCTAGACCCTCAATATAATGTTGATCAAGTAGAAACAAAGGCCTTATGCCCCATCAATTGGATGGAGAAGGAGTATTATATAAATATGATAACACAGGTGGTCATAGATAGGAGTTTAAAATGGATTGACCTACAAGTAAACCAACCTCAATGAAGAACCACTTGAAAGAGGAAATATTCGCAAAGTGAGCCATATTCTTCCACTGCACCAAAAGGTTATAGAAGGTTGAGAAGAAGGAAAACAAAAGTAGTGGAAGAGGAAGATGAAGATTTATTTAATGAATTAAATGAAAATATGTAAGAAGCTACAAATACATTCATGGTTGGATCAGGAGGAGTGATCTTCGAGGCAAGTATAAATACCATTACCATAGCATATCCCAGGGAAGAGATAGTCACATGAGAAACTCTTGTTTCCCCTTTGCAGTCAGAGGAGATTTTTGCCAAGGAGGAAAAGAATAAAGTGTTGAATATTTAAAATTCTCATCTTCCATTAAATGTTGAAGAGACACCTCTAAGAGAGGAAGAAAAGGAAGAATCTAGTGATGAGCATATACCTCTTGAGGAAGGTAATGATTTCAATCTGGATTATGTACTCATAGATGAGGAGTAGAAGGAGATTTTAATAGTGCAGAAAAATAGGTAGCCAAGCATGTGGTTGAACAAGAAAAGGAAGCTAAAGAGAGGGTAGCTCAAGAGAAGGTTGATCAGGAGGAAGCATTGAGTAGAGTAAGAAGAGGCTGAGAAGGAAAATCTAGAGCAACAAAGTTTTGCCTCTACACAAATGACTAGCCCAATTCAGCATCCTCCACTTCCTCCCAAGAAAACACTAGTGATTACTCAACAAGTGAAAACTCCACCAAGTGCTCCAACATGGTTGAAGCTAAATTTGGAGAAGAGACAAAAAGTTGAATCCCAACCAATAAGTTGGTATGAGATGAGAAAGGATCTAGAGAAGGTGAAGCCAAAGAAAAAATGAAGGGCTATCCACTCCACCATTCTTACAGATGAGGGAGATTTGGTTGCAGAATTTTTAGCCCCAACAGTTGATAAGGATTATAGAGAACTCTAGGCCTCAAATTACAAGGTAAGCACAATCAACTTGGGAAAGCAAGCTAGGATACAATAAATGGAACTCATTGACATTGTTGCAACTTCAGTGAAATCTAGAATGGTCAATGACAAACAAGAAAAATATGAGTTGAAGACTCAAGTGGCAAAAATGAAGAAATTCTTGAAGGAGATTACTTTACCAATTTTTTAGCAACCAATTTTATCAGAATTTCTTGTATTGATGAGTCATAAAGAAGTTGATGAATTGAATGAAATGAAGAGGAAGGCTCAATTTTTTGATAATTGGACCAATGTCCTTAAGAAAGAGGTAGATGAACTTCTTAATGAAGGATATAAACACTATGATGAAGCACACAGACTGGGTAAGCAAATAGAATAATATTCTCAAAAGTTATGGGAGGAGGAAGAGAAATATAAAGAATATTTGAGGAAGTTGAAAATCATAAACAAATTACCTAGGGAAAAAATGATTGAATCAGGGATCTTAGGTGATGAAAGCCCTTAGTAAATCAATAAGGCCATTAATATAATTATTTTTTAGTCAAGAATTCTCATTGAGCATAGAATAAATTTGCTCAAAGTTCAACATGATGTGTGGGATCACACATTTGTATTTGAGAAGATTGTTATATGTTTCACCACCAAGAATTTTTCAAGTCACCAGTCGAGTCACATGAGTCTACCTAGGTAGTTGCACAATATTTTGAGAGATAGAGGTTCAAAGTGGAGTGGGTAGATGGACCTGATGAAGAGGTCCTGGGTAGATTTTTAGTAGTTTTGATGAGTATATTAAATAGTGGAAGGCTATGGGAGAATATTATATTTTTGAAATAAAATAAGGTTATAAAAATTTATCCTTTACCAAGCACCCTATTTTATAGGTCGAGTGCAGTAGTTAACTAGAGAGCTTCCACAAAAAAAATGGAAAAGAAACTACTTTCCTAGGAAATCAGTTTTGGTGCAACTATTATCTCTAGTTCGAATCAGTCATGCTGATTTTTCCTTGTCTTTTATGTTGGGCACCCTAATTTTTCGGTTGCATGTTATGATTTTGTGGAGGGAAACTTGCTTTTTAGCTAGTCAATATATATCATGTTTTTCTTCATTATAAAGGTCAAAAAATTGAAGTCTGATTTGTGCCTTGTGACTTGCAATCTTTTAAGTTATGTTTTGTTATTCAGTAGTTGTAGTTTTAGTTTCTAGATAGTGATTTTGAAGACTTAGTTTGCTTCATACACCAATGAATATTTCTAGAGTTGTACTTTTTTCTTATTTATTTTCATCAATAATATAAGAAATTGGCCATGAGACTATCTTTGGATTATCACTGGTGAATGGTATTCCTCTTTATTTTTGTTGATCTATAATTTCTTTTAGGAACAAGAAAATATAAAATAATATGAAATGGAAATGATAAATATGATGATTGTTAGATGTGCACCATGGATGAAAATGATTGTGTATGCATTATGAATTATTTTGTTCATTAGTTATCTTTAAAGAAATACCCTTAATGGATTTTATGTCTGGAATTTTAGAAGGAATGTCTATTTGCATGTTTGTTTTCACAAACTCTAAATCTTCTACTATTTATTTTAAAATTTGTTAGTTAGTTTAGGCTTAGAATCAATATATCCAACTTTTTATCTTAAAACCAATAGGCCCCTTGAAAGTTACAACCATGTTGACCATCAAGTGAAGTAGTCATTGTGAACCAACCACTGAGACCTTTGAGGGTAGTTATTTTTTTGAATTAATTAATCTTTTCAAGAGAAGCTAGGTAGTCATACCTCGCTTGCATGTTGGTGTGTTAATTTTTCCATCAACAAAATTGGTGCTAAAAGGAGGGCCTAGGAATTGGGTCTTTCTCACCGAATAGGTTTGAACGAGTTTTGAGATCTACCCCACTAGGAACCACTCTTGGAACTCAATTTTCCTAATCAACCCAGAACTACTCATAGAAATAGACCACAACCATTGACACCGCCTAGATTTATGACCATACCATAAGCTCAACGAAAAAATCCACCACCATCACCACTAGTGGCATTCTTCATTGGAAACCTATCACCACTATGAACCATTCTAGGTGGGATACATGATATGCCTAAAAATCCTGAGCATTTTTGTCCAAGATATTCCCATAGAGAGTGACAAAGTGGTGAAGGGAATATTCAATCATTTAAAGATACGTGTGTGAGAGGCCAAATAGAACATGAAGACGTGGCCTATTGTCATTTTCCATATTTCTTAGGAGATACTCCCTATAATTGGTATTTGAACTTACCTACTGGATTGATACTCAACTGAGAAGATTTAGAGATAGCCTTCATCAACCAATTTCAAGTGAATATTGATCCAATGATCCTTTATCATCAGTTCGATAGCATTCGAAAGGAACCCAATTAACCATTGCCCATATTTAATACTCAGTTCCAAAGGATATATAAAATGCTACAAGCACCATATCTTTTCACTGAAAACATAGAAATTTAGGTGTACCTTAAGGCCCTAGATCCCTAACAATATTATTCATCCAAATGACTTACATCACACAAGAAATCGATACTTTATAAAAATTATATAGTGTATCCATCCACCCACAACAACTAATCACTCCATCTTGAGGTGGTATAGGAGGAGAATTTCCTTCTCTAGGGTACCTAAGGATGCCCAAACAACTAGCAATAATTAATAACACAATCACTAATGGGATCCCCTTGATGATTACTATCCTTGGGATGTCTAGTTCTGTATATGGGCCATTTTTTAAAATACACCTTGGCCTCATGCACATGATCACATAGCAACAAGAACATGACTACCAAGTTTCTTTCAACAACTACCTCCAAACAACCATGGGGGACATAATCCTCAAGAAAATATCCTAGTAGTACAATAGATGAACCAAACTATAGCTAGTTGGACAATGAACATACTACTCATTTATCCTTTGAGGTTGAAAATTTGAAGAAAAATCTCTCTTAAATGACCAATGAGATGGCTCATCTGAGGATTAATCTCCCTCAAAATCAAAACTAGTATCAAAATTATAGAAGAGGGGGACCAACCACACCAAGGCTCTAGGTCATAGAGAGCTAAGAGCAGAAGGCTTCCCCAAATCTACCTCAGGTTGGATAACAACTTTTAGTTTAAGGATAGAGAATGAAGAGCACTCTCAAGTGCTTTTATCACTCTACTAAATTGAGAGCTTTGATGTAACTAAATGAGTAGGTTTTTGGAACCCAAATTGTACCTTAGATAACTCTCTACCAGAGGAAAGTAGCATGGGTCAAGGATGACAACATAGTTCACTAGCATCTCACAAGGGTGTTGGCATCCGTACAGCCAAAAAGTATGAAGGGACAATAAAAGTCACAAAAAAACCTATTACTACTTAGCGGTTGAGGTCTAAAGAACTAACTAAGATGATAATAAATAGAATAAACAAGATAACTAGGAAAGTGATATAGAAGTTGATAAAAGTGAAGGTGATGGAGATCAACTCATGAGAAGTCTAGGTCACCAACAAGCTCCACCTGAACATGTACCTACACACAACAAAGAGAGGAAAAATGTTGGTGTTGTATAGAAGTTTGTCATAGTCAAACCCTCACTTTGGTGTTTCCACCTCCACGGATAGCCAGAAAAGCCATGAGATAGAAAACATGATAAAGAGAATAATATAAAGGATGTATAACAATAACAATAACACTATGCTACGTAAATCAAGTGATAATTATATGGAAATAGAGGAATGAAACAATATCACCTTCTCAATAGAAGTGCCCTCAAGCTTGTAGAGGAGGATGCAAGCTTGGTAAGGTCTACACTGCCACACCAACAAAGAAGTCCCACAAGAAACCAAGTCACAAATCTAATGGTGGAAAAAGTGTAGCACAATGTAGAGAAGTAGCGTAGAAGCTCAATAATTGTCCAACAAGGTCAAGCTAGCATGTGAAATTTTGAAGAGGATGGATTGAGTTTCCAAAGATATTGCTAAAAAGATCAATTCAAGCTGAAAGATAGGATTTTGAAGAGGATTTAGGAGGGAAAGAGTTGTTCTCAAGTTAGTAGGAATTTGTGGAGGCATTACGCTTCATCGCCAATGGAGAACATAACATCTATGTAGATTTCATAGGAAGGAATCTATCAAGGATGATAGCATGACATGTAGATGCACATGTGTCGCATGCACATCCTTAAAAAAAATCCCCCATTCACACAAAGGATAAGCACAAATTGGATGTACTATAGGTAGGTGATTTGGAATTTCTTAATCAAGTTCAATTTTTCTAAAATGGAGGGTGTAAAAGGGAAATTGGCAAGAGGGGTGCAAATTCCCTCATATGATTTTCCCCCTCTTTAGTGAGCATGAATGCCAATGAATGTTCAATAAACTAGATTGAAAGGATTTAGAAATGTATACTTGAACCATCAAGGAAACAAACTACAATCTAGTGAATCTCAAAAGAACAGGGTAGGAAAATAATTCCATAGGCACTCTCTCTTAAGGAGGTTCAAACAAAAAACTCTATAGATCCTCAGAACTACAGAGTTGATCAAAGTGCATTGAAGGCCCACAAACCAACAATGGAAAAACCTTGCAAGGTGCAATCACTTCAAAGGTCCTTAGACCTAAAATTAAGGTGCCCTTAGGTACTCTCTCCTAAAGGAAGCCTAATGTAGGGGACTCTGCAGAGTTAGACTGGAAAGAAGCTTCACATGAGCATCTATAAAGAAACATGTTAATTCATAGAAAAAATAGGTTAGAAAATAAAAATTAGCCACATAGGAAAGCAAGTAGATGGTCACACAAACAGTTGAAACTAAAGGAGAAAATTTCAAAGGGGTCCCTCAAGAACCCTTCAAAAGAAAAGGGGTCCACCCAAGGGAAACATTGTTTGAAAGTATAAGAGTATTTTTCACAAATCAATTCAACATCAAGGAAGTCAAAAGGAATAAAGTCCCCTCACAAGGGGAAAGTTAGAATTCACCTGCAGGGGAAGGTGCTCCCTCCTTAGAGGAAGGTTTTTCAAATTCTTTCTTTGCGACCCATGATGAAAGAAAAGTATTCCGCTAGGGGTCCTTGTTGAGGAATGTGATTTTTAAAATATATTTTGAAAAGATTTTTGAGAAAAGATTCATTGGCCACTGAATAATTTTTCTGAAAATCAAAGCGACATGATATCCCCCCCTTAGGATGGTGCATTTTGAACGTAGAGGCACATGGCATCCTAAGGAGAGAAAAACAAGAATGAAAAAGTGATGTTGTGGCCTGCAGAACATAACGAGATGTAATCATGGTAATTTTGTTGCACACATGAGGGACAACACATGAAGCAAGCACAAAAGATAAAAGAACAATAATGCAAGAAGGACTAATAACATTATGAACAAGGGATACAGGGATGGTCTAATATTTTGGGGTTAGAGTTGCTCATAAATATAGATAAATAGATAATAATAGTATATAAATGAACTATCATCAACCCCCTACTATATCGAAAAATATGAAGAATGTATGAGAAGATAAAATAAAAATAAAAAATTGGGTCAACATGGAAGGGAAGCCTAAATTCCTCCAACACTTTGCATCATCCCCAATTATTGAAAATCAATACACAATAGAGGAAGAATGATGTTACAAATAAAGGAAGTTATATGACACAAAAAAAATCCTTTATCCAATCACCTACAAGGGTGATAAGGGTCATCCAGGAACACATAATGAAAGCACAAGGGAACACAAACACACACACAATATACTCTACAAATAAACAAGAGGCACCCCCTAGTCATCATAAACCAAGAGGTCATCAATATCCTAATCTAGATCATCATAAGGGGAATGTGGATGAGCCTGAAAGGGTGGAATATCAAGGGGGGAACCCTTCAACCCTCCCACAACAAAGAGCCAAGGAAGAAGGTCCTGTGGGTCTTCTCTGCTTAGTTCCTATGGGGTGAAAGTTAGTGACTTTACAAAAATCACTAATAGGGTGAGGACCTTGTCCATAGAATTAAACATGCACTTCATGAGAGTTCCATGTGTTAACTCAACAAGTGAGGGAGTCGACACCCGAGATTCACTACTAGGCTCCCCCAGTGACTCGGGAGCAATGGAAAACTCTAGGGATGTCATAACTTCCTCCATCACCAGGATGACACACGGTAATAAAAAACCATCATCTAAAGAAGGTGAACCCATCTTTGGACCCCCATTGTTATCGGGGTTACCCTCCATCTTCCACTTCATCAAAGTATGTGAGATCACCAAGAATGAGGTAGAAGGTGCAAATGAAGAGGAGAAAACCGTGGTGAACACAACCGAGGTATTCGACATGTCCATGGGCTTTGAAAATGGAGAGATGTCTAGAAGGGACATCATAAGGGACATCAAAAAGGGCATCTCAATCTTGGCCTTTCAGCAAGCAGGCACCATCAAACTCCTTATGTGAAAACCAAGAGTAGTAATCCAAATTTCCTCTTTAGGGAGGGAGTCAAAGGTGAGACCCTTAGCACAGAAAGGCTTATCCTTTCCCTTCTGGGAGGAATAGGAAGCTTGTTACTATGCTACAAGGTGAGTCACTTTTGGCTATCCTTTGCCTCTAGTTTTGTACTTCATGTAGTTTTGGTAAAGTAGGTCCATTCTAGGAGGGAGCAGACCGACTAGGGTAGGCCAAAAATGATCCAAAGAATAACCCCCATGGGATACCAATAGGTGATATCTAGTGTCATGCATAAAATACATGACACCTTCGTGAGAGAAGTTTAAAAATTTATGAATGGTGGAAGTGATTCTATTCATAGAAGCTAGCCATGATATTCCCAAATTCACCCTGAATAGATTGGATTCTGGAATGACATCGAAATTTGTAGACCTAGGCCCAACTGGGATGGAAAGCGTTATAGAGCCATATAGCGCAAGAGAAAGACTATCATGCATACATATAATAGGTTTTGTTTTCTCATATTCCTCCCTCTATATTGAATTTATTCATAATGTCTCCTCCATAATAACATTTACTCAGCTTGTAGGATCAACTAGGACTCCTGTCATAATGTTTCCATTGAGGCAAGTAGGAATGTATAGGGGAGAGGGCTTGTTATTTAGAAGTAATTCCTATGAGGTGAAAGTCACATCTCGAGAACTAGTCACAGGCTATGGGGAGGAGTAATTGAAACCATATTAACATACATCAATGGTTTATGAGAATCATTGGAAGGGTCAATAATCAAGTTCATAGAATTTGACGAAAATGGGTTTGTGTAAATCTGCAACTCTATTAGCCTTTTCTATTAACTTATTTGTATTATGTTTCTTCCCATTGAGATGAATGGTAACATCATAGATTCAATCTTGTATTTCATGATTTAGGTGCATGCAACACTTAGTATCATGCTTTTTAACATGAAGGTAATGAAAAAAAGCATTCCCATCGTACCAATTAGGATAAGGTTCCTTCAAAGGTCAAGGATTTTCTAATGTTATAATATTATCCTTCAATAACTTTTATAAAATAGAAGAATAAGATTCAACTAGCTTATTAAATTTCTATTGTGTTTGAGGTTTTTATCATTAGTAATGACAACTACATTCACAATACCCTTTCCTTTCCTTGAGATGGATACAATAGAATTTCCTTCAAAATGGGAGTGCGAGGGAGATCCCTCAAACTAATATAACATTTGTTGATACTCTCACAATGTAGCACACAGATGTGTGAAAGAAGGGTACTTCATTAGGGAAAATTTATCCTACCAAGCTCACTCTAGGTTGCCTATGAATACCTTCTACACATCTGAGTCGGGCATTGGATATGAGATTTATGAAAACAGTGCTTGGTATTGCGCTATAAAGTTAGTTATCTTCTTGTGTTCTCCCCACTTACATCGGATGAGATCTGAGAAGGTCATCTTTAGACCAATGTTAGCTTGGAATTGATGGAGAAACTAATTGGTAAGATGGTCAAATAATTTTTTATTTTTTTTGAAAAGGAACAGTACCACTTGAGTGCTATATCCTTAAGATATTGAGGGAAAATCTTAGCCATTAGAGCATCATGGTTGAAGAAATCCACGCACATAGCATTAAAGGTTGATACATGTGTTTGAAAATCTCCCTTACCACCATACCTTTTGAATTTAGGAATCTACATTCCCTGGGGGAAAGGAGTGCTCAAAATCATCACCAATAATGGGCTATGCTGAAAAAATGGGTTGGAAGATAGGTTGGGTAGAAGCCTAGGAAAGAATCACCAACTAGTTTTGCATCTGACCCATGTTTTATAAGAGAGAATTCAAAATAAGGTCTTGAGATGACAAAGATCTAGTGGAATCTCCACTAGAGCCACCACCACTAGAACCACCTCTAGATCCACCCCCAAAACCACAGCCATGACCTTCGTCAGAGCCACCATAGTAACCACTAGTGTGGTTGCCACCAAAGCCACCGCCAGCACCACCACTCATTCCACCAAAGCCCCAAAGCTAGAGGCAGTAGGAGGGGTGAAACTGAAGCCAAGGGGTGTTCTACTCACCTTGACCGTGAGGGGTTGTCGGGGAGTAGAGGAAACACTAATCAAGGGGTCTATTTCAACCATGCATATAGATGTATTGGGTATCAAAACACTTATCCATCTTTCACAAACACCAAGTACTGCTTGATCTAGTGTTAAACAAAGGGATGCATGTTTTAGTTAGATCAATGAGGCCACACAAGAGTTCTACACCCCTCTAATCTTTTCCTAATATGTATCTCACTTTGTTAACAAGCCTAGAGGCTCTTTCCATATTTATATCTTTCTTCAAATGATTCCCTAATTCTAATATCCTATCTTCTAATTCTCATAGGTTTTTTGTAGGAATGTGCACAACCTTATCCTCATCTACAAATGAAGTTGTAGGTAATGTTAGAGGATTACGCGCACGATCAGTCTCATCAATAAAGGCCATCTTGTTTGTAAATCCTATAGTGAAACCAGTAGTAAAAATGGAAGTGACCTTCATATTTTTCATTGGTAGGTGTTGTACACTTCTTCTAACAATGTACCCAAATTTCATAGACTAGGTTTTGATACTCATAAAAACTCACAACACCCAAGTTTACGGTGATCACCAAGTGAAAGGAAGAAGTCTCAACATGAAAAATAGATAGACATTCACTTTGGGTTCAAAAAAATATAGAAGAGGGGGACCAACCACACCAAGGCTCCAAGTCACAGAGAGAAAAGAGCTTTTAGGTCAAGGATATAGAATGAAGAGCACTCTCAAGTGCTTCTATCACTCTATTAACCCAAGAGATTTGATGCGGCTAAATGAGTAGGTTTTTGGAACCTATATTGGAGAAAATTTGCACCTCTTAGGAAAATTCCCCTTTCACATACCCTCATCTTAGAAAATAAAATATGAAGGTGAAATTCTACATCACCTACCTGCCTTCCATCCACCTAGAATTTTTCTTGTATGTTAGTGAAAAAATATTTATCGAGGATGAAAGTGTGGCATGTGGACATCTGCACAATGCATTGGTGTCCTTGATAGATTCATGCATCTGAAGTTAGCAAAGGTGTTACACACCCGATTTGGGTCAAACTATAACATCCCTCTTCAACTAACTGACCCAATAATGCCTTATTACCTCTTTCCCCACCTTCAAAAATATCCACTTCCATTTCATTTCATCCTCTAGCATCTCTATTGAACTCTCCTAGCATTTTCACTTCATTCTTTCACTCTCAAGTAGAATTTTAGCACTCCATTACAACAGCTCTAAAGCTTCATCAAATCTTCATTGAAAGTGTGAAGCAAGCCATAGAACTATAGGCTTGGAGTCTTGTGAGACCTCCATTCATCATCACCATGACTATGGTGAATTTTCCAACTCCTTGCATTCTCCCTCCATTGACTAGTGAGCTTTAAGGTGGACGTGGTAACACTTCACTCCTCTCCTTTGTGATTTGATTGAGTAGCATAGTATTTTTTTGTAGTGTGCATTACTATTCCTACTTTCCTTTATCACATATTCTACTTTGTTGCTATCTAGTTATTCGTGGAGGTGGAAACACAAAAATGGGGGTCTAACTAAGGCAAACCCCTATACAACCCCAACAATTTTCCCTCTTTCTTGTGTGTAGGTGAACATGTTCTCAGAGGTAGCTGGTGAAATAGCACATTGGTGAGATATTCTTTATCACCCTAGTGTTTATTTACTTTCTTTATTATTTTCACCTTTACTTTTTGTATTTCCTTATTCCATGTTCCCCATCAACATCAACTAGCTAGGCTATTAGTATGTTTTTAGGTAGTTTTTACTATTCTTCTTGTTTTATAGCCATGAATTATAGGGCACTCGAGAGACACCGATGCATAACACTTTCATCTAAGAACCATGATATTGTCCTTGGATAAAGAGCTATTTGAGGTATAGTATTGACTCCAAAAACTAGCTCACCTAGCCTAAACCTGAAACTCAGGTTTGTAGAGTGATAGAAGCACACCATAGTGCTCTTTATTCTTGATCCTCACCCCAAGACATCTTTTCGAGTGAGGTAAGTTAGGGCAGCCCTCTGCTCTTGGCTCTCCATGACCTGGAGCCTTGATGTGGTTGATCCCCCTCTCTCACATTTTTGGTGAACCTGATGTGAAGCAATATCTACCCATTTCTCTGTGTTGAGACTTTTCCCTTGTACCTAGTGATTTTTGTAACCCTGAGTGTTGTGAAGGTTTATGAGAATCACAATCCATTCCACAAATTTTAGGTATGTTGTTAGGAGAAGTGTGTGATCCCTACTGATGGGGAAGATGAAGGTCACTTCTAGTTTTACTGCCAATTTTCCCACTGGTTTAACTAATTAATTTACCATTGGTTTTCCTACAAACTATGTTGATAAGATGGGTTTCATGAAAGAGATCACTCATGTGCCTACTCCTCCGATATCCCCTATGGATTCATCCATAGATGAATATTATGCGATGTGTATTCCCACAAAAACCCTTATGACATTAGATAATAGATTGATAGACCTTGTGCATCACTTAGAGAAGGCACCAAGCATGGAAAGAGCCGCTAAGCTTGCAAGTGAGGTGAGATAATTTATAGGGAGAGATAGAATGAGAATATAATTTCTATGTGGCCTCCTTGATCTAATTGAAGCTTATGTCCCTTTGTATAGGTCTAGATTGGGTACCACCTAGGGAGATGTGCTCAACACCTATGAAAGATAATTAGGTGTTTCAATACCCACTATGTCTATTTGCATGGCTGAATTAGGGCTCGTAATCAATATCTCTTCTCCTTCTTAGGATTCGTGCACCTTCAAGGTGAGTAAAACATCCCTCTAGTTCAGTTTCACCCCTCTTACTACCCTAGCGGTAGAGGCTCTAGTGAAATGGGTGGTGGTGGCACTGATAGAGGTAGCTTTGGAGGAGGTCATGAAGGTGGCTTTAGTAGTGGAGGTGGCTTCGATGGAGGCTCTATAAATGGTTGTGGCACCGATGAAGATCACAGTCATGGTTCTGGAGGTGTTCCCAAAGGTGGTGTTGGTAGCAATGGTTATGGAGGTTCCACTAGTCCTCTTATCATCTACTGACCTTATTTTGAAAAACCTACTTCAGAACATGGGTCACATGTAGAACCACCTGACAAGTCTCTCCCAGGTCTCTGCCCAGCATATATTTCAGTAACAATCTTGAGCACTCCCTTCCTACAAGGAATAGAGATTCCCAAATTCAAAAAGTATGGTGGAAAAGGGGAACCATAAACACACATGTCTAATTTTAATGCCATGTGTATAGACTTCTTCCATCATGATGTGTTGATGGAAAAATTATTTCCTCAATCTATCAAGGATATAGTGCTCGAGTGGTACTATTCCTTGCTTGAAAACTCCATCTTCTCATTCAATCAACTTGTGAATCAGTTTCTTCGATAGTTCCAAGTCAAGATCGGACTGAAGATGACATTTTTGGATCTCGTCCAATGCAAGAAAGGGGATAATGATAAGATAATTGATCTCATAGCATGATATCAAGTTCCATTTTCATATATCTCGTACCCGCTGCCCGATTTCAATGTGCAGAAGGTGTTCATAGGGAACTTGCAGAGACCTTGGTAGGAAAAAATTTCCCTTATGAAATACCCTTTTTTGCTCATTTTTGTGCAACAATAGGAGAATATCAGTAGATGGTAGTTTAGTTCAAGGGATCCTCCTCATGCTCTTGTTCAAAAGGAAAATCCATTGTATTGATCTTAGGAAAAGGAAAGGTTGTTGTGAATGTAGTACCCACAACGAATGATAATGGCTTCAGATGTAACAAAATGTTCACAAAGTTAGAAAAATATTATTCTTCCATCTTGTAAAATTTGTTGAAGGATAAGATCCTAACCTTGGAGAACCCCAAACCTCTCAAAGAACCTTACCATGATTGGCATGATAAAAATACCTTCTATCAGTACCATCGAGTCAATGGACATGATATCGAATGTTGTATGTGCCTGTGTCATGAGATACAAGATCACATTGAGGATTGTACTATTCATCTCTATGGGAGTAAACAAAATGCAAATAAGTCAGTGGCAAGAGAAAATAGTGAGTTGATGATATACACGGACCCATTTTCATTACATTCTACAAACTTGATTATTGATCCCTCTGAGTCTACCACTTAGCACAAGGCATACATTAATATGGTCACAGTTACTCCTCCCATGTAGCCTACGACTAGCTTGCTAGACATGACATTCACTTCGTAGGACATGCCCTTGAACAACAGGCCATCTCCCCTCTACATTCTTGCTTGTCTCAATGAAAAAAATTTGATAGGTGTCTTAGTGGACCCACTGAGTTGGGTGAACGCCATAACAGAGGAGACATTGTGTCTAAATTCATTGCAAAGAAGGAGTATGAAGAAATAAATTATTCCATCCATATGCATGATGGTTTTGTTTTAAAGCCATATGGCTCAATAAATTTATCCATCTTGGTTGGACCTAGAGCCATGGACATAGCCTTTGATTTTATTATGAAATCAGATTTGTTTAGGGTGAAGCTAGGCATACCTTGGCTAGCTTCCATGAACGGAATCACTTTCACCATTCATAAGTGCTTGAAATTCTCCCATGAAGGTTCCATGAACATAGTGCATGACACTAGATACCAACCATTGGTGTCTCGTAGGGGCTACTCATTGGATCATTTTTGGCCTGCCCCAGTTGGTCCACTTCCCCTGAGAATGGACCTACTTTACAAAAATTATGTGAAACTGGGGGTAAGGGACAACTGAATTTTTACCCTTCTGTTAGTGCAATAGTAGGTTGCCTCCTCTTCTCGAAAGGTAAAGGATATGTCTACCCATCCTTGGGGCGCCTCTTCGACTCCTCTTTTTGAAGAAGAGTTTTGGATGAATACTCCTAGCTTTCACCTATGGAGTTTGATAATACCATCTTGGCACAAACCCAAGATTCAGATATATGATCTTCCTACTACACCTCCTAGACCTTGGCCCTACCTATACGGTAGAAGGAAGGGTCCCCATTGGTAATCCTCTATGTCTCAATCTCTAAGGCCTCCCAACACTATTTCTTCTAGAGAAGTGAATGGGAAGAGTCCCATTGGTGAGGCACTAGAGACAACTCCCCCTGTTGTCTCTCAACCGCTTCCTCCTACTCCCATTCTAGATTATTTCCCTCAACTAGAAATGGTTGCAATGGACACCCCTATGGCTAAGCAAGGGCCTTCCATCTCTTTGCAGCTCTTGGCCTCTAGCTCAAAGAGTCATAGAAATTGACTTTCACATGAGCCTAAGCACCGAAAAAAGGCTTTGGTGATTGAAGGTAGAGGTTTTCCCTTCTAGCAATGGAAGGCATAAGAGGAGCCTACCTTCTCCAAAAGGTGGTCTTGTGCTAGCTTGTTCCATCCTTGTGACAGAGCCAACTTTGGCATCCCCTGAGTTTGTCACCGCTCTTGAGTCACTCGATGGGCTAAGTGGTGAATCTTAGGTGTCATCCTCTCCATCCATTGAGGTACAACATGGCACTCATATAAAGTGCATGTTCAACTCTCTGGATGAAGTCACAGCCTTATCGGAAATATTCATAAAATCACTGACCATAACTCCACAAGAGCTAAGTGAAGAAGACCTTATGGGGGCTTCTTCCTTAGCCCTTTTTGTGGGAGAGCCAGAAGCTCCTCTCCTTAATATTCCACCACTACAGTCTCATTTTCCTTTTCCTTAAAATGATCTAGATTGGGAAGCGGATTACCTCTTGGTCGATGAGTGTTAGGGGGAAGCCTCTTCTTTATCTTTAGATTAGATGTGTGAGTATTGTGATGTGTTCCACCATTCTTGTGTTATGTGTTCCTAGATGACCCTTTTCATTGTTGTTGGTGCTTGGATACATGAGTAATTTAGTGTCATTAACCTTCTATTTGTATCATCATTCTTCCATGTTCATGTCTTGATTTTTGAAAAATTGGGGATGATGCAAAGCGTTGGGGGCATTTAGGCTTCCCTTCCATGTTGACCCAATTTTTTATTTTTACTTTGTCTTCCGTGCATTCTTCTTGATCTGGTGAGGATTGATGATCTTTTTCCTTGCACCATGGTTACCTATCATTTATATAAGCATGAGCAGATCTGACCTCACAAATTTAGATCCTCTTGTGTCTCTTGTTCATTATGTTTCTATTTCTCTTTCATTCTTTGCTTATATTTTTATCTTCTTTGCTTTAGTTGTCCCTCATATGTGTGACAACATCTCTTTCTATGATACTTTTATTTTCAGAAAATGCATTCATTGCCAACAAATCTTTTCTTGAAAACCCTTGCACACTTTTTCAATAAAATCGCATTTTCGACTTGGACCCCTAATGGAACGTGTTTCCTTCACAATGGGTTCACAAAGAAAGAGCTTAAGAACTTTCCTCTAAGGAGGGAGCATATATTCCTATGGGAGAAGCCTCGACCTTCCCCTCATGAGGGGAATTTTCTTCCTTTTGAATTCCTTGATGAAGTGAACACCATTCGAAAGGATTCATGGATGATGAATTGATTTGAGAAAAAATGTCCCTTTTACACTTTCAACAACACGTCCCTTGAGTGGAACCCTCTTCTTTTGAAGGGTTCTTGAGGGACCCCTGTGAAAGTATTTCAAATTTCTTAACTTTCTGAATGACTATCTACCTATTTTCCTGTGTGGCTACTTTTGTTTTCTAACATATTTTATTTGTGGATTAACATGTTGCTTTGTAGGTGTGCCTGTGAAGCCTCTTTCCAGCCTGACTCTATGGATTCCCCTCTTCATTTGGTTTCCCTCATGATAAATAACTTGGGGGATGCCTCCTTGTAGGTATATGGGCCTATAAGGCACTTACTTGATTTAGTTTCCCTCATGAGAGACAACTTGGGGGATGCCTCCTTGTAGGTTTGCCGGCCTATAAGGCACTTACATCACTGGGATTCCTTCATGAGAGATAACTTGGGGGTTGCCTTATTGCAAGTCTGTGGACCTATAAGACACTTTCATCCTATGGGATTTTTCCATCATTGGTCCAAGGGCCTTCAGTGCACATTGTGCAACTTCATAGTTTGGTGGGACTATGGAGTCCTTTTGTTTGAAACCCCTTAGGAGAGAGTACCTGTGGAGTCCTTTACATACCCTACACTTTTGAGCTCACCAGATCATGTTCTACTTCCTTGACAATTCAAGTATACATTTATATCTCTTCTATCTCTTTGATCTACTTTATTGAGTGCTCATTAGTATTCATGCTCACTAAATTGGGAAAAAAATGTATAGGAGCAAATTTTCACCCCTTTGGAAAATTCCCCTTTCACATACGCTCACCTTAGAAAATCAAATCTAAAGGAAAAATTCCACATCACCTACCTACCTTCCATCCACTTGGCATTTATATTGTGTGTTAGTGAGATAATATTTGTCAGGGATAAAAGCATGGTGTGTCGACATCTATTTGGCACACTGGCATCCCTAAAAACTTCTCACGTCTGAAGTTGGTAGAGGCATTACACACCCATGTTGGATAGGATAGTTGAGAGAGGGGTGAATTGATTGTCATAGATTATAACCTTCAATCCAATTACTGGAACTACTACATACACTGCTTAAGTGATTAATCATCAAATTCTAATGCAAAAACTCAAATCTGATGCAAAAACACAATAACACTAGATTTATGTGGAAAATCTAATAAGGGAAAAACCATAGTGAGGATTAACTCAAACTATAGAGAATATCAAAACTGATTACAAAAGTCTCACTACGTGAGATAAGGCTCACTACCTAAGATAAAGCTCACTTCCTACAATAAGTACTCACTATCCAACAAGGCTACAACCTAGAGGGCTCACTACCACAGAGACAAAAATGGCTAATTTCCAAGATACAATAGTTATGACTTACAGCCAAAAGTGTGAACTAGTAGATTACACCTTGTGTAGATTTCAGTTCTGGATGAAGCTCAAAATAACAAGTGTTGCATTTCAGTAACCACACAATAGTTTTGTTCTGATCATACACTTTATTGTCTTCACCTATTTTTCTTACTCTATTCTATTGTACTCTCTTTCTCTTTCCTACTATCACACTCCTTTTCTTCTCTATACCTATCTCACTTTTCTTTTTAGAGAGTCTCTATGTTGGTCTCACTTTTCTTTTTGGAGATTCTCTATGTACTTCTTTTATTTTTAGAGAGTCTCATATATATATGTGTGTATATAATTTTAATGCATTTCTTGTATAAGACAAAACACTCATAAGACATAATTAGTCCACATAAAATATTGCACACACTAAGTTGGCCAAGATCTTCAAATATATGAATCATAGCTTGTCTTCACAGTAGAGACCATACCAAAAAACCAACACACCAGACCACCTATAATGGTCATCTTCGATAGGAAATAACTTTTGGTAAACAACTCATACGTTCAGTATTGTGTTGACATTAATGACAACCATTTAATGCAAGCTTCAACTTCCAACAATCTCCCCCTTTGTCATTGATGACAACACAAGATGTGAAAGGCCAACAACAACAAACTTTGTAATTATTTTGATGGATGAAATTATTTTCATTCTTTTTCACATGATTCCTCTCCCCCTTTGACATCAATGAAAAAAAATCTATCTCCCCCTTACTTCAATTTTTTTTACAAAAATAGTCTTCAAAAATAGTATAAAAAATGGTTCTTTACCTGAATCCTTCTCCCTTAAAACATCTCCTTGTATATTTCTTTTAGTTCTAGAAGACATGTCTTCTAGGAAATCACTACCAACCTGATGTTTATAAAAATACTATTGTTCTTTTCTATTGAATCAACTATTTCTAGAAGAGTATCTAGAATAGCAATATTTTGTGCATTATTCTTAGCTTCCACCAAGAGACCGGAAAGTCGTTCCAATCTAAACTCAATTATTTCTTCAACTTTCCAAAATATCTTCACAATACCATCCCTCTATACCATAATGACTACAAGTTCAGATTGTAAGGAATTGATCCTTTTATTTTGCACTCCATCCTTGTCAATAAGGATATCATATGATTTTACAATACAATTTAGTTCAAGCTCCATAACATAAATTTTTTCTCTATAGTTTCCAATAGAAGAAGGTCATCAGAGAAAATACCTATAAACATTGTTTATAATCTTGATGCAGGTTTTCAATTCATTTATGCTATCTGTTAGGTCTCAAAAATGCTAGTTTGAATGAACCACGAGAGGTTGCTAAACTCTCACAATGTTATTGGCCAACAAACAAGGCCAACCAATATAGTTGAACCTTCTACTCTTAAGGCTCTACTAAACCTAGGCAGGTGCACCTATATGAATGACACAGATTTTGAATTATGCTGCCTACCTGACCAAACTATCCACTAATGGAAATTTGATAATGGAAAGATATGATCCTAATTTGGTATAAATTGTATATGCAATATCAAAGTGAAAATTTATATGTTTAATTAAGAGCTGTAAATGAAATGGATGGAACCTAAAAGGATAAATAAGACCAATGCCTTGTTGGGTAAAATGGAGTCAAGTGAAAGCTTTAGATAAATGACTTCTATCTGGCAGAGATTCTAATTATTTGGCATATGATATTAGTCTATAACTTGTATAAACATGCAAGAATGTAATTACCAAGCTCTTCTTAGTGATCCAAATGATACTTCCAGATTACTGTGAATGACTTGAAGGATTTAATATTTGCTTGAAAGAACCAACCAATCACACCACACAAATACAACAAATGTGTATTGATAAACTAAGAATATACTTGATATGCCAATTTAAATAACAAAGAAATATCAACCTTGGAGACAACTTGATAATATTTTCAATTAACTTAACAAATAATTGATACCAGAAGGGCGCCATAATATCAAATTTCTTTCATTGATCTTTCAAAATTTATAGATGCATCATAGTTCTTTGAAATTTTTTGAAAGTACTGTATTTCCTAATAACTGTCTTCTATCTAAAATTTGTCCCCTTCTTGCTATGTAAAAAATGGATATTTATACATTAGCAGGTAGAAGGACGTGTCCTTTCAAAAAATGTTTTAAGCATAAAACACTAACAATATTAGCATTAACTAAGCTCTGTTAAGCCACAACTGAAATCCAAACATGTGCTCTGTGTAGTCTCGGCGCTCGTGCATATCTGCATCTCCTAATGCATCACGGATCATGATCTCCATCATCACCATTCATTCATTCTACTCACATGCTTCATCCAACGTTGTATCTTTCGCAGTGGTTGTCTTTAACATCTCTTGGAGTATTAATTCACATTCGCTCTTCCATGTAGCCATTTATTTTAATTCTCCTTCATCATCACAGAACCTAGTCAATCCTTTCTCAGTAGCTTCTATCAATTCTTGTGCATCCTCTTGTAACTCCTCAAAGAATCCTTTGTGTTTATCCATGATACAATTAGCATTTTCAATCTTGTATTTTGCCTTGATTTGGAAAATCTTTTATTCTTTATGGTGCCATTAATGTCTTCACTGAGAAATGAATGAAGCAAGTTTTTCGAAATTCTCACTATCACATCATGTATCATATCGGCAAGACATTTCAAATCTCTGTCTGATCCGTCTGTTCAACGTTCACACATCCGATATGACATCTTGTAGTTCCCTCGACATCACACGTCTCCCCGATAGTTTTCCTTTTTTGTTTTTTATATTGCCATGACCTTCACCAAAGAAAAATATCGCTCAAACTTAATGAATTGGGCCAATGATTATTCATTTCACTCCGAAGGCTCTTTGTCTCATCAAGATATTCCCTTTGTCAACTTAAGTCACTGAGAACAAATAATTGTTCTACCGACAGAATAATATTTTCCATGACCTCTCTTAGGTCTCCCCACTGAGACTTATCTTATCGATACACCTTTTCTTCGATGAGACCATGCACATTGTCTCTTCGAAAACTTTTATCTCTATACACTCAGTTCTATCGGTATAACATGGTGAGTCGGTAAGACTCCCCGAACTCTCCCCGACATCATTGTCTCGCCGAATGAGTCTTATTTTTACTTTATTGACAAGACCAGTGATGGTCTCGGGTTATCTTTTGGAACCTTACTCCGATTACTCTAGTCTAGCTGATACATGTTATTATGCTTTGAATGGTGGGATAAAGAATAGCTTGATATGACCTTACACAGTCATGCTGATAGCCAATGTCCTGTCAACAAAAACTATGAACCCATGTATTCCCAAAATATGTCCTCATTGGTATGACACAACTGATTTCTTGTTGATATACTGAAAGAGATGTATATTATTATCGGTGAGACCTACATCAACTTATGCCGATATTTTCAAATATTAAAGATTTAATGTTGGATGAATTTTATGGGGCTATATGACAAAATTTAATCTGGACCTTGGTGAAAATGCTATGTGAGGAAATCTTATGTCTGTAATATGAACCCCTTTGGGAAATTAATGAGTATAAATGGTCAATGAGATTTTTCAAAGTTTTATAGTTCTAACAATGGCTTTGTCTAGGGATGAATGATTGTGAGATCATTGCAAGGATCTAGATCTTTGGGTGAGCAAACCAATTTGTTTCAGGGCTATGGATTAATGAGAAGGAGGAAATGAAAACAATTGGATATGATGATGACCCTATACTACTGTACATGGAGAATAAATTTAAAGAAAGGAATGTCAGGATTGTCCATATACTAGCAATTCCTATACCTTTTACTCCTATACTACTATGCATGGAAAATCTCTGAGAGGTTTTCTAAAAATTTGTCCATTCACTGGAAACCCATAATCCTCTGTAGTTTTCAAGATAAAAAGTTCTTTAGAAATTTCCCATGTACAGGAAACTCCTATTCTTCACCACTCATATTTTGCAAGTAATATGAATCCTCTCCTCATTTTCCAACAACAACAAAAGGTCTTAACCACAAAGACTCAAATTTTAAATGTTTTCCTTTCTCCTGGCACCTAGCATTCCACATTAATACTGGGTCATCTTCTTCAAATTTTCTATTTTTTGCCTTTTTGTCAAACAAATACTTCATTTGTGTTTGCAACTTCATGTTCTAGTTTTAGGCTAGTCTTCTCATTTCATCAAGCTCTTCTAATTGTTCCATTCTCTCTTCCATCGGTTCAGGAACCTCCATATCTTCTTGAAGAATAAATTTATAAACTAGTAACATATTTTGTAAAGGCAATCTGGCTTGTGTTCCATATATTAGTTCATATAGGGATTTTCCAATTTCCCTTTTGATAGTGATCCTATCAGCGCATACAACCAATTTTAATTTTGAATCCCATATCTTTTTATTTCCACCTAGCATTCTTCTTATGATTTTTACTTGGCCATTAGCTTGTGGATGGTAAGGGGAAGAATAAGAGATAGCAATACCATGCATACTGCAAAAGATTTTAAATTCATCTGATCTAAAACGCATCCCATTGTCTGTGATTAATCTCAATGGTGTACCAAACCTGGTGATGATATTATCCATCAAGAAATTTATCACAACTTTACTTGTCTCTTGTTTGGTTGGGATTGCTTCTACCCATTTGGTGAAGTAATCAGTGGCTACCAGTATCCATCTATGTCCCCCACTTGATCTCTCTTGTATCTCCCCAATAAAATCAATCCCCCATTGATGAAAAGGGGCTTCAACCTGCATAGGTCTAAGTGGTAAAGCTCCCTGATATTTCATTTTTCCTGAAATTTTTTGACATGCTTCACATTTTCTTACATATGAAAACGAATCATTAAAAACTTTTGGCTAGTAATAACCTGCCCTGAGGATTTTATGTTTAGTTGTCTTTGTAGAATAATGGCCTCCATAGACCCCTTCATTCATTTCTTTCAAAACATGATTAGCTTGTGACTCATCTAAACATAACAGCAACATTCCATCTTTGTTTTTCCAAAATAAATCACCTTCTATGAATACATATTTAGAGGCCTGTAGTTTCAAGGTTCTTTTCTGGTTATCATTAAATCCTTCAGGGCACTTCATGTTTTTGAGGTAATACATGATGTATGTATACCAAGGTGTATGCTCAATATTTGCAATTGCATTTCTTTCTTCTTCTACATTGCAAATTTGATTTGCCTCAATATTTGCTTCTACCATTAACTTGGCCAATCCTTGGCCTCTTATCAATTTAGTAATTTGTATTTCCATATCAAATTCTTGGATTTTATTAATCCACTTGCATCTCTTCCCTATTACTTCTGACTGTGTTAAAATGTCTTTGATAGCTATGTGAGGGAAATAAGCAATCACTTTGGCTCCAAAAAGATGCGTTCTAAAGGATTTTGTGGCTTTTACTAGTGCAAAGGCTTGTTTTTCCCTTATGTCATACTTCAATTTTGATCCCTACAAAGATTTACTAAAAAAGGACACAGGTTGCTCATGACCATCCTCATTTTTTTGTAACATAACAGCAACTATAGTGTGCAAGGAAGTGAATGAGAATATTTGAAAAGGTTTTGTGAAATCAAGATATTTGAGGATAGGGGCTTCCTTTATGACTCTTTTAATGGATACAAAGGCTTCTAATGCTTTTGGAGTCCATTCAATTTTTTGTCCTTTCCTTAGCATTTTTGATATGGGCTTAACAATTTCAGCAAAGTTGGACACAAACCTCCTAACAAAGTTAATCTGTCCAAAGAAAGATTGGATGGCTTTGACAGTTTTAGGAATAGGAACCTTATCTATAGCCTCAACTCTCTCAGGATCTATTCTAACTCCCTCTTTTGACATAATGTGTCCTAAGAGTTTTCCCTTTGTAATAGAAAAATGACATTTCTTAGGGTTCAAACTAATGCCATACTCTAAAGCTTTAATGAATATTTTTTCAAGATGTTCTACGTGACCTTCAGCTCTTTTTGAGTAAGCAGTAAGATCATCTTGATACACCACCATTATAGCATTAATCAAGTCTACAAATGCTAAGTCCATAGCTCTTTGAAAGGTTTCTCCCGTATTTGTGAGACCAAAAGGCATTCTCACATAGACATATGTTCCCCATGGAGTTGTAACAGTTATTTTGTACTGCTCAGATTCTCTAACCTTAACCTAATTATAACCAGAAAAACTATCCATCATAGACAATAGCTCACACCCAGTTACTTTATGCATATAGCTTCCATGTTAGGTAGAGGGTAGTTATCTTTGAGGGATGCCACACACAGTCTGATATCTCTGTTTTTATTTCTAATAGGAACAAGGTTTGACACCCATGTTGAATGCTTGACAGGTTTAATGATACCTCCATCTCTAAGTTTGGCCAATTCCTCCTGCATCTTTGGTTCTAATGTAGGGTTAATAGGTCTTTTTTCTACCTAAATGGATTTGCATTTGGTTTCAATGGGATTTCATGTTGAAATAGGTCTTCCTTATATGCCTTGAGATCTTCATAAGACCATGCAAATACATGTTTATATTTTTTAAGTAATGGTATCAACATTCTTTGAACTGTCGGGCTTATTTTCTTTCCAATATATACTTTTACTGGTGCCATTTCAGTCCCTAAACTTATCTCTTCAATATCTTCCTTCTTAACTGGTGTTTGTTTCATAAGAGATCGATCATTTCCATCATATACTCTTTCCAACGCTACTAGCCCTTTGGGAAGTTTATTAGTCTTAAGTTATAAGACCTTCTTTCTAAATACTATCTGTTCTCCATTTATTTCTTCCACAAAGGCGTTGAAATCAATTTCCTGAGCCTCATATTGGTCTATACAGTGAAGGAATTTTAAAAGATCAGTGCCATCATTAAAAACCTGCCAACTATATACATTGTCAAGTATAGCAAGTCTTGTTTTGAATTCGACTTGGGATATTCCTACTAGTGTGATGTCATCTTGTTTTAGTGCTACATTGGCTAGGAATTCATCCATTATATTTTTTGATCTTTCCACCCAATCAATAGAGAAAGCATCAAATAGTTCGATTGTATCCCATATTGCATTCCTGTATTGTTTCAGCCTTTTATTTTTTGCTACATATTTTGATCTGATCTGAGACACAACTAGCTCCGAGTCTCCGAAAACTATTAAGATTTTAATCTTGTGTCTAATAGCTAAATTCAAATTGGTCAACAAAGCTTCATATTTTTCCACATTGTTTGTACATTCAAATTCTAACAAAAATGAATATTTGAAGGTTGAACCATCAGGCAATATGAAAACTATCCTAGCTCCATTACCTTCTTGGCTGCAGGCCCCATCAAAGTATATTTTTTATACCCCTTGCTGATTTTCTGAAATATTTTTATCAATTGGATCTTTGTTTACCAACTCAGGTTGAGATAATTCTACCCTAAAACTCCCCAAATCTACATCACAAAAACAATTAAGTTTCTCTTGAGGAACACATTCAACAATTTTATTCATTCTTGGCTCCTTATATAACTTGACCTCTTCACCATTTACTGGTATAGTGGCATATGATAAATTGAACTACAAAATTGCCTCATACTGCTACAGTCCACTATCTTGATAGAAGCATTCCAAACCGAGGAGGTGTGTCAATTACGGTTATATCAATATTGTAGGAAGCTTGTGGGTAAGTTGCTAATCTTACTTCCACATTCTTTATTATTCCTACAACCGAAACAGACTTGCTATCCATGGCATAACATTTACCTCCTTCTACATCCACCCACATACCAAGTTGTTTCATTACTCCTACTGGCATGATATTCATGGAAGCACCTCAATCTATCATGCAATTTCTTACTAACTTTCCACTTATGAGCAGGGTGGTAAAAAATGGGTCAATCTATGGCATATTCATCAAGTAGGCTTCTGGGATTTTTATTTCCTTCTTCTTGTTGGTGGTTATGGGGGTCTCCTTATTTTCAAGATTTATATTTTGATTTCCTTTAGATATTAATTGAATGGCACCTTCCCTATATTCCTGAATTTTCATCATTTTGAGTAATGGGATAGATATTTTTAGTTGAGATAAGGTTTGGATGAAATCAAAAGATGTACCTTTAGTTTTGATCACCTTCTTTGATTCGATCAATTCTCCTTTGCCTTCTTCCTTTTCCTCTTTGCATGTTTGATTTTTCTTTTGCTTCTCAATGGGGATTTCTTTACTTTCTTTCTTAGGATATCCCTTCTATTCCTTTTTGTTTGGTTGCTTATCATCTGTCCTTTTTAATGTCTCATTTGATACTTTTTTAGTTTTTACAAATATTCCTCTTGGGACACCCTCATCTCCATTCACTGTTATGTTCCTCAACCAATATTTATTTCTAGCTTCCTCCACTACTACAATAGTCAACCTTTCAATCTCTTCTTCACTTGGTCTCCTTACACTGTACCTATTAGTTTGACATGATGTAATAGGGGGATTTTTCTCATTATCACTTTCTTCATGATTAGAGAAAACCTATTGGTATGCCATGTGAATATTGTATTTTTGATTTTCAACATCATACTCATATCCCTCCTCCTCTGAAAATGATTATTCCTGCTTCAAAGCAACAAGGGTGTGGGAAGTTAAATAGACATTCTGGTCTTCACCATCATCATTTTCCATTGCATCTTCTTCAAGTATTGACTGAGCTGTGATACAATGCTCCGGGGAATGTGGTGCATAACACACTAGGCACCAGGGACTCTTATCTACCATATATGCTCCTTTTCTTTTCAATGGATTTGGTGTTTCCTCATTTCTTGGTCTATCAATTACTGGCTTCCCATCCTTCCAGTTTGTATTATAGGGCATGTCATGTAACCTTGGTCTTTTATTCCTATATGTATTCTCTTGTCTGTTCGAGGGAGCATATGGGGGAACCCTGGGGTTTTCCCTTTTAGAAAACATCCTTGCAGCTTTCCTATTATTTTCAATAGCTAATGTTATCTTTTGAGCTTCAGCGAGATTCCTAGGATCTCTATTTCTCAATTCATATCCTGTCTTGGGGTCAAAGGCTTTCAAATAGATACTTAATGTAGTAGGATCAGCCAACTTGGATCCCTAAGGTATTTTATTATGTAATTTAACAAACCTTTGGTTAAAATCATAGGCTGACTCATTTTTATGTTTTTGGATAGTTACTAACTTGTGCAAAGCAAAATCTGACGCACACTAATTCCCATACTGCTGAAGAAACTACTCATAAAATATATGAATGGAATAAATGGATGTTGTTGGTAGACTGTTAAACTAGTCCCTAGCATCCTCAATCAGTGACATCATAAATAATCTCATATGTACATCCTCATATTGCATATCCAGGTCTTGAATAACCACTTTAACATTTCTCAGATGCTCCTCGGCTGTAACTTTGTTACTTCCTATGAACTTAGGGACCATGTTTCTCCAGTTGTTGTCCAGAGGGTAAGGGTATATCTAAAATCCAGCAAGATCGAATTGTCTAATCATGGTTGTGTATTATGGAGGGGGATTTTGGTAATGTTGATGCTGGTACAATGGGTTAGTATTTGCCACATATTGCTGACCTTGTGGGGTTACATACTGCTGATGAGGAGGTGGTTGAATATTTCGGTGTTGTGGTGGAGCGTTTGTGTTTCTATATTGATTCCTTGGCTGATTTCGGTGGGCCTGTGGGGAATTTGATTGCTTCATATTGTTATTCTTATGAGGGGGTGTATATTTGGGTGAATTGGCCATTGATATTTTAACCTGAGCCTTCTGTAACTTCAATTTCTCAAATTCTTTCATGGCCTAAAGCCTTTACTCATATTATACCCTTGACCTTTTTGTTTCTTGCCTCATACATTCCCACTATGCATCTGTCTCAATTTGGGTCATAAGTTCATGATTTTCTTCAGATGCTGCTTCATATTCAAGTCCCTCCTCAAAAAGTGCTACTCTCTGATCACATTCAAATTCTCTCCTCTTTTCAGCTTCAAATTCAGCCATGAACTCTTCATCTTTATCATGGCTTATTCGATCGAAGGGATTTCTCTTCTCTTCAGGAGTGTGAAGCTCTTTAGATGGGCTATTTTCATTTGTTAATGCCTCATATGAGTTGTGTTTCCATCGGTGGTTTTGATATTCTATTTTTTGCAGCTAGATCTAGGTCATTGAATACCTTCTGTCCTTGATCATTTTTATAGGTTCATTTACATTTGTCATTAGGACCATCTCCCTCCTTATACAAATATCTCCTTCCTTGCATGTTGTGAGAAGCTATGATGGTCTGAACTCTAGGTTGATTCCTTTCTGATTTGTATCTTATTGTATCAATCTCAATGCTTTTGTTCATTTAGAGTCACCACCCACTTTTTCTAAAAGTGAGAAAAGATATTATTATTTCACCCAACGGAGTCAATTTTCAAATTTTAATTGTGGTTCTCTTTTAATGAATCTATATGGAAAGGTTGTCTACCACTATATTTCTCTCAAGTTTCCCCAGTGGAGTCGCCAATTTGTTAGGTCTCAAAAACGATGGTTTAAATGAACCACGAGAGGTTGCTAAACTCTCACAACATTATTGGCCAACTAACAAGGCCAACCAATATAGTTGAACCTTTTACTCTTAAGGCTCTACTAAACCTAGGTAGGTGCACCTATATGAATGACACAGATTTTGAATTATGCTTCCTACCTGACCAAACTATACACTAATGGCAATTTGATAGTGGAAAGATATGATCCTAATTTGGTATAAATTGTATATGCAATATCAAAGTGAAAATTTATATGTTTAATTAAGAGATGTAAATGAAATGGATGGAACCTAAAAGGATAAATAAGACCAATGCCTTGTTGGGTAAAACGGAGTCAAGTGAAAGCTTTAGATAAATGACTTCTATCTGGCAGAGATTCTAATTATTTGGCATATGATATTAGTCTATAACTTGTATAAACATGCAAGAATGTAATTACCAAGCTCTTCTTAGTGATGCAAATGATACTTCTAGATTATTGTGAATGACTTGAAGGATTTAATATTTGTTTGAAAGAACCAACCAATCACACCACACAAATACAACAAATGTGTATTGATAAACTGAGAATATACTTGATATGCCAATTTAAATAACAAAGAAATATCAACCTTGGAGACAACTTGATAATATTTTCAATTAACTTAACAAATAATTGATACCAGAAGGGCACCATAATATCAAATTTCTTTCATTGATCCTTCAAAATTTATAGATGCATCATAGTTCTTTGAAACATTCTGAAAGTACAGTATTTCCTAATAACTGTCTTCTATCTAAAATTCGTTCCCTTCTTGCTATGTAAACTATGGATATTTATACATTAGCGGGTAGAAGGATTTATCCTTTCAGAAAATGTTTTAAGAATAAAACACTAGAAAGATTAGCATTAACTAAGCTCTGTTAAGCCACAAGTGAACTCCAAACATGTGCTCTGTGTAGTCTCGACGCTCGTGCATATATGCATCTCCTAACACATCATGGATCACGATCTCCATCATCACCATTCATTCATTCTGCTCACATGCTTCATCCAACGTTGTATCTTTCACAGTGGTTGTCTTTAACATCTCTTGGAGTATTAATTCACATTCGCTCTTCCATGTAGCCATTTATTTTAATTCTCCTTCATCATCACAGAACCTAGTCAATCCTTTCTCAGCATCTTCTATCAATTCTTGTGCATCCTCTTGTAACTCCTCAAAGAATCCTTTGTGTTTATCCATGATACGATTAGCATTTTCAATCCTGTATTTCGCCTTGATTTGGAAAATATTTTATGCTTCGTGGTGCCATTAAAGTCTTCACTGAGACATGAATGAAGCAAGTTTTTCGAAATTCTCGCTATCACATCATGTATCATATCGGCAATACATTTCAAATCTCTGTCTGATCCATCTGTTCAACATTCACACATCCACTATGACATCTTATAGTTCCCCCGATATCACAAGTCTCCTCGATAGTTTTCCTTTTTAGTTTTTTATATCGCCATGACCTTCACCAAAGAAAACTATCACTCAAACTTAATGAATTGGGCCAATGATTCTTCATTTCACTCTAAAGGCTCTTTGTCTCACTGAGATATTCCCTTTGTCAACTTAAGTCGTTGAGACCAAGTAATTGTTCTGCCGACAGAATAATATTTTCCGTGACCTCTCTTAGATCTCCCCGCTGAGACTTATCTTATCGATACACCTTTTCTTCGGTGAGACCATGCACATTGTCTATTCGAAATTTTTTATCTCTATATGCTCAGTTCTATAGGTATAACACGATGAGTCGGTAAGACTCCCCGAACTCTCCCCAGCATCATTGTCTCACCGAATGAGTCTTATTTTTACTTTATCGGCAAGACCAGTGATGGTCTTGGTTTATCTTTTGGAACCTTACTCCGATGACTCTAGTCTGGCCGATACATGTTATTATGCTTCGAATGGTGGGATAAAGAATTGCTTGATATGACCTTACACCGTCATGCCAATAGCCAATGTCATGTCGACAAAAATTGTGAACCCATGTATTCCCAACATATGTCCTCATCGGTATGACACAACTGATTTCTTTCTGATATATTGAAAGAGATGTATATTATTATCGGTGAGACCTGCATCAACTTATGCCGATATTTTCAAATGTTAAAGATTTAATATTAGATGAATTTTATGGGGCCATATGACAAAATTTAATCCGGACCTTGGTGAAAATGCTATGTGAGGAAATCTTATGTCTATAATATGAACCCCTTCGGGAAATTAATGAGTATAAATGGTCAATGATATTTTTCAAATTTTTACAGCTCTAACACTATCAATCAATTTATTCTATGTATTTTAGCATCTTTCTTCCATGGCTAATTGAATTTCATCTTTTTTTGTTGTTTCATTAGGTGAATGTGCCTTTAGTCTTTCTTCAATCTGCTCAATCAATATTTATGGTAAAACATTTGTCACATCACTTCGGTCAATGACATTATGAATTATGTAAGTAGACAAGGAATATGTAATCTCATCCTATTCATATGATGGTTGTAACAACCATTCATCTCCAATCTTCTTTAGTCCATCAGATTGCTCAAGAATCTGTAATACCTTTTCCTTAGTAAAGTCTTCTTCATCATCAATTGATACCAAATCAATTGCTTCTATAATCTTTTCTTCTTTTTCTTCTTCCTTTTCCTCTAACCTCAACTTCTTTATTTCTGGAGGAGAACTTGAGATATTTATTCTTTCCTTCCTCTTTCCGAAGGAGGATCCTACTTTAGACATCTCAATCGGACTAGAAATCATTCCTGAACTCCATACATTTATCTTATTTTCAAAGTATTCTTTAAAAACCTTTTCTTTTTCTGTTAGACATTCCAAACATTGGTAGACCTGCTTCCCAACTAGTATAATTGACTTCCACACAAAATTCTCTTTCAATAGTAATGATTTTAGAAAATACATCATCAAACGTATAGCTAGAGATCCAAAATGAAAAGGATAATTGTCATTCTTTTTCATAGTTATATTCTCCATTAATTGATTCCTTAGTAAATCACATAAATGAAAATCCTCTTTCTTCTCAACCATTTGATGCGCAACATAAATATAAATTGCCGAAGTAGAGCCTTCCCTATTTCTGAAATAAATCTTATATGAAATTCCATATGTCACATACCTTATCACTAGGTCGATTATAGTATGAATTAGAAGTGCCCTTTGATCTCTTTTTACCCTAGTTAGGGCTTCGACCTCCTTGTTATTTACTGAATTCTTGATTGGAACGGGTCCATTATTGTATAATCTTGTTATCACTGAAATTGCTTCCTTTGTGATCTCATAAGATTTGTCTAAGATCATCTGATCAACTTGAATTCTGCTTAAGATAAACTAAACAATTTCCACATTTGAAAAGTATGGAAATTCACTCCAAATTTCTAAACCCTTGTTCCCTAAATTCTTTATCATTTATATTTTCTCAACTAAAAGAGAAGTCTCAAAATTTTGAAACTTTTCATGATCAAATTCATCAATCTGTAACTTACTCAATTTTTGTAATTTGTTGCTACGTGGATTAAATACCACCATTGCCTTACACTCCATTATTTCAACCTTGTTCTCTGTACTTTTTCTTTCCAATACCCCTAACTCTTTATTTTTCAGTTGCTCTTTATTCCTTAGCTCGTTCACTTCATAATGAAAATGACCAATCAATCTTTCTTATCTAACTTGTCGCTTTTAGGGTTTCATCATAAAAGGTAATTTATTACTTGTGACATCATCATCTATACTTGAACCAATATGTACCTCCTTCCAATGCTACTAGATTAAAAAAAAAAAATTTAATTGACAACTATCTTTGAGAAACATTGTGACCCAAGAGGGGCTCGCAAATTTCCTAATTTACATCTTTTCTATTAGAATTTTCTTCAACACCTTCAAAATAGATATTTTCATCACATATCCATGTGTCTTCACATGACACCTCATATATCAGGGGTTTTCTATATTTTCTTGTGAATTCTCCCCCTGAAACCATTACTAGGTTCAATCCTTAGAAGATGTATCTACACCATATGAAGATACAAGGCCATTTGAATCATCCTTTTTCTCAGGTTCTTCCTTCTTTCTCCATATTTTTTCCATTTCTCATCGTACTTCTTATGGATCTATTTTTTTCATAGGCTTGTTCTTTTGTTCCAAATTTGGTTTCCTCCCAACTTTGCTTCTGCAAAATTTTGAGATATGTCCTAGTTTGTTGCAACTGTAGTGCATGACATATCCAAGATCAAAAGAGTTTGCACTCATCCTTGACCTGCATTGACTATCCTTGTGTCCAAAGATATTGCATATGTAATAGTAGCCTTGAAAACATTGAATTCTTCTATTTGTATCCAATCTACTTATCATCATATGATTTCTACATACGCTAGCTCTATGTCCAAATTTGTTGCAACTATAAAATTTTCCAACAAAGAATCCAACATTCTAACTCATTCTATTCTGGTTCATCCTACTTCTATTATATGTTGCTTTATGTCCAAATTTATTGCATGAGAAATAAAAGCCATTAAAATATGGGTTCCTTTGAGAATTAGGTTGTTGAATGGGTATTCTTCTAGTATTGATCCTTCAATTCTTTCCTTGATAAGTACTACCTTGAAATTTCCTTTGATTGTCCACTTTCTTGAAAATTGGATTAGTCCTTGAACTTTTTCCTTCTTCAAGTCCTAAACCACCTTTATCCTTTGTTGGTTTCTGATATGAAATTAATTCATCAAGAATTATGGAGCTTGTCTTGAACCTTTCTTCATGAGCTTTCACTTTTTCCAAATCATCTTTAAGGGTTACTACTTCTTGTTCAAGCTTATCACATTTTTCTATCTTTTGATTGATAATTTCTTTTAGGAATCCTTCCTCTACCTTGCCTTGTTCAAATTCGAATTTCAGATTCTCTTCCACTCTTTTACTTTCTTCAAGTTTCATCCTTAGATTTTCAACAGTCTCCTTTGCTTCCTTTAGTTCCTGGTAAACTTCTTTATGTTTCAACTTGAAATACCAGATTTGACTTCTTAGTTTTTGAATGCATTCACCTACTTTCTTGACATTTTCTTTCAGATCTTCATTTTTAGACTCTGAAGTATTTGTTCTTAATTCTTCATCTAAGTCGGATCCCTTCATCATTTAGTTCAATTTTCCAAGATCTCCTTCAAGATATTAAACATATTCCAAAGTACCAAGATTTGATACCAATTGTTGGATAGGAAAACTGAGAGGGGGGGTGAATCACTTGTCACATATTATAACCTTCAATTCAATTACCACAACTAATACATACACTAATTAAATGATTAATCATCAAATTCCAATGCAGAAATTCAAATACAATGCACAAACATAATAACACTAGATTTACGTGGAAAACCCAATGAGGGAAAAAACACGGTGAGGATTAAATCACACTATAGAGAATATAAAAAATGATTACAAAAGGCTCACTTCCTACAATAAGGACTCATTGTCTAGTAGGGCTACAACTTGGAGCGCTCACTATATACAATAAGGATTCATTTTCCAACATGGCTACAACCTAGAGGGCTCAATGCCATAGAGATACAAAAATGGATAACTACCAAGATACAATAGTTAAGGCTTATAGCCAAAAGTGTGAACTAGTAGATTACACCTTATTTGTATAGAGTTTAGTTTTGGATGAAGCTTAGAATAATAAGATGCATTTTAGTAACTTTCCAATAGTTTTGTTCTAATCATACACTTTATTATCTTGACTTGTTTTGCTTACTCAATTATGATGTACTCTCTCTTTCTATTTCTTACTATCTTGCTCCTTTTCTATCTCTATATATGTCTCACTTTTCTTTTTGGAGAGTCCCTATGTTTGTCTCACTTTTTCTTTTCAAAGAGTCTCTATGTAATTTTTCTTTTGTTTCTAGAGAGTCCCATATATATATGTGTGTGTGTGTGTGTATAAGTTTAACGCATTTATTGTGTCATCCAAAACACTTATAAGACATAATTAGTCCACATAAAATATTACACATGCTGAGTCGGCCAAGATCTTCGAATATTTGAATCATACCTTGTCTTCACGGTAGAGACCCGATGAAAAAACCAACACACTTGACCACCTATAACAGTCATCTTCGATAGGAAATAACTTCTAGTAAACAACTCATACATTCAGTATTATGTTGACATCAATGACAACCATTTTATGTAAGATTCAACTTCCAATAATGCAATTGGGGTCGAATTGTAACATCATTCTTCGACCAACCGACCTAAAAATTCCTTATTCCCTCACATCCCACCTTCAAAAATATTCACTTTCATTCCATTTCATCCTCTAGCATCTCTCTTGAACTCTCCTAGAATTTTTACTTCATTCTTTCACTCTCAAGCAACATTCTAGCAATCCATTATAGAAGCTTTGAATCTCCATCAACTCTGCATTGCAATTATGAATCAATTCACAAAACTATAGGCTTGGATTCTTACGAGACCTCCATTGGCTAGTGAGCTTTTGGGTGGAGGTGATAATGCTTCACTCCTCTCCTTTGTGATTTGATTGAGTAGCATAGTATTATTTTATATTGTTCATTACTATTCCTAATTCCCTTTATCACATATTCTACTTTGTTGCTATCTAGCTATCAGTGGAGGTGGAAACACCAAAACGGGGTCTAATTGAGGCAGACCCCTATATAGCCCCAAAAATTTTCCCTCTTCCTTGTGTATGGTGAATGTGTGCTTGGAGCTAGCTAGTGAACTAGTGCCTTGGTGAGATATTATTTATCACCCTAGTGTTTATTTACTTGCTATATCATTTTCACCTTTACTTTCTATATTTCCTTATTCTATTTTTCCTATCAACATCAACTAGCTAGAATGTTAACACATTTTTAGGAAAATTTTACTATTCTTCTTGTTTTATAGCCATATGAATTCCAACACACCTAAGAGATGCTAGCACACCATGTTTTCATCCTAGAACTACACTGTCATCCTCGAATAGAGGGCTATTTAAGTTATATTATTGACTCTGAAAACCAGCTCACCTAGCCTAAACCTGAAACTTAGGTTTGTAGAGTGACAAAAGCACATCATAGTGCTCTTCATTTTTGATCCTCACCTCAAGACATCTTTTAGAGTGAGGTAAGTTAGGGAAGCCCTCTTCTCTCAGCTCTTTGTGAACCTAGAGCCTTAATGTGGTTGGTCAACCTCTCTCACAGAACCCAAACTATACCTCAGATAGCTCTCTGTCAAAGGACAACAATGTGGGTCAAGGACAATGGTGTGGTGTGCTAGTGTCTCACTAGGGAATTGGCATTTGTATGATCAAAAATTACAAAGGCACAACAAAAATCACAAAAAAACCTACTAACTACTTAGCAATTGAGGTTTAAAGCACTAACTAAGATGATAATAAAATAAATAAACAAGATAACTAGGAAAGTGATATATAAGATGATAAAAGTGAACGTGATGAAGTTTAACTCATGAGAAGTCTAGCTCTCCAGCAAGCTCCACCCGAATGCATACCTACACACAACCAAGAGATGAAATTTTTTGGGGCTATATAAGGGTTTTCCACAGTCAAACCCCTTCTTTGGTGTTTCCACCTCCACAAATAGCTAGAAAAGCCACAAGATAGAAAATATGATAGAGAGAATAATAGAAAGGATTTAGAACAATAAAAATAACACTATACTGCATAAATCAAGTGAAAATCCTACAAAAATGGAGGAATGAAACAATATCACCTTCTCAACAAAGTGCCCTCAAGGATGTAGAGGAGGATGCAAGCTTGGTAAGGTGTATGTTACTGCAACAATGAAGAAGAAATCATATAGGACACCAAGTCACAACTCCAATGATGGAAAAAGTGTAGCACAACATAGAGAAGTAGCATACAAGATCAAGAATTGTCTAACAAGATCAAGCTAGCAGGTGAAATTATGAAGAGGATAGATTGAGTTGCCCAAGAGATTTCTAAAAATATGAATTCAAGTTGAAAGATAGGCATTTGAAGAGGATTTAGGAGTGAAAGAGCCATTCTTAGGTCGACATGAAGGTGTAGAGGTGTTATGCTTCATCACGAATAGAGAACATAACATCTTTGTAGATTTTAGAGGTAAGAATATGTCAGGGATGGTAGTCCAATGTCTAGAAATTCCCCCATCAACACAAAGGACAAGCACCAAGTGGATGCACTATAGGTAGGTGATGTGGAATTTCTTAGCCGGGTTTTATTTTTCGAAAGTGGAGGTTGTAAAAGGGGAATTTACAAGAAGGGTGCGAATTTGCTCCTATACAAGAATCAAGTAGGTTATCAAAATCATACAAAAAATCAATACTAGAGAAACTTCCAAAACCAAAATCATGGTTATAATAAAATTCCCTACAATATACAATGGGATATGAGGCCAAATAATGGAGGGGTTACAAACAACAACCTAAACAATGATGGCCATAATCACACAACCAAATTGGTAGTTGAATCCCATGATTAATTGGTGTAGATTACATGACACTTCTGCCCATTTGAAAGTAAATTTCCCACAAATGGAAAATATGATTAAAATGGCTCAAGATTATTTCCAACATATCCAAAACAATGTAGGTGGGAATAATTGGACTCATGACACTACTATGGATTTTGAAAAGGTTGAGGATTGTAGACGCCTCTTTCAAGAAGAAGATGAACTAGAAGCTGAAACTTATGATGCCCAATCCTTTCAAGCTAAAGGGGGCATTTTCTAAGAAATCAAAATAAAGGGCCATTCACTACTTCTAAATCACTGAATAGTTCTCATGTTCTACCCAACCCCAATGTGGATAATAATCCTCTGCCACCTAAAGGACCAATTGAAAATATAAACCAAGGTCACCCAGTCTCCACTACCAAGCCACTAAACTATGTCAACACAAGCTACGATTTAGAGAGAGAAATGAAGAAGACCAGGTACAACATGTCTATGTATGATGTTTTCAAATACTTTCTTGATATTCCTGACACATTTATAGCTTCTTTAGAATAATACAACTCTTCAAAAGGAAAATCCAAAGTAGCGGCCACTGTAGATATGAGTGTATCTATGTATCATGGAAGGATAAGTGTTCCCCCCTTTCTAGTTAGCCTGAGGATATTCAGAAAGAACTTGCATAACTACTTGCTAGATTCAAGGGCCTTAGGAAATGTAATGCCATATTATATCTATACAAAGTTAGCCTTGACTCCTATCCAAACCAACAAGAATGTTATATAGTTAGACAATACTGAGGTTAATGTAGTAGGAGAATTGAAATATGTCCTTGTGCAACTAGGATTAGACCCAAGAATCCAACATTATATAGATATTCAAGTAGCTGATATTCCAAAAATGTATGGAATGCTTCTCAGTAGGGATTGGGGAAGGATTTTAGGAGGTTACCTAGTATTGGATTTTTCACACATGTGGCTACCATGGAAGGGGCTAGATAACCAAATCAGGATTGATAGTGAACCATGATTGAAACACATGATAGTGGACTATGAAGATCCCAATGAAATTAAATACCTTGAGACCGAGCTTGGGGTTTATAGAGTTGACAAAATCATGACCTTATTGCTATTGACTAAGGAAAAAACACCCCTGCACATGAAAGACAATGAATGTATGACATCTATCAACCTAGATGTTCTAATAAAGAATTTGAATCAAGACAGGTTGGTCCTTGGAGAAGAGGTAGATTTATGGAGTCTATTACTCCCCAACTGGTGCAGGGTACACTACCAAAATTATTCTGAGCTAACCTACCAACCTTACTTAGATATCCTAAACCAAGTTTTCCAGTCTAAATATGATCAACTCAACAAATCAATGATGATCCCATGCCAAACATCCCATAAGACCAAGGTTGCACATGCCATAACAAAGATTGGAAACTTAGCTAGAATTCTCAAGTTAGTAGATTAAACTCGGTCCACATTGAAGGATCTGCATGTAGAAGTACAAGAATTACAAGAAATGATGCACATCCCTTCCACAACTCAACAGTCGATCCCTAGTAAATTGCTTAAAGGTGTAAAGGTAATGAATGGTGGCAAGGAAAATGAGTTGGAGGAATCAATTGATCAACCTCAATGAAATACAATTGAATCAGTAGCAAAAGTGGATGAAATTCATAAGGATATCCCTACTCACTTAGCTCAAAAGAGACACCTCTCCATCTTGCAAGGGAATAAACTAGAAATCAATATAGTCTCAATGAACCAAATGCACATGTTATCCCTTTCTTGCAAAAATCCAAAACCGACCTCAATAAGCGTACGTCTACCCATGACTAGCTATGGACACTAAAATTTGATGATTCTAAATCCAAAAAGGGAGCGGATTAGGGGTAGAGCTAATTAATCCCAAAGGGAAAACTTATTTTTATTCTTACATGTTGCAGTTCAAGTGCACTAACAATGTTGTAAAGTATGAAGTTTTAGCCAAAGGACTCTTATTTTCTCACTAGAAGAAAGCCTAATGTATCAGGATATTGAGGGATTTATAAATGGTGGTGAAGCAAGCTCAAATTCAATACACCTACCACAATAAGAATTTGGTAGTGTATCAGAATTGGGTATGGAAATTGAGTGAGGACTCTGATGCATTCGACGTAAAGCTAATCTCGAGGGAAAATAATTAGATCACAGATGCACTAGTAGTTGTTGCAAGTAAGTACCATAGAGACAATAAAGCACTCTCAACTAAGAAGGTTTTTAGTATAATTGGTTTTGGTCCCCACCATTCAAGAAAATGTGTGAAACTTTCAAGTATTTGATGATGATTAAAGCATATTTTATCTTTCTTGGAAAATTCAGGGGTTTTTGAGGATTAGATTATTGATGAGTCTGATAGGGACCCATGAGACTAGAGTTCAGAGGATTTGAGCTCATAGGGTATCCTCAATCTCAAACAAATACTATCCCAAAAGTAATGGTGGCATTGGAATGGATATTTGATTTAGATCCCAGGGCTAAGGATAAAATTCCTACAAACACTGAAGGAGGAAAGTATGAGACCTACAATTTGGTAGACTCTAGCCTAGAGAAAATATTTTCATTGGAAAGACTTGCCAAAAGGCCATACATTATAATATAATTAAGGTATTGAAAGAATATATCGATGCAATTACCTGGGGATATAAAGACTTGAAGACTTTCAATGTCTCAATTATTACTCATATGATTCCGTTGAAGCCCTAGTCTAAGCCATTTCGTCAGAAGTAGTGGCTATTCAATTCTTTGTTCAAACCTCTCATTCTCAAAGATGTACAAAATATTCTTTCAACAAGGATAATCTTTCTAGTCAGGCATTCTACTTGGGTAGCCAACCTAGTACCAGTCACAAAATTTAAACAAAGCTTTAAAGAAGGAAAATTATCCTCTCCCATCACTAGATGAGGTATTGTAGATCATCAATGTATCTCATATGATGTCTTTTCTTGATGGATACTCAGATTATAATTAGGTGATGGTGAAGTACGAAGATAAAATGAAAATAGCATTCACAACCAAGTGGGATACATTTGTGTATCGTAGGATGTCGTTTGGGTTACTCAACGTAGGAGCAACTTTCTAGCGAGCAATGGATTTAGTATTAAAAGGCATGATTGGTAAGTGTATGATCATTTACATGGATGACTTGATAGTTTTATCAAAGTATAGGAATGATCACGGTGTTGATTTTGTGAAAGTATTGGGAAGATGTAAAATGTATGGTGTGTCCCTTAATCCAAAAAGTGCATATTTGGAGTTTCAGAAGGAAAACTACTATGGCACATAATTTCAAAAAATGGATTTATATTGATCCCAAAAGAGTAGAAGAAATATTTAAGCTACCCATGCTTTCCAACAAGAAATAAATGAGATCATTCTTTAGTAAGATCAATTTTTTTCATAAACTCATCACTGGGTTCGTAGAGATTATCAAGCCCTTAAACAAAACGATAAAAAGGGATGCCAAGATTGAATGGACCAATGAAGCTAAGGAAAATTTTGTGAAGATTAAATAGAAAATCTCAGAGGCTCCCATTCTAACTAGCCTAGATTACTTGTAGTCATTCTTCATCTATTCATTTGCTTTAGAGAATTCTTGTGCAATTATCTTGATGCAGTGGAAGGAAGGGGATGAGAGATTAATTGTATTCATGATTTCTCCCTTTAAGAATGCCGAAGTGTGGTATCTGTATCTTGAGAAGTAGTCTTTTTCCTTGGTGAGGGTAGTAAAAAAATTTAGACATTACATATTGCACAATAAAAACACCACCGTAGTTCTAGATCCAACAATAAAGTCTTTGTTAATGCAGAGTGAATTAGGAGAGAGAAGAGGAAAATGGATGGCCATTTTGTAAGAATTCGACCTCGAAATCTATCCCATGAAATTAGTTCAAGGGAAAGGTCTATCAAAAGCAATAGAATATGTGGAACCTAAGATTATTTGCCAATATTATATGATGCAATCATTCACCAATGATCCTTGGTATGCAGATTTGATTTTCTTACTATTGAACAAAAAATGTCTTGAAGGGATGACAACCACATAGAGGAGATCACTCAAGCTTAAAAGTGCTCACTGCATGATCAAGAATGGGACTTTGTACAAGCATAATTTTGAGGGAATATATTTGAGAAGCCTAGATCAATAATAGGCTAAACAGGTTTTCAATGAATTTCATGGGAAGTATGGTATTGGTTATGGGTCTATGGATTTCGTTGCACATTAGATTCTCATATCAAGATATTATTAGACTCATGTATTTAGGGATTCTCACCAACATGTATAGACTTGCCACAATTGTAAAACATTAGCTCCAAGAGAGTGCAATCTAGTGATGCCCTTGCAATCGGTCTATGAGGTGAGACCTTTCACCCAATGGGCATTAGGCTTTGTAGGAGTGATTAATACAAATTCTTCTTGTAATACCCCTCCATTTTGCTTCTTGTTTAAGTTGTTTTATGCTATGTTTGGTTGTAGTTACCTTACTTCTGGATACATTTTGTTATGATGTTTTGATCGCTACTATTGAGTGACAACTATTATTGTGGGATGTAGTTATCTGATTATTGTTTCACATGCATTATGGATTAATGATGTTGTAGAGTTAACATGAGATGTTATTATGAGATTACTGGATTATGATGGAAGTGTCAGTTTCAATGAGTCTATTGGTGAAGAGGATGGTTTTGCATCACTCACTTGCGAGCGCCCTACGAACCCGTAATTCCTTCTTCACGGTGTGTATTATATGTTGGATATATTATATGATGTTGTTTACTTGGTTGCAGGATTGCAGGTACATGACATCGACTCCACCTGGTTTCACAGGTTTGAGCGTGTCGATCCAACGGTTAAGTTGAATGGGAGATAGTAGCTAGGTAACATGTGTCAAGTTTACACCCTAGCCTTAGTGTGTCGTCAGTTGCGTGTGTCAAGTCATTGTCTGTCTTGTTTTGATGTTATTTAATTCTGAAGCATTCTTGATTTGAAAATAGATATTTAGAATAATTGCATTTAAATCATGTTGATGGTTATTTAATTTAAATAATGCAATATGGATAAAAGTTGATATTTAAATTAATTAATTATATTTAAATTATTTAATTAATTAAATTTAATCCAAGGGGGTTGAATTTAGTTATTAAATAATTTAATTAATTAATTAAACATGATGCAAGAGAATGAAAGGAAATAAAAGAATTAAAATTAAATTTAGAATTTAATTTCAGTGTGTGGGAATTAAATTAGAAATTGTAATTAAATGTTTATTTGGGAAATTAGTTGCAACTATGGAAATTAATTTATTATTTGAAATTGCATTTTAAATTGAAAGTGGGTTTTCGAAAAGTGAAATTGAAATTTAAATTGAAATTTGAAATTGAAATTAAAATATCTAATTTGCATGTAATGTGAATTAGGGTTGTAAATATTGAAATGAAAATATCTAATTTGCATGTAATGTGAATTAGGGTTGTATTAGGTATTTTTGATTTATAAAGAATACATGTTTTAATTTAGGGCAACAGAAGGAGATTTAGAAAAAAATAAAATATTTTTACAGCATGGAAGAAATTTTGGAAAATTTGCACAAGGGTTTGAAGGAAGTTTGATTGTAGAATTGATTGAAGGAAAGATTGTTTGCATTTGTTGGATTTTGGATTGGATTCTTTGGAGGATTGAAAAAAATTCAGGAAATCTTTGGAGGAGGCTTGCATCAGAAATTCATCTCTTCTTGTAGCTTCTTGTACCAGGTTTTCCTCTTTGTGTTTTATTATTTCTTAATTGTTTTTTTAAAATAGTAGTGATTAAAGATTTGTTTGTTAAATCTGTTTTAGAAAAAAAATTTGATATTAGAAGAAAAGAATTAAATAAAGTTACAGCCTTTGCTTGTGAAAATTCTTGAGTGAAAATTGTGAAAACTTTAGTTGAATTTAAATTATTTGGAGAAATCAATTTTGTTGTTATTGGAAATCAAACATAGAGATTGAACAATGCATTTAGAATGTTTTTAGAAAATAAAACCCTCTGTTATTATTATAAAACGGATTTTAAAATCTGTAGTATAGTTATATTTTCATGGTAAAATTGTCTGATTGCGTCACCTATAACTTCACTTTCACAAACTGGGTTTTCAGAAAATTTAAAGGGTTTTTGCATTTTGAAATTTTCTTATCCTTGTCAAAAAATCGTAAATACTCAGATCGTAGTTTTTGAGTTATGTTTGAAACATGAGACTGCTGTTAAGTTATTTTTCCATGGCTGTTCTGAAAATAAAATAATAATAAATTGAAATTTATAAATATTAATATTTTAGGTATTGTTATTATAATACTAAAGTATTATATTTATTTATATTATTTTAAATAAAATTTGTATATTAGATTAGTGGAATTAAAATTATAAACGTATGGGGAAATTATTGTTTATTTTAAAATGGCATGTTAAAGTTTAATTGAAGGAGTTAAATATTTGATTTAAAGAATGCATAGTTTAAGATTTAATTGTGGAATTTAAATTCATATGTAAAAAGTCCAATTATTAATTTGGTTTAATTGGAAAAATATATTTATATTTTGGAATATTGATGATAAGGGATATTTTATTTTGAATTAAACAATTTGATATTTTGTAAAGAATAGAAGATATGTTAATGATTAAATATATTTAAATATATTAATTTATATTTAGTATATATATATTGAAGGTATATATCCATTTGAGAGAATAAATAATATTTTATATTATTTTATTCCGTTGTTTGCAAATTGAATATTATTAGTGTTCTAAAAAAAAAAAATGATTAGTTTATATGGAAAAATGGATAGAAAAACAATATGTTATTATATTAAAGTGACCGAATGTTTTAAATAGAAAATTGAATGAGACGTAAGATTTGGTTAGGAAATGGAAAGAGTTCACTTGCATGGATTTGTGCCAATTTAAAAGTAAATTAAGAAGTTGTTTTATTGATGAGGTAATCAATTATGTTATTTAATTAATTTCTATTTAGATTAATTGAATCATTGTGATTGGATTATGAAAGAGATATGGATTTAGTATATCCAAAAGTAGTATCTTCCTCATGATTATCTTAAAGGATTTAATTCTCTGTATTTAGTAAAGGGAAGTAAGTTTAATTGTTTTTAGATTTCCTATAATGAAAAGGAAATAAGGGTTATGATTATTTTAGATGATCTAGTTATCGTGTCTTTGACTTTGTCAACACTACCTATTGAATGAGTATGGATTTAGGAAATCCAAATATTAGATTTGATTGATGACTTGAATGCTTTTGTTGCTATGTCGTCAAGTTGCATTGTTGGTTTTGGGATTTAGTGTTAGTCCTAAATTATAAGTCTTCCAGAAGAACTTAGTAGATAAGGGTTGTTGAATCTTTATGCCATCCAGTTGTTTTCCCTTGGGTAGTGCATAGCGTCTTTTCAGTTTTACCCGGTTACCATGAACGGGGATGTTTGCATCTCCTTGGTTTAAGAGCAGATTATGGGATCCGTGTCTCCTTGTAAGGAGTGGACTATGTGTTTGTTGCCTCCAAGATGTTTGGAGTGAGTTCTATCTTTAGTTTCCTCATTTTGTTGGAGTGGATTATGATGCCTAGTTGGTATGCACTTGTGGTTCTCTTGGTGGATTGTTTGGGTGTGTGTTGTCGAATAGAAGAGTGGCTTTTGTTAGGTGTCAGAGCCCAAAGAGGTAAACTGGATAACCTTCAGGAGTGATTTAAACAAGTGATAATTAAAATAATGTACTTAGAAGATTAGGACTAACTTCTCACTAATCAAGATAATTTAATCCTCACTCATAGACACAAGGGCTTGTTTAGACTTGGGATGACTGAGAAGGCTTGGAATGGCAAGATCAACTATCTTGTCCGTACGAGAGGTAGTTGATTCCGCATGAGTGAGTATGAGGGTCGAGATTCGGTTGAGGTCACCAGGATTACTTGTGCCGGAGCCTATGAAGAATGCCCAAAGGAGATCTCATGACAAACCTTGCGATGACACTCTATCTACGACAACTGTTGTTAATTATTTTATGTGTATGGTTCTGTGAACATACGTGATTATTATGTCTGGAAGCAATGTGACCTATGTCAGTGATGTTGGAGTTCTACTTGTATTGTACTTGATTTGTACTTGTATTGTATTTGATTTGTAATTGTATTGTATTTGAGTTGTACTTGATTCATACTTGTATGGTGAATGAGTTGTACTTGTTAATTCATTTGGTTGGTTATAATAGTATGAGTCAGTTTGAGTCTGCCTTTGGTTAGAGGTAGTAAGATCTTTGTCCATGTTACTTTGTTACTATCTCCTAGCATGGGGGGTGGGCCTTCGGGTACCACATTGGTAGGGTGGAACATGCACCAAAACCGTTGGGTCCCCATCGATCTTTAGTACTTGGTGGTGAGACATCCAAATGGACAGCTCGCGGTTCTTGTTGTAATTTATTGCATTGTAATATTTTAACTTGTATAAGTTATTTTACCCCTCTTATGTTTATGAGGTGGAATTATGTAATTGTAATCTTATGTACTATTGCCTCATTCTGGGAATGAGTGATGTAACTATTGGATTAAGATAATGTTTATGAGATTGTATCTTGGTTGATTATCTTATTATGTTATGTGGTATTCTTATGATGTATGATGTTATTTCATAAAGTTCATAAGGCTATGTTTATATGTAATATTTATGTGTGGGTTTATGTAATCCTAACCTTGTAGCCTTAGAGGTTGTTGTTAACTAGTAAGTGAATGTGTATGTTAAATGCACTTTATAAAAAAAAATTGGTTCGCTTATGATGTTAATTGCAACTTCCTTTAAGGTTACTTGGCGGGGCATTACACTTCTATAGTTCACAAGTTCATCTTAACAGTGATAGATCATTACACATGATGGATTGAGGCCCAAATATGTAAGAATTGCACCACCAACATTGTTACCAATTTCCTCCAAGATAATATAATCACCAGGTTTGGGGTACCATTCTCTTTGGTATGTGATATCAACCCTGATTTTACTTCCACATAGTTCATTCAATGGGATTTTGAATATAATATTATTTTAAAATACTCTTCAAATTATTATTCACAGGGAAAAAAGGTAGTGGAGTTGACTAATAAGAACTTATTGGATGTCATTAAAAAGTTATTAGAGTGCAACCCCGGGGACTAGCATACATAGCTAAAGTTCACCCTTTGGGTAGAAAGAACTAGAGTTAAGGTTGATTTAAGGAAATCCCCTTACCAATGGTGTTTGGCTAGGATCCAATCTTTCTAGTCAATCTCAAAATCCCAATCCTGAAGCTTATGCAAGAACTGTTCATCGAGGATAATGGGTAGAAGTCAATCTAATGAATCTAATGAGTCTAGAAGAGAAAAGATAAACTGCTTTGTAGAAATTCTCCAAACACCGGGTTGTTGTCAAGTGTTGGTTTGACAAAAGAGACAAAGTTAAAGCCTTTATAATCTCAGATATTGTGATCCTATGAGATAAAGCTAGAGAAAAGAAAGGAGATCATCAAAAGTTTGACAAAATCTGGTTAGGCCCTTACCAAATTGCTATAATCCTCAGAGAAAATTCTTTTTGGCTAACCACTTGAACAAGGGATTCTATCCCGTTGCCCATTAAAAAATGGTTCCTAGAGAATTATTTTAGCTTGTGAGGGTTTTATTCCCTCTTTCTTGTACATTAATAGTTTAGGTGTTTTTGTTTCATCTTGTTCTGCTTTGTTTTCATGTTCTTCATCATCACTTCTTACCTTTTTTTAGTTTCCTCTTTGGCTTGTTGTTCCTCTCTATTTGTTTTAATTGTGGGTGACCTCCCTCTTTGGTTGATTGGATGATTGGATGGTCATCAAGGGAATGCATAAGGTGGTTGTAGCAGAGATTTTTTTTAAGTATTTTCTAGATATTTTGGTCCCCTCTCATTTCAGAATTTTTGTTTTATGGTTGTATTAATGTCAATACAAAGATTGTTATGAGGTGGACACACTTAAAATGGTTATGAATATTACAAATGAATCAAACATTTAGCATTAAAGAACATTAAAACTCTTAGGTTTACCTATTCAAAAAGAAATTTTACCTTTTTCTTGAGTGAAAAATCTGGTGTCACAATGCTATCATGAGATCAACCATGGCTTCCAACCCATTTATTAAAATTATTCTAAGGGACTCTAAGAAATATGTAAAAAAAGGTGAAAAAAGTACTAAAAAAGAGAGATACAAAAGGAAAATGATAAGAAAAAAGAGATGAATAAAAGTTATCACCACAAAAGCTCATTTGAACACAGGAAATCAAATGGCTATGGATGCCTAGCTGGCTTCAAAGTGATGCTTGGGGGAAGCTAGAGGTACCTTGATCAAGGCTATAGACATCTAGTTGGCAGTGGAGTAGTGCCCAAGATATCATTGCACGATAGTAGTGTGACCCACTTCACGTAGCTCAATCCAAGGTGCACTTATCTGGAAAACAATTGGACCTTAGGGTAGGGTAACTAATCAATTGCACACACTAGGATTCAAAGTTTCTTCAATAGGACCATGTTCGAGATTTCATCTCACTCTTGTCCATATTAATTGACTGTACTAAGTTGAAATAGTCATAAACTAGAGATTCTAGGGTGATTGAGTGTCTTTGTATCTTAAAATTTGGTAAACCATTTACCCAGCTGAGTTGCCATTTATTATGCCCTGTATAACCATCCCATATTCTTCTCAATCAAAATGGGTCCCCTTATTTTATTTAGTGTCTATTTCCCTTTTGTTTCTCTTATTTTTCTTTTCCCTTTGTGTTTTTGTTTTTGGCTCCAAGTGTTGTCTTTTTCTTTATTTTCTTTTTCTATTTCTTTCCCTTTTTTGAGATCGAATTATAGACTGAAACTTGAACCTTGAACCTTCCAAAGGCTCATGTTCAAGTTTCTATTAGGATCTCAATCCCTACCACTTTCCTTGGTTTTCTTGATTCTATTTCAGAATCGAATCTCGGTCTGGAACCTGAACCTTGAACCTTTGTAAGGTTCATGTTCCTGGTTCCTGTTGGAATCTTTGCAACATGAGCATGAAGTATGGATGATTGTGTCAATTTTTCCTAGGTTGCCATTGATGTCAATATGGTAATAACTACATGGTGCTAATAGTATGAGAAGTTTTCTTGGTTTACCAAAAGTTGTTTTCTACTGGTAATACTCCTTTGTAGTGGATCAGTATGTTGGTAATTGAGTCTGAAACTCATTGCAAGATTTGATATGACTCTAGTCTCCTAACCATATTTTATTGGCTCATTCAAACAACTATATCTTGGATCTTGAGACGTCTTTTTTCTATGAATATAAAGTTATCTCTTACAGAGTTCAACTTTGTATTCTACTATAAATTTGTGTGAGGTATGCTATGTGGGAGACTCCACATTCTACTAAGAAGAATATTCATATACTGTGGTTTTGTTGATAGTCTCTTTATTGGTAGTATGATGGGAAACTATGCTCTTAGATCTGGAAGGTCTTTGCTTTGAGAATTATTTGATGGTTTGGAGAATTGTGATTTAGTCTTGACTGACTCAAGGAATGCAATATATTATGAAGACTAATAACCCACTTGGTATAATGCACTACTTGGATGAAATGATTAAATCTTATATGGTGTCGACCTAATTGATGAATAAGATATACCTATATAAATACAAGATAGATGCAAGCAAAAAGAGTGTGCTAGTGGAAAAGGGGAAAGGTGAAGATATGCAATTGTTGAGTAATGTGACACTTTGTATTATGAGCTTCAGCGAACTAAACTGATGAGTGCCCAAAATGACAATTTAATTGATCTTTTTATGTTCTCAAAGACTTTATTATATTATTGATTAACTATGCTAGTGGTAGATTATATGCTTATATGTTTGCTTGTTTTATCTTATATTTAACTAATTGGAGGATATATTAGAAATGATATTTTTCATTAAATTTGTTGCTTTTAATGATGTTAATAATGGAATGACTATGCAATTTGAAATCTCTATAGTCATATTAGCATCTTATTCTTGAGGATTTCGTATAGGTGATTAAATGCTTACTATGAGCTAGATTTGTTAAAAATTCTATTTAAAAACATGGCATCAATTGTGCTCCTAAAAGCTCCAGTTGGATACCAATTCACCATGATTTTGAATTGACTTCCTTAGCCAATTTGGAAATTGCTTGTTCTAGATGTTATGAGGAAAAATTCTCTCTAATACTATTATTTTTGTTTAGTGTTAGTTTTCCGCTTTGTATATTGGTGGTTAGTGCCATGATTTTTGAATTCAAAATAAGTGATATTTCTATAAATATCCATCCTTAGATTTAGTTTGGAGTTATTTAGTTAATCTTTTGCTTAATATTGTAATTTTGGTACTATGCACTTTTGTTCTACTCACCTATTTGGGCCAATTAGAATGCAAATAAGGAGTTGATTTGAATCTCAGTGTTAAAGGTCCCACTAGAGGAAGAGCAGGTCCCACTCAACCAAAGGAGGTGACCTTGTGTTGTGTTCTTTGATTTAGTTAAATTTTTTTTCATTTATATCGATTATCTCAATTTCTATTGATCATTGATTAGTAACTGCATTCACTTAGATTATTTTATTATGTTTTAAGATATTTTATGATGCTTTGTTGTAGATCAACATTCATTTGTTTACTGTAGATTTCATTGTTGTTCACAAGAATTAGATTTAATATTTATTTTCAAATGCATGTGGTTGTAATGGAAGTAATAATGATGACTGGTGTAAGGATTAAATCGAAGCTTATTTGGAATTTATTCATGGAAATTAGTGTTGTTGTTTTCTAGGTTAATATTTGTTTTCTTGAAAGTGTAAATAGACTTTCTTTCCTAAATTATGAATTTTAGACTGAGTGAATTTAGTTGTATTCTATTTTTTTCCATGAATCAATTACAATTAAGTCAAGTGGAGTCTCAACTAATTATTAGGGTATAAATAAGTCTAGATAATAATTATTCAATAGATAAGATAGAGTTAGTCTTTAGAAATTAGTTGCTGAGTTCCAATCCTGAGACCTCCTGAAGGCTCATGAAGGAGATAGACCAAAATCAAAAGTTACTATTTATAGTGCAAAACCCCCAATTCATGGAAACATTCTTATCACATATAGATCTAAGACACACCCAATTTGATAATTGAAAGATTAAATGATGCAAGTAGTGACGCCAATGACCTTGCCCATCATGAACCTTGCACATTGAAGGTGTATTCCATTACTTCATCATTTTGGCAATGAGCCACCATTATTGTATCTTGGTAGTGAGCCATCTTTTGTACTCATGTTGTGAGCCTTTTAAGGATAGCAAGTCCTAGAAGTAATCCCTATAATACTTTGTATCCAGATATAATATATTGTGAGTTAACCCTCACTGTGGTTTTTCCCTCATTGGGTTTTCCACATAAAAATCTTGTGTTCATGTGTATGATTGATCTACTTGTTTCTATATTCTCTCTTTCTAATTCAGTCAATATTGTGATAATGGTTAAGTGTATTTTATTATCAGTTTATGGAATAATGACTCACCCACCTATTAGTATTCTAGAAGTTCAAAAATTGGTATCAAAGCCTGGTTCCTTAGAAGAAGCCTACCAACTTGAGGAAGGTCCTAGAATTTGAACATGAGAAATTTTTTCATCAAAAAATTTCCCCTACCAAAATTTCAAAATAAATGGAAGCCTTGAAGGAAAAGTTGATAAACGAAAATAAGCATATTGAAAAGCTGCAAAGTACAAGTCTAGTTGCATGTGATTTGTTGACTAAAGGAGAAGAAATCATCACTAGCTTGCTTGAACAATTGGATGAGAAGAGAAGAATTGAAGAATGTCAGGAAATTAAAATTCAAAAGAAGATAGATGAATGTGCAAAGCTAGAATTAGAAGCAGAAATCCTAAGATCTAATCTGGAAAGGGCAAAGATTTTTGAAGAAAAATTTAAGATAAACTCGGCAATGCTTGATAATTTGATTACCTCTCAAAGACCAAAAATGGATAAGAGAGGTTTAGGGTTTGAAAAAGGTCAAATTTCTAAAGAAAAGAAATTCACTAGTAAGAAGATGTGGTACAAAGATAAGCAATTCAAGGAGAAAATAAGAGATTTCATAAAAACTCTTGTCAAACGACATAATGAAAAAAGGTATTTATACTTTAATGGTGTTTGTCATTTTTGGATGAGATTTGGTCATAAGGGAAATGACTGCAAAAGTAATGTGAATGATTCTAAAAGAAAAAAGAATGGATATAAAGATATTCTATTGGATGAAAAGGAAAAGGGAAAGGAGAGTGTTACTATAAATGTAGAAAATCGGAACATCATGATAGTAATAGTGGAAGAAAGAAGAACATCTATCTAGCGAAGAATAATGAGCAAACCTTTGATTCAAAAAATGCAATAAAAGAAATGGAAAGGATTTGGAGAAAGGAATTATCGATCTTATCCATGACGACCTCTGATACATATACTCTTGTCAATCTCTAAATAAAAGCAGTGGCTATGGGGGAGCAAACATCAGAAAATCTAATAAACCCCCATATTGGTACTTGTGTCATATCATGACAAAAGTATATTTAATGCGGTAACAAGATTAAGGTATTTTTTATCGGTCACATATGTGAAGAATGAGGTGTGCAAAATTTGGAAGAATGGAGGAATACATAGGTTTCGAGTTAATCTACCTACAATTTGGAAAATTTATTGCAAAATCATTCAAAATGAAAGGAACAAGTTTAAATGAAATTAATGGTCTATGTATTTTTAGAAAAGCATGCAAAGGTAGTTTAGAACGGAATTCAAAATTTTAGAATTTGAAGAATGTATCAGATGAATTCAAAGTGAGCTTCAAAAGTAGGATATCTATACATTTATTGTTGACATTTTCAGAGGTACTCATGTTTGCACAATATTTTACTTTTATTGATGGATAATTCAAAGATTATGAATTGTGTGGATAAAGCTAGGTTGAAGAGATATTTGAGGAATGTGTTGGAAGAGTCTGTTGGTACATTCTCTTGCATCCCTCCAAGAGTGTTTCCTATAGAAGATATCTATGCATTTTTTTATAGTAAGATTGAAGAAATATTGTTAATTTAGTTCAATGTGCTTTGGGAAAATGAATTGAAAGAGGATCATGATGCCTATAGAGTATTAGTTAAGAAGAAGTTGGATGTTTGGAGAAAATTTCCTTGGTTTGAATTTGAGAAGAAGTATATTCAAATGGTATTGAAAAAAATTCATGATGAATCTTTGTGGATTGATGAAGCGCATTTGATTTCCAGAGAAGCTATTAGAGATGTAATTGGTTTGTGCTCCTCCAAATTGGTTCCTAAACTGAAGATTATGAATGAGAAAGAAATGATTGAGTTACATGTGCGAGTTCTAAAGGGAACTAAATTGGTTTGAGATTGATTGTTGATCCAGTAACAAGGTATGCTTCTATGGTCATTGTTCATAAATTTTGTATCCCTAACAATGACTCTACAATTTCTACTGTTGCGGTGAATTTTTTTGTTGATATGGTTATAAGAGGTATGGAATATGACTTGTGTGAACTACTTTGTATATATATTTTGAAGAATTTAAAGGAAATTAAGAAGAGAAAGAAGAATACTTTTTGGTATGGCAATCTAGTTGTTTGTCTACTCTTTTACTTTTTGAAAGAGTTGTAAATAATAGGAAGGTTAGAATGGTCAAATTCAAAGCCTATTTCCTATCAAATCAAGAATTTCATGATAAGTCTTGGTAGTTTGGATGCACAAGAATCTACCCTTGCTACATTCTTTGGAACATTTCAAATGAGGATGAATAAAAGGTCTATAATTCTAGTAAGTGTTGTGGAAAGATACTTCGGAAGCATAAATTTTCTTGTGTCGATAGATTTATGTCACATGGAAGCATTTGAATCAAGGTTAGTTTGGATATTTGAATTAAGTTATGAAGTTTCAGAGGATGAAATTGATATTTATGCTAAAATTTTGTTGGAAAGCCCTAAGCATCTCATTGAAGAAATTACCTCTGGTAGTGTGACCGAAATAGGGAAGAAAAGGAAGAGTGTAGTGAAGCTAGAAAGTGTAGAAGAAAGAAATATTGAACATGAGCATGAAATAATGAATATTCAAGTAGCTCTAGAAGATTTGTAGAAGGTTATTCCTGGTGTTAGTTTTATTTCATCTACTTTTGTTGTGGAGAATCTTCATGGCATGATTAATTCTTTGAAACTCTATATCTCCAAATTTGAAATGTCTGCTGAAATTAGGTTTGATAAATAAAATTTGAATGATATAAAATTAAAATGTGAAAATTCACACAATCGAGTAATGAAGGAAATGAAGAGTGTAAAATATTATGAAAAAGAGGCACAGGAACTACTTTCCTTTTGTCTAGATTGGTCTGGAAATACATTGAATATGAGAAATGAGAAAAGGATGAGTGAGTCTCAATTGAGCACTTAGATAGATACATACAGATTAGAAGAAGATATAAATAATCAGAGGTGGTCCTACATTATGTAGCTTCAGGACAAATTTTTCTCTTTGCGGGATTGAAGAACATATGTTATCAAGAAGTTTGTGGCACTCAGAGACATGATTAAATTTAGACATACTTCCATCTCTTGTTCTCTTGGTAGTATTGGGGAATTATCAAAGATTAATCTTAATACCAATACTTTAATAGATGGTTTAGATTCTCTAACTAAACTTGAGCTATTTTACAAGACTCTAGTTAGTGCAAAAGGTTCATGGGAAGAAGGTTAAATTTCATGGTAGCATATCCTAGAGAGTCTCATAGGTTCTTCTTTAGGTTAATTCAATGTTAATATCTTTTTTATTACTTTTTTACGCATATATGTACATTTATATCAGACCCCTTCCTTTGTCATTGATGCCAAAGGGGGAGAGATAAAGAGATGGAGAGGTGAAGAATCAAAGGAAAAACTAATTGTGAAGAACAATTTTGATAGGGGGAGTAGTCAAAATAGTCTGTGTGGTATTCTTGAAATTTTTTTGTCATGCATGTTGCCATCAATGCCAAAGGGGGAGATTGTTGGAATCTTTGAAACATGAGCATGAAGTATGGATGATTTTGTTGGTTGTTCCTATATTTTAATTGATGTCAACATGGTAATAACTCCATGGTGATAACAATATGAGAAGTGTTCTTAGTTTATCGGAAGTTGTTTTTCATCAGTAATACACCTTTGTGGTGGATTAGTATGTTGGTAATTGAGTTAAGAACCCATCACAAGATCTAATATGACTCTAGTCTCCTGACATTGTTTTATTGGCTCATTTGGACAACTATATCTTGGATCTTGAGATGTATTTTTTTTATGAACAAAAAGTTATCTTTGATAGAGTTCAACTCTATATTCTACTATTGTTCTGTGTGAGGTATACTATGTGGGAGACTCCACATTCTATTGAGGTCAACATTCATTTACTACGGTTTTGTTGATAGTCTCTTTCTTGGTAGTATGATAGAAAACTAACATGCTCTCAGATCCAGAAGGTGTTTGCTTTGATCATTATTTGTTGGTTTGGAGAATTTTGGTTTAGTCTTGGTCGACTCAATGAATGCAATATATTATGAAGAATAATAGTTGGCTTGGTACAATGCACTACTTAGATGAAATGATTAAATCTTATATGGTGTCAAACTAATTAATGAATAAGATATACTTGTATAAATATAAGAGATGTAAGCAGAAAGAGTGTGCTAGTGGAAAAGGGGAAAAGGTGAAGATATGCAATTTTTGAGTAATGTGACACTTTGTATTCTGAGCTTCAATAGAACTAAACCCTACACATTGAAGGTGTATTCCATTAGTTAATCATTTTTTCAATGAGCCACCATAATCGTATCTTGGCAGTGAGCCCCGTAATATTTTGTATGTGGAAATAATATATTGTGATTTAACCCTCACCGTGGTTTTTCCCTCATTGGGTTTTCCACATAAAAATCTTGGTGTTCATGTGTATGATTGATCTATCTTGTTGATTAAGTCAATATTGTGATAATGGTTAAGTGGATTTTACTATCATTTTTTGGAATAATGATTCATTCCCCCCTCTCAGTATCCTGGATTTTCAATAGTTTTGACCCGACTCCAATTTCCACCCTCTTGTTTTCCTTTGTTCCAGTTTTTTTTCCTTTTTGGAATCGTGTTCCAAACAGAAAATTGAACCTTGAACCTTTGAAAGGTTCAAGTTCTTGGTTCCAACTAGATCCCAATTTTTTCCTTGCCTTCTTCATGTTGGTCCATCTTCCACATTCATTCTCAAATATAATTTCTGACCTACCTGCATTAATGTCAGGTTGCTTCACATGCATGCAACTAGTATTTAATCAAATCACATCCATATTCTTGCCTATAATTGCATTTGGATTTCATGCAAGTGATCTTTTGAGTAGAGTGAAAAAGAGGAGTGAAAATTCAAGCATGGAGTGGTGATTATTATGCTTGATTATCTCGTCTTCATGTTTTTCAAGGTGGGGTTTATAGTTTCTTTGTATTGTTGTTTCACTCTCTTTGCCTTACATGGTCCTAGGTCTGTTCATTGTTTCATTCACTTCTATTTATGGTTTGTTCATTTTTATTTTCTTGTTTTCTTGGTTTGTTCACCTTTTATTTTTCTTGTTTTCTTCCTCATCTTTGTGTTTATATTTTGGTTTGCCACATTTTTGTGGGAGGGTTTTCTTGTTCCCACTATGCCCTAGGTCACCTAGGGTTTCCATATGACTTGGTCAGCCCTTCTAAAATTTTAAAATCTCAAACCCATGTCAATATTTATTAAATTTTGAGTCCTCAATTCATTCTTGCATCTAATCCCCAAACTAATGAAATTGGCTAAGTCTTTGTTAGTCCTTTTTGGAAGGTTTTCATCCCTGGGTTGATCTTGAGCCCGATACCAAAAGCCTTATGAACTTGTTGAAGGTCTAATTCAAATGTTAGACTTAGGCCCAATCCTGATCTTTGATTGGATCTTCTTCAATAGTCCCTGTACTTGGTTCTATTCTAACTTTGAATTTTTCCCCTTTGGTAGGATCAAGTTTTAGAAAAACACTTGAACCTTGCTCAAAGGATCATCCACATTCTAGGTTCCATTCTGATTCTAACTTCTACCCATGTTGCGGGATTAGGTTTCAGAATGAAACTTGAACCTTTCTCAAACTCACATTTTGGCTCCATGTTCTGCCCTAACTCCAACTTCTGCCCGTTTGGTAGGATCGGGTTTTGGAATAGAACCTTACCTATTCCCAAAGGATTGTTTGTGTGCCAAGTTCCAACCCGACCCCATCTTATGATCAAAATTTCTTCAAGGTTTTGGTTCCCATTTCTAACCCATATCTAATTTTTAATGGTCCAGTAATAGGTTCAGTAATGTTCATGTTTTGGGTTCTATCTTGAACTTGACACCCAAAGATAAAAAAAATATTTTGAAAATGAGTACTCCTCTCACAGTGCAAGATCTTGTTATGGGATGCATTTAATGCTTAATTCCTTGCAATACTCCTTTCTACCTAATGAATGTTATGATTGCAGGATTATTAAATTTCTAATTTAGAGGGAGATACTAATGTCGAGCAGGTACCAAAAGAATAGAAAGCTAGGAAGTTGAAACCATAAAAAATCCCACTCACCATGAAGTACAAGTTCCAGGGAGCTCTAGTAGTATCAAATTTTGGATCAAAAGTAATGAAAGTGACTAATATGATGGTTGGCCATATCTCTCATGAATTTTTTATCAAGTATACCTTCTCATTAGATGCTAGCCCATGGGCTCAAAAGATTGCTAATTTAGGATTGGCACATGTGGCTTCATTTTAAAAAAAATTATAGTGCCTCGAGTTCATTTTAGTTGTTGCAAATGCATACAACCCAATTCAAAGGAAATGCATTTATCCTTGGGGGAATGATATTATTGATCTAACACTATTAATGATAAGGCTAGTTTTTGACTTGCCTCCCCATGCCAACATCAAGACCATGATAGAGGCTTAGGCATTACAACAATATGAAATAGATGTGGATACCCACAAAAGGTACATAAAGAAGAAGTCAATAACCAAACTTCCCCCTAAGCCTAAAAGATCATATTTCTCTTCTAAAGTAGGGGATGTTATTACATTGTTATCTAGGGCCTTCGAAAAAGGAGGACTCACATTCTTTTGAAACATGGATGTTTCATTTTAATCAGATTATCTTTGAAGGGAAACAATATCTGGATTGGGGGAAAATGGTATCTAATTCCTAAAGGATACTAAGGAATTCTATATGAGTTCCTATGTTATATATTGTGCTGCAAGGATGGGGAACTTCCTAGGTCTAAAAAAGGTGGGGGTCCTTGGAGAAGCACCCAATTAGAACAAGGTATGGGAATTCTATGACCAATTAGAGCTAAAAAAGGTAGAGAAGCACTTTAGGAGAGTCAATGATGCCTTCGTGTATGTTGTCATCAATCACCTAATAGGAGATATTGGTTTTAGGATGACCAAAGAGGCTATGGAAACTTTTGGAGAATGGGGGAACTGGCTCATCCAATATCCCAAGTTTACTTACATCAAACTATTTGGTTTTGATAAAACTCCCTTCATATTGCCAAGATGATGCACTGATAGAATCATCCCAATGAAATTATCTCATCAATTGGTAGAAGTGAATGAAAAATTTGCAAGTAAGCATAAGGCAGGTTGTCTCACTTTCCCTCTAGAGTTGGGATTTTACTCTTGCTCAACCATGGTAGCAAAAAAAAATACAATGGAGGAATTCCAAGCCCATAATTTGAAGTTTCATGTAGCAAGGAAGGATTTTAATCAAAAAAATAAAATGAATGATTTCTATTCTTCCTTGTTTCCCAATCATGAGCCTCACATTGAGGACTTTTAGGCCGATCTACAAGATGATTTTGAGGTGAGAAATAGGGTATATGAAAGACTAACTATCCTTCATGTGAGAGACCTCACTGTAAAGGAAGATATACCCAAAGGGATGTCAGATGATGGTATTATTCTAGACCCTCAGTATGATGTTGATCAAGTAGCAACAAAGGCCTTGGACCCCATCAACTGGATGGAGAAGGAGGACTATGATATAATAATATATCACAGGTGGTCATAGACATGAGTTTAAAATGGATCGACCTATGGGTAAACCAACCTCAAGGGAGAACCACTCGAAAGAGGAAAGATTCCCAAAGTGATCCATCTTCTTCCACTACACCAAAAGGTTATAGAATGTTAAGAAGAAGGACAGTACAAGTAGTGAAAGAGGAAGATGAATATTTATTTAATGAATAAAATGAAAAGATGTTAGAAGCTACATAGACAGTCATGGATGCATTAGGAGGAGTGATATTTTGGGCAAGTATAAAGCCCATTTCTAAAGTATATCTCGGGGAAGAGATAATACAAAAAGAAACTCTTGCAACCCCTTTCCAATTAGAGGATATTGTTGTTGAGCAGGAAAAGAATAAAGTGGTGAATATTTCAGATTCTCCTTCTTCCATCAGATGCTGAAGAGACTCCTCCAAGAAAGGAATAAAAGGAAGACTATGGTGATGAGGATATACCTCTTGAGGAAGGTAATGATGTTAATATAGATCATGTGCTCATAGAGGAGTAGAAGGAGATTCTTGATAATGTAACAAAATTGGCAGCCAAGCATGTGGTTGAATAAGAAAAGGAAGCTAAAGAGAAGGTAGCTCAAGAAAAGACTAAGCAAGAGGAAGCACTGAGAAAAGAGAAAGAAGAGGTTGAGAAGGAAAAACTAGAGCAATAGAAGGTTACCTCTACACAAATGACTGACCCAATTCAATAGCCTCCACTACCTCCCAAGCAAACACTAGTGATTACTTAACAAGTGACAACTCCACCAAGTGCTCCAACATGGTTGAAGCTGAATTTGGAGAAGAGAAAACAAGTTGAGGCTCAAAAAATTAGTTGGGATGAGATGAGAAAGGATCTGGAGAAGGTGAAGCCAAAGAAACAGCCAAGGGCTATCCACTCCACCAAGCTTATAGATGAGGGGTATTTGGTCGAAGAGGTTGCAACCCCAATGGTTGATAAGGATGATAGATAACTATAGGCCTTAGATTACAAGGTAAGCACAATCAACTTGGGAAAGAAAACTAGGAGCCAACAAATGGCACTCATTGGCATTGCTGCAAATTTAGTGAAAGCCTGAATGGTGAAGGAAAAATAAGAAAAAAATTAGTTGAAGACTCAAGTGGGAGAGATGAATAAATTCTTGAAGGAGCTTACTTCACCAATGTATGAGCAACTAATTTCATCAAAATTTCTTATATTGATGAGTTGTAAAGAAGTTGATGAATTGAATGAAATGAAGAGGAAGGCTCAATTGTTTGATAATTGGATCAATTTCCTTAAGAAAGAGGTACAAGAACTTCTTAATGAAGGATATAAACACTATGAAAAAGCATGCACATTGGCTAAGAAGATAGAAGAATATGCTCAAAATTTGTGGGAGGACGAAGAGAAATATAGATAATATTTGAGGAAGTTGAAAATCATAAGGAAATTTCCAAAGGAAACAATGACTGAATCAAGGATCTTGGTTGATGAAAGCCTTTAGTATATCAATAAGGCCATTAATATAATTATTTTTTGGTCATAAATTCTCATTGATCATAGAATAACTATTCTCAAAGTTCAACATGATGTGTGGGATCTGTTAAATGTCCAATATACCAAGAGGGGGGTGAATCAATATATCCTTAAACTTATTGAACATATAACATCCAATCAATCCAAAACATATAATAATTAAGATAAGAAAAATCATCAATAGAACATGAACACAATTCATAAGAGACACCAATTTTTTTACGTGGAAAACCCAGGGTGGGAAAAACCATGGTGAGGATTAAATCACAATATAGTATAATCGGTTATAAGATATTACAAAATGGTGGCTCACTACCAAGACTCATGTCCAAAATGGGAGGCTCACTACCTACAAAAATGAAGTAACAAAATGGCTAACTGCCAGAATGAACTAATAGGAATACAACTCAAGTGCAGATTTAGTTCCTTTGTAATTCAAGAAAATTTGCATGCCAATAGATTACACTTCACCCTATTTACTTCCATATGTAGCCTACTAATATACACTTAACACCATCTCTTCATCTATCTCATCAACTCTACAAAAGTATCTTGTATATATCTGATTGTCAAAGATTACAATTAGGTTAGCTTGAAAAATATTCTCAATTGATAATCCAAACATCTGGCACACTATAGCTGTTGGCATAGAATATACAAACAAAAAATAATCCATTACATCTTTATCTGTTTGATAGGTCGGCCAACAATAGACCTAATAGCTAAGACAAAAATTGATACCAGAGATAACCATGAACATCTGTGCTTACGAGTTCTTGTCAATGTATGCATTTCTCAATCACAAACCATTTCTCAAAAGTTGAAGTAGCAACAATTTACTAGAGGATTCCAAAGAAAAATACCAGAGGCTAGTTTTGTATTACTGGTTCAGAATACCGGATTTGTATGACTTGGAGTCTTCATATATCATGGTGACATCAATGACAATACAATAGTTAACAAGGGATATTATCTTATTCATTCTTCCAACAATCTCTTCCTTTGTCTTAATTATAGAAACATGTGCCAAAAAGAGCATACAAAGCTGTACAGACTATGCTATACTTCTCATTCCTCTTCTCCCCTTTTGACATCAAGGAAAAAGCTCGACTAATAGAAAAAAAACATGAAAGATATGTACATTTTCTCAGGAATGGAAAAACACATGGAATCAACTTCAAAACTCCCCCTAAGGATTTATCTCTTGCAAATAAACAGAAAAAAAAAAAAAATTAATCGGAGGAGGGGGCACTTTGTAGTTCCTATAGAATGCCTTGCCAAGCTATTTTTCTATCCTTCCAACTCTTCTTAGTAGACAACAACATTTTGTTCAAAGATTCTAAAGCAATTAAATTTTTTTTAGCTTCATCCAGAGTATCCAGAGACATATTTATCTTGTCCAAATTCTCGTCTTTAGCCAAATCATTCGCTACCTGGGCATACTCCATTCTCACATTATCACCAAGTAAGACAAATTTTATGATTATCTCTTCTTTCTGCTTCTATAGCATAGAGAAATTTTCTCTGTGCACATAAATAACATTCCAAGTTGATTTATCTCTGTCCATTGATGCATTATAGCTGGAGACAATGGTCAACTGGGACTCAATGGAGTCCATGAGATCTTTTATGCTTTGAGTGGCATTAGGCCACCTTATACAATATGTAAACATAGAATTGGATTCAAATTCACAATCCTTCACAACTTCAAGGTATTTCTCTACATTGGCATGTGCCAAGGCACATTTGTCATGAAGGATCAAGAACCTTTTCTCATTTAGCTTCTCCTCTGCATCTTGTTTTGTTTTCTCAATAAGACTTGTAGCATGCTCCTTAGAGCAGTCCAATAGAAGCTTCAAATTCTCAACCAGAGAAAGAGATTTGTCAACAAATGTATCCGGTGTAACATCTTGTATAGCCTTAATGGCATCTTCAATCAACTCAGTCCCTTTTTGATGCATCTCCAAGATTTCTCTTCTACCGGATGCATTAAATACATCACCCAACACCAATTTGTGCATAAAAGAAATCTTTTTTAAATCTACAAGACCTTGATTTATCGGAAGTTGTAGGAGTTCCGAAGGAACTACCAATTGGAATCTAATCTACTTTAAGAACAATCCTTTCCAAATGTTATCACCAAAAGAAGATTCTCCAATGGACTTTTGTGATTCTACCATTTGCTAGGATACTTCTTCATTCTTTCTAGCAGCAGATTTTGTATTTCTCTCTTCTATTTCCTCCTCTTCTTTTTTTCCTTATCCTTCTCCTTTTCTGCATTCTCATCTTCTACATTCTTCTCTTCCATTTCCTTTTCTTCAGATTTTTCTTCCATTTTTTCTTCCTCTATCTTTTCTTCTTCAATTTTATCTTCTTCTTCTTTATCTCTATCTACTTCTTTGGAGTGTATTGAAGGGGTGGAAACATGAACTTCTACTTCATATTTTCTTCAACATGTTTTTCAGTTTCTGGATTCTCATTAGCAACATTAATCTCTGGTAGAACACCTATACTACCGGTTCTGGAGGAACATTGGTGCCATTCACTTTCAAAGGTTCATTTTCATTTGTAGCACTGGAAGGAGGTTCTTCAACAACTTCTATAGGTTTTTCTGTTCTAGGTTCAGACGCCAAACCGGATTCGTCATCATGCCATATTTTTTTGTAGTGTCCCTGATAATGCTTATTATTTCCATCCTTATTTCTTTGATTTCTTTCTTATCTCTTGTCATCGGGGCATTGAATCTTCTTTTCTCCCTAAAATTTTTAGCACAAATCTTCTTCAATGATTCTAAGTTATCTAGAGTTAGAGAGGGTACAATTCCTTTATAGGCTTTGTTTCTTATTTTCTCTTCTAACTTGATTTCCTCTACTCTCCTTTTCCTCGATCTTTCCCACAAGTTTTTAGGAACATCACACATGATGTTGTCCCATTTGGATTCCAAAATGATAACATATTTGATAAGGGCTAGAATTATTGTTTCTTTATCCTCTTCTTCTACCAAATGATACACTTCCATAGTGAACTTCACCATTCATCTTGATTCACCAAATTATTTACCAATAAATCTAATTTAAGAGGAGAATTAGGCCTTACCGGGGAGATTTTGTTCTTTTCCTGGTCCAAAGAAACTTTCTCTTCAAATTTAGTCTTGTTTGCATCTTTAACATCCTTTTCATCAGTGTCTTCATATGATGAAACATAGTGGAATTTTCTTGAGCCAACACTGGTTTTCTGTGATTCACCTTCATTGGAGGAGACACTAACCCTTCTCTTTCTTGTCAATTTTATAGCAGGGTCTTCTTCCTCTTCCTCCTGATCATCTATAATGCTCATATTATTTTATCTAGTAGATTTTTCTTTCCTTGGTTTGAAAAGGGCTATTCGAGGAACACCTTTCCTCTTTCCATATCTAGTAGTAGGTTTGGAGGTGACCAGGCCTTTGCCTTTATCTGTAGTGTTCGGTATAGGCTTCATTGTAGTGAGAACAAAAGCTGGTATGGAAGGAGGGGTCCTACTGGATCTCCTTACATTGGGTATTTTTGCATACTTTTGTCCTTGAACAAATCTTGCTTGAGCTAATTGTTCAAGTGTGAAACATTGACTAAGCATTTTCTGCACATTTTTCTTACTTTGAGCTTTGTGTTGCTCCAAGCGAACTTCTCTAGATTTTTCTGCATAAGTCCCAATCTAGGGTTCATTTGGATCTTTATGGATTTTCAACAATAGTTGCACATATCCTTCAAAAAAATATTTTGAGACTTCATAACCCAGGGGTTGAATCCACATGGTTTGAGGTTCAACCGCTTCTATCATACATTCATCAGAAGATACATGAAATATAATTTCATCTTTGTATTTCTCAACCAACTTCCTTAGAATTCTATCTCTCTCATTCATATTCTTCTTAAAAACTGAAAATAATGTCGTCATGGAATTTTCCACATCATTCACATTTCCTAAAATCTTCATATGCTCAAAAAATTGATGTGCAATAGGTTGGGATGGATCCCAACACATGGTTTGAGATCTCCTTGGAACAATTCTTAGAAAGTAGAATAATAGGCATACAATCAGAGAACCAAACTTAAATGGGTACTTCTTTTCCTTTGACATTCTCAAGTTCTCAAGTAGTTAATTCCTGAGAAGCTCACATAGATCATACTTCATACCATTCATGAACATATCATAACCAATATAGATAGTTATGGTAGACACAATTTTCTCTATTAGTGAAGTAAATTTTGTGGCCAATCATGATAGATGCATACTTCATGGTTGGATTTGTGATAGGATTTGTAGCAAGAGCCCTTCTATCATATGTTGCACCAGTAAGACTCATTACTATTTCATCCTTCACTACTTTCAGTACAAGGACTGGTTTTGTGTCACAAAGTCCGACAATGACTTTAATTTCTTTCTTATTTATTAGATGTAGTTCATGGGTCCACAAGAATCGATCATGCATTCTACTAAGAACTAGCTTTACATATGGGTCATCCACTGTAGAACTAAAGTTTGGAAAATTATTCCAATGATCCAAATTCATCTCCACAAGAATTGAATATTTAGGTTTTAACTAGAATCTATCATCAGTGAGTTCATTCATCCACATATCAATCAGTTTGATATGATTGAATTCTTCCTACATAACCCTAATGTACATTCGGGTATCCTTTGTCTACATGACGCCATGGGGAACTGAAGAAAAAGCTCCCATAGGGTCATCCTCAAATACCTTCATCAAATATTTTTTGTATGAGGGTTTAGGTCTTTTTGTTGTGTTCATGACCATGGGTGTTGCCTTTTTCTATATTTCAAACATTTAGAAAGATTCAAGAAGGAATTTTCCCAAATTCATAGTAGCACAGAATAAAAAATAACTTTTCTTCACAAAGAACTGAAATTAGGGTTTGCACCAGTCGCTCCTCAATTTTCTTCTAAATTGTTGTAGGCCGCTCTCCACTTCTTTCAAATGCACAAAAGATTGAAATGCCTTCATAATATTTATTTATAGATTAATGTGATGCCCTAATTTGCATTTAATGCCCTTGGAATTCAAAAAAGCTGCTAAATTCCTTTAGCTATGCTGCAAAACCCTAATATGCTAAGCAAATGATCATTCAAGCCTCTTTTCATCTAGTTTCTTTTTTAAAATCTTTGCATACTGATTTCTTACAACTCTATTTTGTGTCATAGATTTGACATGCTTGCAATCGGGGATTTTAAGGATTTTCTACTAAAGCTCCCCCTAGGACCATGCTAGGTCTAGTTATCAGAGGGATCATCTACATCGAATGAGGGTACATATGCATCAGTAGTCTCGGATTCTTCTTTCTTTTTCCATACTTTTCTCATTTCCTACTTAACTTCTTCTTTGTCAACCTTCTTTTCAAGTTCATTCTTCTTTTTTGGAATAGACTATTTTCCCTTTTTGCTTCTGTATACCTTTGAAATATGTCCTGGTTTGTTGCAATTATAATAGAAAACACTTCTTTGACTTGATTGACTTCCATTAAAACTTGTTTTGTATTGATTTTCCTTATGCCCATATTTATTGCATGTATAGCAATAGCCAACAAAGGATTGATTCATCCTTCCTCCATTAAACCAGTTCATCATATGAGTTCTGCATTCACTAGCTCTATGTCCAAGCTTATTATAGGCATCGCAATGTCCGAGAGAAGGACCAAAGAACTAATTCATCCTACTTCTACATCCAATTTCCTTGTGCCCAAACTTGTTGCAAGAGAAACAAGTTCCATTGAAAGATGGTTACGTTTGTGCATTTGGTTGTCTAACAGGTGGTTTTCTTCCTTGATTCATTTTATGCTTTCCTTTATCTTGAGTCTTTTGATCCTTTTTTGATTTATAACTTTCACATGTTTCCAATCCTAGTCCTCCTTTGTCTTTAGAGGGTTTCTATACAACAATCAGTTCATCAAGCCTGGTGGAACTTGTCTTGAAATTATCCTCATATACTTTTTTCTTTTTCAATTCTTCTCTCAGATTACTACTTCTTGCTCAAGTCTAGAACATTCATCAGAATTGTTCTTTATTTTTGTATTTAGACATTCTTCAACTATTTTATTTTCTTCCACTTGTAGCTTCATTCTAGTAATGTCTTCATTTTCTTGTTTCAATTGGTCACTAACTTCTCTATGTCTCTCTTTGAATTTCCTTAGTTTCTCCTTCAACTTCTAGACACATTCATTCACCTTATCAAGATTCTCTTTCAAATATTTATTCTCATTTTCAGCTTTGTCTAGATCATTAAGAGCAGTCCGCAGTTCTACATTATCCTCCATATGTTCAATCTTCAAGATCTCCCTAAAGTTGTTAGACTTCTCCAGAGGAACCAAGGTTTAATACCAATTGTTAAATATCCAATATACTGAGAGGGGGGGTGAATTAGTATATCCTTAAACTTATTGAATAGATAACATCCAACCAATCCAAAACATACAATAATTAAGATAAGTAGAATCATCAACAAAACATGAACACAATGCACAAGGGACACTAGATTTTTTACATGGAAATCCAGGGTGCGAAAAACCATGGTGAGGATTAACTCACAATATAGTATAACTGGTTATAAGATATTACAAAAGGGTGGCTCACTACCTACAAAAATGAAGTAACAAAATGGCTAACTGCCAAAATGAACTAATAGGAATACACGTCAAGTGCAGATTCAATTCCTTTGTAATTTAGGAAAATTGCATGCCAGTAGATTACACTTCACCCTATTCACTTCCATTTGTAGCCTTCTAATATTCACTTAACACCATCTCTTCATCTATCTCATCAACTCTACAAAAGTATCTTGTATATATATCTAATTGTCAAAAGATTACAATCAGGTCAGCTTGACAAATATTCTCAATTGATAATCCAAACATGTGACATGCTATAGCTATCAGCATGGATTATACAAATAAAAACTAATTGATTTGATAGGTCGGGCAACAATAGACCTAATAGCCAAGACAAAAATTGATATCGAAGATAACCAAGAATGTCTACGCTTACGAGTTCCTGTCAATGTATGAATTTCTCAATCATAGATTATTTCCCAAAAATTGAAGTAGCAAAAATTTATCGGAGAGGATTTTGAAGCAAAATACCCGAGGCTGGTTTAGAATACCGAATTAGTATGACGATTCTTCATATATCATGGTGACATCAATGACAAAAAAATAGTTAACAAGGGATATGATCTTCTTCATTCTTCCAAGAGGATCACACATTGGTATTTAAGCAGATTGTTGGATATACCACCACCAAGAAATTGTTGAACCACCCACTAAGCTATGGGCTAAACTCCTTGCAAGAGGAAAAACATGAATGGGATATTTGGTTGGAGAAGTTGATAAAGGAGGGAGAAAACCCTAATGGGACTCTTTTGGATGAGTTGATGACAATCGGATCTAACACAAAGTAGGCTTCAAGAGACATTAGCCAAATGCATGAGTCTACTAAGGCATCTGTACATGATTTCAAGAGATTGAGGTTCAAAGTGGAGTGGGTAGATGGACCTGATGGAGAGGTTCTAGGGTAGAATTTTAGTAGTTTTGATGAGTATATTAAACAAGGGATGGCTACCAAGTAAGTGGGAGATTTTTTTTTTGAAACAAAATAAGGTCAACAAAAGTTATCCTTTTCTAGGTGCTCTATTTTATAGGGCGGGTGCAACAGATAACTAGAGAGCTTCTACAAAAAATTTGGAAAAGAAACTAGTTTCTCGAGAAATTAGTTTTGGTACAACTATTATCTCTAGCTCAAATCAGTCATGCTATTTTTTCCTTTTTTTTTATGTTAGGTGCCTTGATTTTTGGGTTGAATGTTATTATTTTATGGGGGGGAACTTTCTTTGTAACTATTCTATATATATGATGTTTTTCTTCATTATAAAGGTCAAAAAATTGAAGTGTGATTTGTGCCTTGTGACTTACAATCTTTTAAGTTATTTTTTGTTATTCAGTAGTTGTAGTTGTAGTTTCAATTTCTAGATAGTGATTTTGAAGACTTAGTTTCCTTTGTACACCAGTGAAGATTGTTGAATTTGTACTTGTTTCTTATTTATCTTCATCAATAGTAAAAGAAACTAGACTTGAGAATATCTTTAGATTATCACTAGTGAATAATATTCATCTTTATTTCTATTGATCTATAATTTATTTTGGGAGCAAGAAAATATTTAAAAAATGAAATGCAAATGATAAATATGATGATTGTTAGATGTGCACTATGGATGAAAATGATTGTGTATGTGTTATGAATTATTTCATTCATTAGTTATCTTTAAAGAAAAAAGGTTCCCTTAGTGGATTGTATGTCTAGAATTTTAGAAGGAATATCTATTTGCATGTTTCTTTTCACAAACTCTAAATGATCTTTTGACAAAATATAAATCATCTTTTTCTATTTCTTTTAAAATATTTTAGTTAGTTTAGGCTTATAATCAATAGATCCAACTTGTTATCTTAAAACTAGTAGGCCCCTTGAAAGTTGTAGCCATCTTGACCATCAAGTGAAGCAGTATGGTTGTGAACCAACCATTGAGACCTTGAAGGGTAGTTAGTTTTTCAAATTAGTTACTCTTTTTAGGAGAAGTTGGGTATTCATACCTCTCTTGCATGTTGGTGTGTCAATTTGGCCACCAACAGGCCTTTATTTTTACTTTTTCATGGTCTAAAGGCACCTTTTGGTTTTCATCTAGAGACCTCTTTTTTTAATCATTTTTTCTCAATTTTGTGACTAGAGGGAGGAGTGGAATCTCCAAAGTATGATGCAATTTCAAGATCTATGATGAAGGTCACATTATAATCCCCACTTGGTATTCCTTCACAAAGTCCCATGAACTCAACAATTGCTTTGTCGTTATTGAATGTGTCTAAACTCAGTGTTCCTTTTTGGTCCCAACCTATCAATTATGGATAGACAAGGGGTAATATATTATTAATATCATCAAGGGTGAAGGAATATAAGGTAAATACAAAGGTATAGGATCCCAAAAGGAATAAATTTGAATATTAATGTCCATGATATTGGTCGAGGAGGATAATTCAAACTATTGAAAGGTCTCAGTTAGGTCATATTCACTAGATGTGTAGGAATCCCATTCCCACTCATTAGAATTGGTTTTGGCATAGTCCTCAAATGTCTCGATGTCATTTGAAACATTAATGTTCTCACTCAAAGGCAACTTAGTACCAAGAATACTCACTTTTGATGGTACATACCCTAACACAATGTACTTTGGTAGGCAAGGAGACAGTATTGGTTCCACCATTCCATGTTTTTCTAGGCCAACACCACTATGTCCATCATATCCTTATTGATTCATGATCTAAAACCCTTTTGGATACTGCTCAACTAGTAACTGTTTACGCTCAATGTCTTCTTCATCTCTATAAATCCATGTAGAAATTTCCTTGCCTATGGGATCTTTGCTTAATTCCCCCACTTGATGAAGGTGGTATGAGGGTTATAGATAATGATTTTAGGCTAGATAGGGTGAGATTTTCCATAAGACTTTGGTGATTTAGGTAGTTTTCCAACACAAAATAATCTCTCTATATTGTATTCCTCACATCCCTTATCATGGATTTGGACTTTGGATTTGGAAGGTGTGGTGAAAGGATTGTATAATTTAATGAGAGAATATGGATGAATGTAGTGTGATGAGGTGAAAGATGAACCTTCTTGATTAATGGGAACTTGATGTTCAATGGTTCCTCTAAAATTACTGCAGTACTACAAAGGATCGGGATCACCTGCTATGGTAATTTCAAGGCTATTGTAAGGAAACTTAAGGAATTAATGGTAAGTGGAAGGTACAACCTGTTGGATGTTGTGGTTTTGTTGCTGATATGTGGTTGTCATTGATGTCAACACTATTAACATTGATGATTCTAAAGGTTGTATATGCCAAGGATATTGGGAAAATAATAATAAATATGTTGCAGGTAGCCTGTGAAGCTGTGATGATCAGAGTGGTGGAAATTTTTGTAAGTTGGTATTTATTTCACAAAAAACCGCTAACCTTCATGGTTATTATTTTTCCTTTGTAGCTCTACCTTATCTTTTATCACTCGCAACCATAGGTGTTTACCAAGTGGCCTCCTAATGGAGCTTTTTATTGTTTCGTATCGTTTCATTTTTGTTGAGTTCTGTGTGCGCGACGCATGGCTTTCTCTAGCCGCTTTCCGAGCTGGGCCCACCATGTAGTCACTATCACTCAGCGTCTCCCATGTGGCTTCCGCTCAAAGCTTTTCACTAGATGCCCCTTATTCTTTTTTCTGGGCTCTGTCTGCTTGACGCATGGCATATTTTTGTGCACCAATTTTCTAAGAGTTGTTACCTACACTAATTTTTCTTGCTTTTCGCTGTGTTTTCTTCTTCGGTGCCACGTGTTCATTTTTGCTACTACATGGCCTTCTATTCTCTATGTCAGCTTTGCTAGTGCACTACCGAGTGATCTTTCAAATCAGTGGCGGATCGAGAACATCTAAGGCGTTGATGTTTGATCAAGGCGTCTTTATCTGTGGTTTTCAGGTGATGGGTAGGCCTATATAAATGACCTTGCTTCTCTTTTATTAGGTTGTTGATTAGATAGATATAAAAGATTCTTGAGCACTAGGAATAGCCTCTATAATATTTTATTGAACTTGAAGTTCATAGACTGTTCCAATCAATTCGACCTTTGTGCTTTTCATGCATTTGATAAGACTGTTAGATTGTGTTGTTATTTTCCTATGATATATGAATGCCTATTCTTTAGCTTTTGTAATCTTTTATAGCTTAATAGATACAAATCATGTTTTCAACTCCTCTATGTTGGCTGAAGTTGTACTTGATTATGCTATGTAATTAAGAGGTTTTCTTATGTTTTCAAGTGCTTTTGAGAAAATTTATCTAAATAAACCACATTTAGTGGTTCGAGCCTTTGCATCCAGCACTGTGCTCAGGTAATATCGTTTATGATTTGGCACATCACCTTTAGCTTAGATTTAATATTCTCAATTATCTTCCTAACCTTTTACCTCCCCCACTAAAATGAAGAGTCGGCTTCAGTAAAACTGAGAGGTCACTTAGTTGTGCGCATAATGTCCCCCAATAGCTAAGTTTCCCATGAGACTACTGCTACCTACAAAATCTTGCATCAACAGTTCTTTTTCTGGCATGCCTAGTGGGACCTCAACTAGCACGTTCACTTGATTATATAAGTGTGTATGAGCCATCAGCCTATAACTAGGTCAAAAATTGCAAGATTCCCTAGCCTGCTCGTACCACCCTTAGTTTTTGTTCACCTAAGAGGTCAGCAAGGTAGTCCTTCACCTCCTCCATCTCCTTCATCACCTCCTTTTCTTGTACCTATGGCCACTAGAAATTATGTAGCCTGGGATGCTAGTAGTCCTTTAGTAGCACCTATGCCTCCTATAGTATGGGTTCCAATACCCACTTTCACTCTAAAAGCTATCCCTAAGTATTCTAGGGATGAGTCGAAGACACCGACGGAACACCTGCAAGATATGGTAGATGTATGTCTAGTACATGGTGTGTCAAATGAAAATGTAGCTCTCATATTGCTTATCGCCTCCTTTCGAGGAAAGGCGCTGAATTGGTATAGAACTCTTGAGGCTAATACAATTGCTACTTGGGACCAGCTCAGAACCCCATTTTATGAGCATTTTTCAAATGCTAGCGATAGGTCTTCATTGTATCATCAGCTAGCCAACATAAAGTGAGCTCCTCATGAGGCTCTATCTGATTTCAATGCACGGTTTCATTCAACTTGGTAGAGAGTGCCTGTTGGTAGTCGACTGCCTTTGGATTTGGTGTTCACGTTCTATTTGAAGTCCATTAATCCCAATATTCCCATGATGCTACAGGCTCAAGGCGAAAGTACTCTACCTAATGCATATGGTCTTGTTGTTAGTGCGGAGAACAACCTTATTGTTGTAGGAAAGTTGGCACCAAGACCCATCATGCCATTATTCCTTGAGTTCAATTCCGCATGAATCTGAAGCTCCTTCGACCAGCGCGCTTGCAACTCCTCTCCAATCTATGTATGCGTACCCAGGAGTATCTCTGAGTGTAGCTCTAGTGCCTAATCCCTTGACAACCGAGATGAATGAGATGAGAGAACAAATACAGGCCATGACTAATGAATTGACTACCATGAAGCAATAGCAATATAGCTATTAGAAGTTGGCCTACCAAAACTATCAAGGTGGAAAAGCTCTGTACTAGCCAAATTAGTGGTAAGATAGGTTGTAGGGCAATACTCAAGCTCAGCCGAATAACCAAGTTGTTCCATTGACCCTATCGATGCAGACCGTCCATCCTAGTTCAGGTAAGGAGCTAGTGGCAGGGTAGAATAACTTAGCTAAAGACACTAATTCGTGGTGTTTTCCTTGCAATTATGCACACATGCCCCAAAATTATTCATGGGGAAATTTGCAACAGAATATTGTAGAACAACATAGCCAAGGTGGTGCACCTAATCCTAGCAACCAATCATACGCCTCTCAGTAGATGGAAAATGTAGTCCTCATTGCTCAAATGCAAGGGCTGTCCATTCAGCAAGAGTTAGACATAGTTCCAGACCAAGCGCTCTTTTCATGGATGGAAGGAGAAGATTCAACATTTCTGAATAACTTTCCTATGACTCAAGTGCCCCGAGCGCAGTTTGACTACAACACACATTCAAATTGGAGACTCACCAGAGAATTGACATCTCTACCAACTAACGCTCCATCTCAGCCGACGCCTAGTCTGCTGGCAGGCCCGTCATCAATCCCACAGTAGACTAACGTGGCTCCTCCCAGCTCTCTGAATCCACCTCCTCTGAAGGCAAAGGCTCTTGTGATTGTCTCAACTATTTCCAAATAGTCAGACATACTAGCTGTGAGGCTTACACCAATTGCGAATCCTAATGAGCAAGCAACTGTGACTCATTAGCCGCGAGCATCGTTCAATGTGGTGGAATAACTAAAGAATTCCTCTGCCAATGCTTCTTTGTGGGATGTCCTAGCTATTCCAGAGTAGAAGGTGCTATTACAAAAAGCATTTTTAGGAGAGGAAGATGCGAAGGTTCCTAGTCAACCTAATGAAGAAAAAATATCCAAGCCGAACCTAGATAAAGTGCTAACAAATCAACCGGAAGAAAAGCTCGAAGCCGGAAAAGAGAGTAAGCCTAAACCTAAGCCTTTCTTTCTAACACTTATCATTGGCGACAAGCTATTATATAATTGTATGATCGACTCTAGTTCTAGCACCACTGTCATGCCTAAGCAAGTAGTTGATGCTTTGGGTTTAAAATATGAGCCTCTTAATAAGGGAGTCATGCAGCTAGATGAAAACAAAGTTGATACCATCGAGGTAATCAAGGGATTTCCTATAGCATTGTTTTCCTACCCTAGTATCACTATGAATCAGAATACCGAACTCATTGATATTCCTCCTCTATTTGGGATTTGTTTGTCCCAAGAGTTCACAGCAAATGTTGGAGGATATCTAGCACTAGACTGGTCACACCTAAACTTGAGGACCGAACATGGAGCCAAGATGAAACTACTATTGGTAACTTTGCATTCTGAACATGTTGTTGATGAGGCCTTTCTCAACTTTGAAGCATAACATACTTCAATTACCCAGGAAGAGAGGTTCAATGTGAAATTTCTATAAGAAGAAGAGACTACTAGCTCCCAGACAGAGAATGAAGAAGCTTTTTTGAATGAGATTATAGATACGGATCCTTTTGGGAATTATCATGCAACTGGGCTTGGGACTTATCTCATACATTAAGAAGAGCAATCTATTCCCAAAGTTACTAAAGAGTCCAGAGGCGAAACACCCGCGGAGTTATGGACTTTGCACTTTGATGGAGCGAGATGCAGAGTTGGGACTGGAGTAGGAATATGTTTGACATCTCCATCTGAAGAAAAGACCTTGAGGTCTTATCGCTTCTAGTTCGCATGCTCAAACAACAAAGCAAAGTATGAAGGTCTTGTCCATGGTTTGAACCTTGCAGAACAAATGGGCGTGAAGCAAATAAGCGTGTTCGGAGATTCAGAGTTGGTAGTCAACCAAATCCGATGGATTTCTACTACAAAGAATGTCTGTATGCGATTGTATCGGCATAGAGTCTGGGATCTTATTGAAAACTTTTAGGAATTTAATATTCAGGCTATACAGAGAGAGAAGAACTCCAAAGCTAACCAGATGGTGACTATTGGGGCTTAGTTTGAGCCAACCTCTGAGTTGTTAAATAATAAGCATGTGGTGAGAGTAATTGTAAGACCTCTTGTTCCAAACAACAATCAAGACTGGAAAGTGTTCGATAGCGATTCTCATATTGCATCACTTCTCCAGTCATCTGGGGAATTCACTAATCAACTACAACCAAAGATTGCCGAAGCCTATGGGGATCAAGTTATCTAGTTGAAATCCAACAAGCTTCCAAGAGGCCTCATCACTCTATAGAGCCTTTTTTATTCTGATGATGCAAAAAGAGACAAAAGGAAGCTTGTAGCTGACAAATGTGACTACACCGATTTGCATATCAGAGAAGACAGAAGGCTCAAAGTCGGGAAGGAAGTATCTCAGAAGAATAAAGACAGACTAAGGCACTTCTATGAGGAATATCTGAGCATAGTAGGTTGGTCATATGATGATCTTAAGGGATATGACCCTGGGATTATTTAGCATATAATTGAGGTATCAAAAGGAGTGAAGTTGTTTTTTCAAAGACAGAGGCCAGTGAACCCAAAGATTGAATCTCTTATGTCACAAGAATTGAATAAATTGATAGCATCCCAAATAGTGTTTCCAATCAAACACAACACTTGGGTGTTAAACCTAGTGCCAGTACGGAAGAAGAATGGAGACATACGACTATGTGTAGACTTCTAAGACTTGAATAGAGCATCCCTAAAATATCATTACCCCTTGCCTTCAATGGAGGTAATTCTACAAATTGTAGTTGGTTCTGAAATGTTTTCAATGTTGGATGGTTTTTCGGGTAAAAGAAGAAGGCCAACACAAAACAACGTTCACCACAAAGTGGGGAACATATGCATATGCCAAGATGCCCTTTGGACTCTCAAATGCTAGAGCCACCTTTCAGAGAGCCATGGATATTGTCTTTAAGGATTTAATACATAAGATTATACTTATCTATCTAGATGACTTGACAATATTTTCCAAATCTGCCAATGATCACTTTGATCATTTAGAGCTTGTCTTCTAGAAGTGCCAAGAATTCAGGATTTCTCTGAACCTAAAGAAATGTGTGTTCGGAGTCCCCCAAGGGAAGCTATTGGGATATTTTGTCTCAAAGGAGGGCATTGCCATTGATCCTGAAAGAGTTAATGCAATCTGGGAGCTCCCGTTACCCATAAACATGAAGGGTGCAATCATTTTTAGGTAAGGTCAACTTCATCAGTCGATTCATTACAAATTTTGCAGGGATCGTTTGGTCAATTACCTTAATGCTTAAAAAGGATCAAATTTTCAAATGGATGGCAGAGGCCAGACAAGATTTTGAGCTTATAAAAGTGGTTATTTCTTTTGCCCCTGTATTAGTCAACCTGAACCTATCAAAAGATTTTATCATGTATGTTTTTGGTGGTGGCAATAGTATTGCCACTATTCTTATGCAGAAGGATGATGAGGATAAAAAGGAGTCTCTTGTTGCTTTCTACTCATGCACCTTAAAGGAGTATGAGGTAAAATGCAATTTTGTAGAAAAACGGGCCTTTTCTATTGTGAAAGGGCTTAAGAAGTTTTGACACTTGATATCATATAATAAGGTGATTATTTGTGTACCACATCCTAGTGTGTGGGAATATATCATGGAAGGAGAAATCATAGAGAAAAGAGCTAACTGGATTACCAAGATCCTAGAGTATGATATTGAGATCAGGCCTTTCAAAACTGTTAAGAGAAAAGGACTATGCGAGTACCTCACCGAGAACAATGAACTAATGATAGAGCTTCAAGCCTCAGAACCTGTGTTACTGAATGAAAAGAGCTCTGAGGGTGATTGGCTGGAGGATAGAATGAACTTCATGCAAACTGGAAGGTGTCCGACCAATCTCCCTTCTTTTACGAGGTGGTTCTATCGGTTGCAAAATAGTAGTTATGTTCTCCTAGAAGGGGTACTTTTCAAAATAAATTTTAATGGTGTCCTGCTAAGGTGTGTAAATGAAGAACAAGCCAAAAGAATATTAGATCAATACCACAATGGCCCAATTGGAGGACATTTTTTTGCAAGAACTACAACAATTAAAATTATATGTCCTGGTTATTTTTGGCCAACACTATTCAATGATTCATTTTCATTAGTAAAGTCTTGCAATGAATGTCAATTTTATGCCGGAAAGAGAAAGAATGCTACTATGCCATTAAGACCTATAGTAGTAGAAGAACCCTTTGCTCAGTGGGGTCTAGACTTCATTGAAATGATTAACCCTTTCTCTTCAGCTGGACATAACTAGATATTGATGGCAACTCACTACTTCACCAGATGGGCAGAAGCAGTGTCATTGAAGAATGCATTGGAAGTAGAGATTGTTAACTTCTTGGAGGATTTGGTAGCCAGATTTGGCCCGCCGAAAATAATTATTTATGACAATTCCAAAGATTTCATCGGCTCTAAGATGAGCCAATTTGCATTAAAATATGAATTTTCCTAAAAAACTCTTCTAACTATTATCCTTAGGGGAATGGCCTTGCAGATTCTACAAATAAAAACCTCATCAAGTTAATCAAGAAGATAGGCTCAAAACACCAGAGGGAGTGGCATAAAAATCTTTGAACGACATTATGGGAAGATCGTATCATGCCCAAGTAGATATTAAAGACATCTCCTTATGAGATGGTGTATGGAAAGGAGGCGTTGCTGCCTATTGCCATGGAAATCCCAACTCTCCAATTGCTGAAATCTATAGAGAGCAAGCAGAACGAAGCTATGGAGGTGCGTTTTTCTAAGTTGTTGGAAGTACAAGAGAAAAGAGAGCATGCTCTTGAAGCCATGAATAGCCGCCAGTAGGTGGTGAAGAAGTGGTTTGATAAAAAAAATGTTCGACCAAGAGCTGAAATGCAAGGAATTGGTGCTCAATTTCAATGAGCGTGGGGTGAAACCTGGCCAACACGAAAAGTTTGATAGTCTTTGGGAAGGGCCTTTTAAGATTGTTCAGTGCAAATAGTTTAACTCTTTCGAGTTAGAAGATATGGAAGGTAATGCCTTGGGTATTCCAGTTAATGGGATACACCTTAAAAAGTTTAACTAGTCTTGCTTATGCAGTGAGTTTGTAAATTATAAATATTTAATTATTTTTCTGCTTTAAGTTTTGGGTTTTCTCAGTGCTTTTTGAAACAACAACAAAATTGCAAAAAATTGAAATACATTGTAAATGAGCCAAGATATGAAAAACATAAGTATTATATTATTTTTGAGATATTTACATTACATACGATAAAGGCTAGTGGCCTTGTATCAAAATATACACGTATATCCACTAAGGAGCAGAGGCTGGAAAAAGAGAAAAAACAAAATTGGGGACTATCTTTCTTCTCAAAATCTCAAGCATTGGATGGACCAACAATGGCAGAAACCAATGGCACAAGATGAGGGAACACCATTCTTTCGAAGTCCTTGTACCACTGGAGGTTTCATAATGGTTTGATGTAATGTATATGCATGAGGAAAAAGTAGCCAACATGGACCTTGGCGCGATGCTCTTCGTGGGTCTCCGGCTCAAATTCGAATAGGAAGGGCCTAGTTGGCATGGGTCCTCCATGCAATAGTAGCCCACATAGGTTGCGAATAGAGGGGACCCCATGATCAAAGATGGCGGCCCGTACCACTTGCTCCAATCCTCTGAGGTAGCATCGAGGGAACACTCACTTGGTTAGCTTCAAGATTTTATGCTTGGAAACGCTAATGTCCAGAAGTGAGGCGACAAAGTGAGAACAGATGCTAGTGTTCACCCTATACTGATCCTCACATTCCATGCAGTCTCAGCTGAGTATCCATTTTATCACTTTCACATACAATAGGTTCTTGACCCCTGTCATACACTTCAAGCACCTACACCTAATTTTTCCTAAAAATTTTGCCTAGGTCTTTTTGCAAACCAACCTAATCGGCATCTCCATTATTGCTTACTACTCTAACTTAAGAAATTGCTAGGTTAACTAGGGCCTACTGAAGTGGAATTTTGAAGCTAATTATGATTAAAAAAGATGCTAGGGGGCTATTTATAGATTGAAGTCGGGGTTCACCTGACAAGGCAAGCTATAATTACATCAGAAGCTAATGGAGCTATTAGGCCTTGATAATTAGTGTCACAATGTGTGAGTTGATGTGAATGATTAGGTATAGCTACAACTTGCTTCGCTCAAGTTGTTGAATTAAAGAAAATGGGCTAGGTGTCTGAAGGAGGAGTTGTCATCCTCATAAAATCAAGGAAAATATTTTGGTAAAGCCATTGGGCGTTGTGCCCAAGTATAATCGGGAGATCAGTAAATGCAAGAGAATTTGTGAAGGATATGGCAGGGCTGTCTTGGTGTGTTGTCCAAGGAAAAATAGGCACCACCTCATGCGAATGTCATGTCTCTTAAATTTGAAGAGTATTTTGGTAGGTGGGCAATCTCCTCGCATGCTCAAAAAATCCGGAGATGCATTGGGAAACTAAATATTAAAGGCAGGAGCATACACTTGCCAAGCCGTTTTTCACGAAAACCAAAAAGTAGGTTTGGCATGCAAAAAGGGCATTTATGGTGAGAATTCATTAAAAGGTGAAAATGGCTAAGTTATTTGCAAAGAGAGAAAGGTTTTTCAAAAGCTAAGTCATTTGAAAAATTTGTGAAAGCCTCTTGTGAATATGAGGAGAAAAATGGTTGAAATTGTAGGAAGTTCAACACAGGTCTCAGCCCCTCAAAGCATTAATGAGCAAAAATTGATGGTGCCCTGCATGGACATATATAGCAAAGAGTCTTATGCCACCCTAGGCATCCCAACAAGGCCATCTTGGCCTTTTACCAATCAACTGGACCCAAAAATGCTTGCCACGGTTTCTCCTAGAAATTAGGCCTTAGTATTTGAAGATTGGGATAATGTTTTGGATCTTGAGTTGTCTTAGAATCCCAAAAGCCTAAGGGAGGCTGCTTGCAAAAAAATGAAGAAATTGTCAGATCCTTTCAACAAAAATCTATGGGACTATGGGCTTCCCCAGTACATGGTTCCCCTGGTGCATTATTGCCCAGAAATGGTGGCAGCATGTGCAGAAAAATTCAATCCTCAGACCAGAGTTATTAATGGGCCTAATTTGAGGGTAGTTATCAGCCCTCATGCCCTGAAAAATATGTTATGCATTTCATTCCCTCTACCCAAAAGTGTTGAAGATTTTGATATAAAGAGGATGCAAGAATTCTGGAGAACTTTCTGGATGGCGCAGTGGTTTTACCACATTGAGACTACTTAGCTGAGAGATGTCTCAGTGCCTCCCAAATTCCCAATTGCTTTGGTGCCTTGAAATCAGGGTCTACTTTCGTTGCTTCTATGTTGGCGTTGGTTTGTGGGTTGGATACAGACAAGGGATTTTTTGAATTCCAAATGAGTCTCAGCTTCATACTAAGGAAGAACAACTAGCCTCTGCTTATGGACTTCATAAATGTTATTGTGGATGGAATGATCGAGCAGCTGTGGGATTTTGAAGTTGGTTATAGATTCAGGTATTCTTCCTTCCTGGCCTACTTAATTTTGCATCAAAATCTTAACTATTTCCAACAATTCATAGCCCTGTCCATTTTCAATGAAAGTGGTGCTCAGAAGCTAGTGTTGACATGGACTCTCATCTTGTCGAAGACTTTTGATTATTACGCATTTTCAGATTCATTCCTAGCTCTTACCTTGCAGGCTTTGCATGGATCTGGAAGAGGCATGATAGTGCGTATGACGCCATGATAGAAGTCATGGTTGGGAGGCCTCTTGTTGCCTTGTGATTGGTTCTTTGGCACAAAATTCACTATGCTCTGTATGCGAGGCTTCATCCAAGAGCCTTTTCAGCTTCCACGTTTTCTTTCCAACAGAGTGTTGGCCTTGGAGGCATTGCAGCAACTGAGCAATATTGAGAATGATTATTGGGGAGGAAGACATTTGACTTCCTATTTGGTGTTGCCTGTCATGTTCGGCTCGGTCTTGCTAGTGAAGAAGAAGGGCCCGATGATTAACAAATTGGAGGTCTTATACTCTAAGTTGGGTAGTCTTGGACTAGTGACTAGCAATGACATATGGAAATATAACCTAGGAAACAATCTGTCAGAAATTGGAATAAAAATTCCACATGACCCCCGACCATTCTGGGACCCTCGGAGAAATTTCAACGAGGGAAATTTGAAACATTATGCAGGCCTTGAATATTTGCCTACTACTAAAAATCAACCACTGTGGTTAAAATTTTACCACATTGTGGGAAAGCCTAGAAAAAACCAAAAGATGAGCTCGTACCTGTGTAGCCAGTTGAATAAACTTGGATGGAATCTCGAAAGAATTAGGGACTTCTGGATATACTTGGATGGAATCTCGAAAGAATTAGGGACTTCTGGATATACAGGAAGGAGATAAAAGCAACAGGCGGCCTTTTTCAAGAGGTCGACTTGGATGAAAAATTTGATGACATATAGGTTCATGAGCACCCAGACAGCGAGAACTCTCCAAACGCTTCGATTTCAGAGTAGTACTATGAAAAGAGAGGAGTTGCCATGAAACTTGGTGAGGAGGTAACTCAGAGACCCCCTATTAATGAAAAGGAGCCAACACATGAAGAAGATGTTAGTAGACAACTTGCACAATAGGAGGGCTCTTCGAACACATAAATGTTAGAGCCTTCCAACTCCTCTAGATCGGGTAGGAAGAGGCAAAGGAGTTTTGGTCGTGGATGGAAGGTTATTGTGAACCTAGAAGATTCTTTGGAGGAGAAGTGGCCATGAATGAGAGATTCCGTAGAAGAGGAGGAGCAGCAACAAGAAGAAGCAGTTGTATCATTTGCAACTCTTCAGGAGCCTCAGGTATTATTCCCATCCTCTTCTCTCTCTACTATGTCTCTAGTCTCCTCTTCATCCGCTCTAGCTTTTTCATCTGCACTAGCTTTGTCTGTCGCTGGGTATCCTGAGTAGTCCATCCCTTTCCCTCCTAGTTTTCCATTTTCATCCTCTATTTTTTACTCCTTACCCAAAACACAATACGATGCCAGTCCTGAGCTTATCAGCCAATAGTTTTCATCCCCAAGGCTCGGCCTATCAGTAGATGCTTCCCCTACCTTTTCCCCTATCATTTTTTCATCATCTCCGAGTGGTCAGTACATCCCACCTTTTTCCCCACCCATTATCACAAGGCCTAGCAAATCCATTGATGCGCTCAACACACTATCTTTCCCACTAGCAGTCCCTCAGGAATTTCCTTTTATTGGTGTACTGGGTATCTCTTCCCATGAACATTTCTCATAGGTGGAGGAAAATAAGAGTGCCTGAGCCAACCAACTTCAAAAGATGAGACAAAAGGATGTGGGCAGGCAGGCAGAACCTCTCTTACAAACTATTTTCAACGAAAGTCAAAATTCGTTGATGTTTGCAAAGATCACTCCCAACATGATTAAGCCAGTAGGAGAAATGTTGTCGAGTGAATACTCTATCAATGCCATTGGGTTGGACTTGCAACAAGCTCATCCACAGGATAAGGTCGAGTTGATGGAGGAAACTCAAAAGATAGTAACCACCGATTACTTCAAGCTCAATCACCAAGCAAGGAAAAAGGAGGAGAAAATATCAGAGCTAAAGGGAAAGGTTGATATCTGGGTAAACAAGTAAAAAGCCCAGGAAAATGAGATAAATATCCTGTAAAAGGAGAGGAGCACTTTTGAAATAAAAATTGAGGAGCTTCAGGTTATGGGCACGAAGATTGTTCCGGTCCTACAAAATGAGGTTGAGCAGAGCTGAGTGAACGAAGAAAAACTCCATGTTGACATACTACAATTGAATGAAGGTATGAAGCAGCTCTGACAGAGCACAAGTAATGAAGTAAATGAATTGAATGTAGTTTTGGAGCCAGAAATTGAGAAGAGAAAGCAGGTTTAATTGGCCTTAGAAGAAAGAGAGAAAGAGATTTCCACTCTAAGAAGCCAAGTGTCCACATTGGATGGGAGCTTATTAGAGTTGAGGGCAGACCTGAACAACCAGGTTACAGAGTTAGAGCTTTTGAGAGCCCAACCTCCTGCACAATAGATGAGCTCATTGGAAATTGCCAAGTAGTTATACACGTCCTACTAGGATAAGGTCAAGGCATTATGCCTTACTTTGTAGCCCACCCTAATGTTTATGGCACAGGCAACTGACCTATGTAGAATCGTTAGTGAAACAATCTAGTAAGTGCAGGAGATGACTGTCGATAAGGTTCCAAAGGCCGGGCTTCTATTGGGAAAGTTGTATATAACTTCTGATGAGGCTCTGAGTGGCGTAGGTATTGTGGACTAGACAACAATGGCCATGGGCGTGAACATTTTTATTTTCATGCATGAGGTTGTCCAACACGTAGCAGAGTGTGGGATTAGATTGAAGCAGGTTACCAGCGACATGCGGGCAAAATTTTCCCGCTTAACTCAGCGAGGCCTCCCTTCACCCTTCATTGCTGATCAAGCGCTAGCAGGTGTCAAGCACATAATTGCAAGGATCGAAGAGAAGAAGTAGGACCTTTCTATTTTCCAATCCTTTGATTTGTCCCAACCACCAAGAATATTGAAGGTATCGTGCATCAACTAGCACAACTCTTTTTCCAGCTTGATTTGGTGGTGAAGGTATCTGGCAGATTGCCTTTTAAGGTAATAATCGATCTCAAATTGGTGCATGAAAATCTATGAGCCCTCTCTGCACCATCAAATGAGGTATGGACCAGTCTCCAAGTTGCCCTCTCAGGGTTGTGAGCGATAATGGGATGTTGAACCAAGGTTTCTGGGGTTCTTCATTCTGTAGGCAAAATGTCCCTGTGAGTCGCCAAACCGTTTCACAAAAAACTGCTGACCTTCGTCGCTATTATTTTTCCTTCATGGCTACAACTTATCTTTTATTGCTCGCAACCTTCGGTGTTTGCCACATGGCCTCCTAACGGATATTTTCGCTATTCCGTATCGTTTCATTTTTGTCGAGTTCCTTGTGCGTGACACGTGGCTTTCTCTGGCTGCTTTGTGAGCTGGGTCCACCATGCAGTCACTATCAATCGATGTCACCCATGTGGCTTCCTCTCAAATTTTTTTTCTGGATGCCCCTTATTCTTTTTGCTGGGCTCTGTTTGCTCAACGCGTGGCATATTTTTGTGCGTCGTTTTTCTGGGAGTTGCTACCTACATCGATTTTTCTCACTTGATGTCGTATTTTCATCTTCGGTGCAACGTGTTCATTTCTTCTATTGCATGGCCTTCTATTCTCTGCAACGGCTTTGGTGGCACACTACCGAGTGATCTTTCAAATCAATGGTGGCTCAAGAAGACCTGAGGTGTCAATGTTTGATCAAGGTGTCTTTATCTGTGGTTTTCAGGCAGTGGGCAGGCCTATATGAATGGCCCTGCTTCTCTTTGATTAGGTTGTTGATTCAATAGATAGAAAAGCTTCCCAAACATTGGGAATAGCCCCTATAATATTTTATTGAACTTGAAGTTCGCAAACTGTGCCAATCAATTCGACCTTTCTTCTTTTCATGCATTTGATAAGACTGTTAGATTGTGCTATTATTTTCCTATGATATATGAATGTTTGTTCTTCAACTTTTGTAATCTTTTATAGATTAATAGATAAAAATCATGTTTTTGACTCCTCTGTGTTGGCCAAAGTTGTACTTGATTATGTTATGCAATTAAGAGGTGTTCTTATGTTTTCAAGTGCTTTTGAGAAAAATTATCTAAATAAACAACATTTAGTGGTTCGAGCCTTTGCATCCAACATTGTGCTCAGGTAATATCATTTATGATTTGGTGCATCGACCTTTAGCTTAGATTTAATATTCTCAATTATCTTCCTAACATTTTACCTGCCCCACTAAAATGAAGAGACGACTTCAGTAAAACCCGGAGATCACTTAGTTATGCACATAATGTCCCCCAACAACTAAATTTCCCATGAGACTGCTGCTACCTGCAAAATCTTGTGTTAATAGTATTCAAAAGTCATGCATTAAAGGGTTTGTTTTTGAGCCAATCTAGTCTGTTCTTCATAATTTTTAGAGGTGTGCATCAAGATTGGAGAAAGTTATGAGTTTTTGAGTTCTTATAGTTATTTTGTTACTATAGCAGGTGTTTCTTGAAGAAGATAATGTAATTCTAGTAAATTGAGTTGTTGTGTATGCTCCTAAGATGATCGTTGATGGTTCTAGATCATTCTCTATCATTGTTGTACATCTGAATTGATCGGTGTGCTCGTGATCAAATATTTTTCTTTCGTGTGTTCAAGTTTTCATGTTCTTGGCCGACATGGTGTTTGTAGCGTGTTGCGGATCCCTGTGGATTAATTTTTGAATGCTTGGTGTTTTTGAGGATGTTGATTTAGGTCTTCATTATGTTGTGATTGACTTAGGTTGGTACGCATTCAGATTTATTCATGAATTGGGTTGACAGTTTGTAATTCATTTATTATTTATTTGTGGCCGATAGAGTTGTTGATGTAATTCCATGTAGTAGATATATAAGAGCGATTGTTTCCTCATTTTGGAGTGTTCTCAATGAATTTATGTGAAGTGTGTGCGAGATATGTGTGAATAAATATCAAATCATTCGATTATATAGCAAAGTGTGAAGAAGTGTTTCTATGCTTAACCAAAACTATCATCAGGCTTTTGAAGAAGCTAATTTCTCACTTCAACCTCATCAGATGGATTAATTTGATTGTTTTATGTAAGGCATTTTGCCTTCCCTTCTGAGTAGTGATCTCTAGACAGTGTGCCTAAATGCATGTGCATTCCTCATTCATTTCTTTTATACTTTTAATAGGGCATAAATTGTGGATTAACCTCCACCGTTTTTTTTTCGCTAACAAGGTTTCGACGCAAAAATCTTGGTGTTGTGTGTTTCTGATGTGTTGTTGATTCATGCTTTCACTGTTAATTATCAGATATAAGATTAAAGGTTGATAAAGGTTAAATAAGTTTAAATTTTATAACAACTAATTCACCCCCCCCCCCTCTCAGTTGTCTATCCTTGTTTTGCCAACACAACCCTCATGACATGAATCCATGGGTGACCTAGGAGAAGATCTTAAGGTAAGTCTAGATTCAAGACATAGAACATTGTGTTCTAAGTGGTGGGGAAAACCCTTATGGGAAGTGTGATTAATCCTTTAGATGAGCACTCAACATCATCATAAGCCTTGATAACAATTATCTTAGATCAATATATGCAAACCTCAAAGAATTTCAATATTGTAACCAGGTTTTGGGTACATATGTTCATACCTTCTCCACCTTCTACCAAGAATCATCTGATTTTATGTTTATTAATGTAGACTTCAAGGTGTAGAGGATCATTATGATTTGGCTTTTGTGTGGAAATATCTTGTTTGAAAAAAAGTGACATGTTGTGGTGTATCTAGGTATCCAACCATGGTCTGATATTGGTTGGCATTTAGGTTAGAGGGTACAAATTTATCTTGCAAGGCTTTGTCCAGAATGTCCCTATGCTCTGGGGAAATGCAAAGTAGTTCAAGAATGGATATCTCTGTGGGCATCTTTTGTAGATGATCTAGGAGGTTGTATTGAATTTTTAGTTGTAGGTTAGAGGCAACCCCTTGGAGGGTCACCTTAGCTCTGCAGGTGGTAACAAAACATTCTAAATTTTTGTTAATGGTGATTCTAGAAACATGAAATTATCAAGGGATTGAATGTGATTAATGTTATAATCATGCACATCATAAATATAATTAACATTGTTATTATTCCCTAAACTAGAAGCCTTCCCTTTCCCATGGTCTTGCAAGGGAGTTTTGAATATGGTGGAATCTACATTGGTTTTACCTTGTGAATTATCCATTGATATATATCCTTGTTCAATGAGATCTTGAATGAGGTTCTTGAGTGTCCAACATGATGAGGTTTTGTGTCCTTTTCCATGATGATATTCACAAAATTCATTTGCATTCCACCAATTAGGTTTGACCAATGTTGGTTCATATTTTTTAATGTCAAGAAGTTGAATCATGTTTGATTGTAAACTTTTCTTCAAAATTGACTCAATGGGTTCCCATAAGGGTGTGTATGTTCTCTTAGTGTATAGAGGTCCTTTACATTGTTGATTGTTTTGAATTGAATTCAATGTTTGATCATGGCTAGGTGTTGGTGTTTTTGATGTGGATGAACCCTTAAGATGAAGGGTAGGGTGACCTTGATTCACCACTTTAGCATCCATGACTCCATCATTGGTAACATTCTTTTTTCGAGACCAAAATTTTCCTTTGTCACTAGGAGCGTTTGAGGGTTCTTTGAAAATATTTACTAGTCCTTTTTCCACAAGAGCTTTCTCAATAAAGACCCCTTTTTCAATGATATCTTCAAAGGTAGTGCAACATTGAATTTTAAGTTGGATCATTAGTTCTATGTTTAGCCTATCTATGAAAATGGTGACCAATTTTTTCTCAGGTATATGATAGGGACATCTATTAGCCATGTTGTACCATCTTTGATAGAATGATGTGAGTGATTCCCCCTCTTTTTGCTTTATTATACACAATATTGCTAGGGTCATGTCACTTTTTATGTTGTAAGAAAAGTGTTTAATGAATCTATTAGCTAATTCACCCCATTTTTTGTATCATAGGAGGAAGGTGTGCAAACCATTCAAGAGTCATGCCCAAAAGGCTTCGTGGAAATAGTTTCATCAAATAAGTGGGATCCTAAGAAATTTCCATACATGTCATGTTAAATTATCATATATGTTCCACTAGATCCCCTTTCCCTTTGTACTTGTTAAAGATTGGAGCGGTGAAATGTGAGGGGAAAGGTGGCATGTATAGGTTTTTGTTGAAAGGGTAAGGACACAATTCCTCCATAGAATTTGTCTTCTTAGTTTTCCTCAATTGTATGTTTTCCATTTTTTGTTGTATTGGTTGCATCTATTGTATGAAGGTGTCCATGGGGGATGGTTTCATGTTGGTTTGTCCTTGCATAATGGGATCACCATTAATGTTAGGAGTGTTGAGGTGATTATACGATGGATTTGGCACCAATGTATGGTTTGAGTTGACATTTTGTTGCAATGGATTTGGATTAACTTGTTGACAAAGGGGTTTAAATGTGGCATTGGTGTTGATTTTATTTTAAGGTATGAAATTGGTGTTTAGTGTGACATGTTGTGATGGAAGTGGGTTGGTATTCAAATTTGTTACAAAGGTCATGTTGGTATTAGGTATAGCATTGATTATTTGTGTCGGCACCCTAGAGGTGACAATATAAATTCTTCTTATTTTGTTTGGAGGATTTTGACTTGCATTGATTACTTGGGTGTATTGTTTTGTGTGCCAAAGGGAATTCAAATGTCACACCCATGGGATTAGAAGATGAGCTACCAAATGTAAATTTTGATCCTTGGGACATAGTATGTGTTCTCTTAGCTCTAAATATTGGTGGATTAGGAATATGTGTAGTTGTTCCAATGTGTGTTGTGGCCCCGAGGGGTAGGCTAGTGAACATTTGTTGTGAAATGGGTTGACCTTGTGTGAATATGTTTTGATTAGGACTTTAGGTTTTTTATTGTGTTACTCCCTCTACAATTGTGGAAGTTTTGAAGTCAAAGGAGAGTTTAGCACCTTTCTTAGCAAGTGCGAGAAAGAGTTTATTAGGGTCTACACTAAGAAGCTCATCCACAATTCGTATTATTCTTGGGTCTTGAGAGGCATGTTCAATTTCTTCAAAGGTTAAGCATCTGTTGACATCAATTAACATGAGATTGGAAAATGGATTTGAATTTGACCCAAGGTTTATCTCACTTGTAGGACTAAAAAGGGGATCACTTGAAGAGTCCACGTCCTTTAATTTTCCTCATGAACTTGTTTGAACCATATAAGACTTGCAACCTAAAGATTGATAATGAAAAGGTGATAATGCAAGGTGAGATATGAGGATGCCAAATGTTAATGCACCTTAGACTAAATTTTTAGAATGAAAATGATGATAATGACCCTATGATGAAAGGATATGGTATGCAATGAGACCAAATGATATTATGACTAAGGTTTATGATATGAAATTAAGATTAAGGTATGCCAAATGAAACTAAGGAAATGCACCTTTATAACTAAGAAAAAGGATGCTAACCAAACTATGGTAGACCAAGGTAACCAACTAGAATGTCAAGACCTTAGAAGATTAATGTTGAAAGGATGATTGATTTGACAAGATGAGTCTAAACTAAGACGTAAGTTTGAGACCCAATGATGGTTGACAATTGATTGATAAAAAGGTAAGGTCAATAACAATCTAGAAATGTTACCATGGACTGATCAAAGAAATGGTAGGCCTCCTAATTTAAAATTTGAAGGGTTCCTAAATCTAAAGAATGATCTAAGACCAAATATTCAATGCAAGGTAGGCAATGAAATCTAACTAAGAAAACCTAGATGAATGTGATGAAATGGATTGGTTAACTCAACAAGTTTGTAATTAGAATGTAAGGTCACTATCAAAATGTGATAAGGACTGTGATTGGAAAATGATTTCTTTGAAATTTTGTGATTTTGCAATTGCGGCTCACTGTATCATAAATGCGGTGCATAATTTTATAATTATGGTTCATAGTTATGATTTATTGTTTAATGTTTGTAGTTTACTATCTAACAATTGAAGTTCACGGTTTTTTTTCCTAAAATTTGATTTTTTTGAATGATTTTTTGTTTTGGGTAATTTTGAAATGTGATTGCAAACATAGAAAATAATATGAAAGTAGATTTTTGGATGTTGAATTGTCAAATCCCTATGTGAATATGTGTATTTTTGAGGTTTATTCACCCTAATTTACACTGGTATAGCACAATTGAAAACACATCAAGCACTTCCTATCCCTAAGGTCAATGACCAATGGCAACACTTTTAGGCCCACAACTTAGAATCTCCTTCAACGCAAGTGTAGGGACACCTTTAGGAGTGTATTCACTCTTGTATTTGTGAGAGATGATAGCTAGAGGCCTCTAGGATTGGAAGGATGACCCAATCACCCTCTCCTCAAAAAGCTACAAGTAAAAAAGTATCTTATACTAGAAGCTGGGGATTTTTGTCTCATCTCAAGGGGTCCTCATGGTGAGTAACTTTGAGGCGTGATGCACATCCCTTGCACTAAAAGTGACACCAAATAATCTCAATCAAATGGTTGGGTATGTGCAAGATCATGATGGACCAAAAAGTGGCGATATGTAAGTAATATGATGGCCCATGTGGCTGACGACTTTTTTCTTACCCAAAATTGATGAAACAAAAAGGGTTTTTCAAGGGGATTCTCATCTTTCCACCAATATAAATTATGCTTTACTTTGAATTTAATAAATTATTATTATTCATTTTCTATTTGAATTATGACTAAAGTCCTAATTGATAGGTTGATTGAAAAAAGTTTATAGCTTTCAAACGATATCATATTTTTTGGATTTGAAACATGTGTCACATTCTATGCTTTGCATACTATAGGATTAAAAAAAATATATATATGAATTTCATGAAGTTTTGACCAAGTTAAGGTGGTTAGACACATGATTTTTTATATATTTTAAAAGTTGTAATAAAAAATTCATAATTAATTATTTACTTGGAAAAAAATTACAAAAAAAGATGCATCACATTGGGACATGAGTCCTCTAATTATATCTAAAATATTATTAAAAAATATTATCATTTTATTGTGGTTAGGGTGGTCAGAAAGACACCATCTTCTTATTTTTTCCCTAAAATTTAAGTACTACTGCATTGAAATTTCAAATTTTCACTGAATAGATTTTTTTATTTTTTAAATAAGCCTACTAGTTTAGAAACTACATTCAATTTTCTATAGATTCTATTCTTACATATTTTTGAAATAATATAGATAAATTATTCAATTTTTTACATCAAGTTGCTTAACTCTGATTTTTCTGAAATTTTATTGCCACTTAAGGGCTTGTTTTTTCCATGATGATCCTGCACATACCCGGTTGGCTACTAAGAAGGTTTCTAGTCACAAATCAGGGGTTTGATTCCTTGTGAGCATCTAGTAATCCACTTAAGGCTTTAACGAACCCTACTAGGGTACATCAAAATACCACACATAAATGTGAGTACTTCCCCCTTTAAGTTTGGCATTGTACGACAAAGGCTAATGCTAGTTAGGACTTGATTTTTGTCTTATCCCTTTTATATAGCAGCCCGAGGGGAAAACCACTTTGGGTCACCAATGATTTCTCTATTAGGATGTGTCTCAATTGGATGGCACTTCTAAAAAATAAAAGTAAGATGTAGTGATTTCTCTTACACCCAAGATTTCACAAAGTGCAAGGGGAGATGATACTTTCACTACACCCTATGGGTTCTATAACAATGAAGTGTGTAAGTGCACCAATCACAAAATAAAATGGTTCATTTTAACCCCAAAATTAAATGTTCCTAACTTAATAAAATTGAAGACACTAAAAAAGAGAGCCCTGCAAAACCACAAGTCAATAGTTTTGAAAAGAAAGTCTTCAATTGTCATACAAACAAACAAATTAGTAGTTTTGAGAACTTGGTATTCTCCAAACCGTAAGCCACACACTAAAAACAGAAGATTAGTAACACCAAAATTCCTAACCTAATGCAAACCAAAAGAAAAAACAAAGAAGACCCAAAATTGATTTTTTTTACCTTAATAGGAGAATCCATTGTTTTGGTTAACGTATGTGTCACAAAGATGTAGTTCAAGATATGGTGACTATGATTCAATAAATTGTGAGTATAGTGTTTGGATTCATGGATGTGGCTCACTGTGTGTCAAATGTGTCATTCTAGTTTTTAGTAGTTACGTCGTAGGAACTTACAAATGCATCATTATTCAATTTTTCATCACTCTGCCAATGATTGTGGCTCACTATCTTGCAATTGCGGATCATGAACCTACAAAACAACAAAGAAAATAAGAACATGGATTTTTATGAAATTTTTTAGATTCACGTCGGGTTCACCAATGTAAGGAAGGGGAAATTTTGAAATAAGAATGGAAAATATCAAGTAGCAACCACTCTACCTGTTACATCCCTAACTTTAACCATGTTTTACTTTTTACTTTTGAAGTAATTACTAGATGATTACGCATGATTCAATGATTTGATGTTTAGTAAAAATGTTTGGAAAACTCAATGTTTTCATGAGTTATGTTTATTTGAATATAATTGATATGTGTTTATAAGTTTTCAAGATGTTAGGATTTCATAAGGATTATGAAATGATTATCGATACACTAATTTTGAGTTGGTGCTTGCAAGTTGCATTCATGGAACAGGTTTTTGCCCCTTTGAGAAAGTGAGGGAGAGCATCATCGGAGAGAAGGGAATAGATATAAGGAAAAGAAAAGGTTATCGCCATCTTAGGTCTAGTGTTGGTGTATATATGTTCTTTTTCATATATAAATGTGTATAAAATACAAAGAGAGTAGTATATTTACTTTTCCTTTTCTTTATCTGATATATATATTAATGAGTGATAATGAATAATGTTATCTTAATGTCGCATGTGGAAAAAGTGTGATGAGAGGTGGATGGGGGTCAAATTATATTTGAATTGCTCAACTCGTTAATGAGGAGCTTAATAGAATACTATGGTAGTAAGTATATATATAAATATATACATTTACTAATGTCTAAATATCCAATGTAAAGCCTTTTAGTGACTTCATAATATTTGAAGGTGAAAGAAGTTTCAATTCAATGGAAATGCTTTTGAAAAGCTATTACAAGGCCACGATATAATGCTTGAGGGTGGTGCATGCTTAAGCCATGTGCAAGTCAACTGTTACCATGATTGGCATCGTGGCTATCTCCGTAACTTGTGGAAGTGATAAATGATTGCTTTTAACCATTCCAAAACTAATTTTGAATTGTTTCTTGCTCGGGTATTATGGAGGATGTATTTGAACTCAAAGAATATGTGTTATCCGGGGAAGATCAGTTGGAGGACAACCTTAACCACTTTTGTAATGGAGTTATCTCTATTGGTGTGAAAACCCGAGGAAGGTGGCGAAATCTTGTGACCATTTTGTAATACATTTCTTACCTCTTTATGGTTGTGTTTTTCTCACACACATGGAGGCGGCATAACCAACCTTCTTTAACTATTTCTTGCGAACAGATAAAGGGGAGAAAAGAGAGGATGTTTTGGGGAGGACTGCCTCCTCTATGACTTGTGTCGATGGGGAATCGATAGTACCGTGTTTGAACGAGAGCAAGTTCAAAGTATCAGGAATCATGGCACATAATCCATCCATTACCATTCTGAAGCCACAAAATGACAAGAGGGAATACAAGAGCTTGCTCCTTACCAATTCTCTACAGGTTCTCCTCATCAGTGATCTGGATACTGGTAAAAGCACATGTTGTTTTATGCGAGAGAAAAATACCCCTTGGAGGATAGTTATACACAATATCTCATAGAGGTTCTATTATATACGCATTTAACTGAAGTATTCAATGAGACACAGTTTCCAAAGGTTGAAGTTGACCAGTATAAAAGTATTTCTTTTTATACCATGAGTATCCTCAAACCTAACACCAATGTCAAGCAAAGAATGGATGATATTATTTTCTTGTATAGGAGTATTACCAAACTCATGACATTGAGATCATTTCCTCATTCGTGGGGTAACAACATCTCTATAGACTAATGGGAAGCGACGTGCTAGTTCTATGATTTTGTGAAGAAATTCCAAGAATGGCAACTTAAGCTGCTAAGAGATTCCTACAAAACTTTGACCCTTGATTACTCTCAAGAAGGATTAGAAGAGGTCATAAATCTATTTATTTCTACCAGCTTGGAGAAGCATCGTCAGTAAGGAGTGCAGAATAGCACCATTTATACAGGCATGATTTTCTCTGTCCTTAACTTATTACACTCTTGCAAATAAAGAGTTTATTATGGGGGTATATCTTAACAAGTTTTTATTACAAGAAAGGAAGGATGAATCTATATATTTCTTTATTAGTTTGTTGAACATGCATCCTTAAAAGGAAAACGGTACAAGTTCTAGAGAATGGAAAGACCAAATCAGTATACCCTTAAAAGAGAAATATAAAGTTAAATGGAATATCTAAGATGAAGAATAGGATAGCTCAATAGAGGCATTCTTGCTTTTAGAAGCATATCTTTTCTATTTATTTGATTGGAAGGTTCAGTGAAGATAATCACCTTTTGATATTGAAGCAACAATGTTGCATTATGGATATAGAATTCCTTATACAAAATTATGTTTTGCATGTCATTTTTGTAAAAAAAATCTAGGAGAATAGGTGATCCAGGGATGTGGAAATTTAGATAGCCTTTCAATTAACCATTATTACTTATGATATGTTGTCTCAGGAGAGAGAGTAAACTAGGCAATGCAAAGATATAGATCTCATAGTTCGTGATCAATAGAACTTATTTTAGTGCCAAGTGCACAAAAGACATAGATAGCCCAAGATTGGGTATCACTAGAATGATTTACCTTAGGATAGGGCATAAGGAGAGATTCGTAATTCAATTCCATATGGTGGTGGTAAACTATTATGGTCAATAAAGGTTTATGGGACAAGGAAGTTATTTATGAGTTCATAACTTATCCTATGTTGAAAGTCAGTAGGCTCAAGTAGACCAAGGGGTCAAAAGTAGATTATTATCTTCTATAACCAACCTTTTGAGTTGAAAGATTATCTTAGGTCAAACAAATAATATAAAATGATAGTATTCTTTTAGATATCAAATTGGTGAGGAATTACGTCGAACACTATGCTTATTCATGTTACAAAAGACTAGAAGCATTTTGTTTGTACGTTTTGATACGATTATGTTATTACCTTTGGGTAAACAAGGAAGTTGTTATTTCCATGAATTGGGATAAGGGAAGCTATACTTGGGTTTTGAAAATGAAGGTATAGGAAATCTATAACCCTTATGTCGGATATGACGTTGAATATAAATGAATATATGTTGATTGACAGCAAAAAGTCAAGAAAAACATAGATCAAGACAAGAAGTCTTTATAATAGCTTAAGAGACCCCATGGTAATGTCGAAACTTGGTTTAATGCACTAAAGATATTGGTATGTGAATCTAGAGAGTAAAATGACAGGAAGTCGTAAATCCTAGATATTGCAAGAATGTAATAAGGGATTTTTAATATAGGTTGAAAGACTTAAATCTTTACATTGCATGTATATCCTAGATGAAGGATTAGTTCTAAGTCAAATGGGCTAGAATGGATTTCTGTATAGACTAGTTTGTGTCTAAAGTACCAAGTAAAGTAAGTAAAACTATAGGAAGAGATAAAATCTAAGATGAGTCGGAGGTGTCTGTCTAGATGGCATGACCAATCAGAATGAGCATACTTAGCTAGAAGGGATCTAGAGTTGTATGGTCAAATGAGTTTTGTAGGACACATCACCAAGACTCAGATGGTGAAACTTGTAGATCCTTATATCTATAGCCTTCGAGAAGGGACGGGTTTCTTCGGTAGAAGAAACACAGGAGACCAGTAGGTCTTTGGTTGGGAGGAAAAACACTCAGATGATGCTCTCCCTCTATAGTAGAAGACTCATCGAGGCTCATGAAGATAGTTAACCAAATTCTAGATGCAGTGAACTCCATGGTATGGCTTCTGATAGTCAAATTTATGAGGTAAAATTATTCTTTTGTCAATTGTATTTTATGCAATATAACAAAAAAGTGTAAGAACTTCTCTTTGATTCTAGTTGTGAATATATATGATTTCATGTTCGAAATTAACTAGAAATGTTGTACTCAATTTCTTGTGCTTATGCAAATGTTATCATAAAAAATTTAAAAAAATTCTCTCTCATGTTTACTAAGTTCATTTACCCTCTAGTAAATACTTGAGTTTACTCGAGTATTAAGAGGAGAGATGTTACACTACCTAGAATCTAAGCCAAGAATCCCAAATCCAAGACAAGAAAGTACAAATAGCATAAGGAAATCAATGAAAACAAATTTAAACTAAACTCCCCATGCTAAACTTGATTATCTTCCTTTGTTCTCCTCCATTCTTCTCAAGTTGCAAGCCTTCCCTCTGATTTTGGTGTGTCCAAGTACGTGCAAGTGACAATGAGTGATAGCAAGAATTTTAGAGAATGTAGTTGTAAAACCAAAATGAAGGAGATGGATCTCTTTTATAAAAAATCTTCTCAAATGGATGAATGAGATAGGAAGTCTAGAAGATGCTAAGATCAATGGTTGAGGTTTCATGCACCACATAGTAGTGGGGTTAGGGATGGCTAAGGATAGATGGTCAATATTGAAAGAAGACCAGAAGGAATCAATAGTTGAAATTCAAAAGAGGAAGTGGAGGGAATGTGGAGACATCAAATAATATTTTTTTTGAAGAAGGGAATCTTGAAAATTAAATAATATTATTATTTAATTTGGGAGAGGATGTGGAGGAATAAATAATAATAAATGATTATTTATTTATGGAGAAAGAGGTACAATGGAATTTAATTAAAATGATTATCATTTGACCATATAATTAATTATGGAGGAAATGGAATAAGAGATATGAAGTAATTTAATTAGATTAATTATTTAAAAATGGAGAGAAGAGGTTAAATGAATAGCCAAGCAATTAAAAGTATTATTTAACTATAAATGAATAGAAAAGGATGAATAATTAAATAAATGAGAATTTATTTAATTATAAAAATAAATAAGATGTTATAAAATTGTTCGCAAACCAGACATTTTTAAATGTCTATGTAATGCCTTACCACACAAATCCCATGGGACACAACTACGACATTAACATAATATATATATATATATATATATATATATATACATATATTTGAAACCAACAATTACATTTAACCAATTAAACAACCTAAATATAACATAAAGAATTAACCTAGCCCCATGGGGTAACATGGCACACTACTTGAATGAACCCAAACTAACTAAAATGATAAATGATACAAAACTTAATGAGTAAAGGAAGTATGAATAAACCATAATAAATAAATGGAATTCATTCAACAAAAACAAGATAGATAATTAAAAACATAATTAACATATTATTACATTCAACTTCAGAGTTCAGGGTAACATTCAAAGAGTTGAATACATAAGAGGTAAAATCTTCTTCGTGAGCTCTAAGATCACTGCAGCTGCAGCCGCGCCATGAGCACCACCTGGGGACCCAATGGGTGCATTGCATGTTTCCACCCGACCTTGTGAACCTGAAGGAACACCCCCCGTGCAAGGAGCCGACAAGAAAGGACCCTCATCCACAAAGTCAGAACACAAATGACTAACACCAAAATACTCAAGACCACAAAACAACATAACAACAACAACGATGAAAACTCCAAAGGCAACAAGAACAAGGGAAAAACAATGGGCATAGTGGGAGAGTGTCATCGCATGGCCTTACATGGATTAACTAGACTACCTAACACTAGGAGCCACCTCCATCTATGGTTAACCAAACAACCTATCTCAAGGCACCGCCCCATAGGGTGACTCATATAGAGCCAATTACCTTTTGTGGAGACAAGGCAGTGACCTTATCAACCAAGTCTTCCCACCTATCCTTAGCCTTTGAGAGCACTAACAACAGGGGTGAGGTGCATGTTTTAGTTTTTTTATGTTTTAACTAACTCAACCCATTAGATACATTAATTAGGTTATCACTTATTTAAGGGATCTCTTTCATGGATGACCTCTTGTATACTGGTCCCAAGAAGAGCCACTCTCCCCTACGGTTACCAAAAAACACTGTTAATTAAAGGGATGTACCTCATCACTCAAACACATAACAAAACACATGAGACATGACCATCTCATGAATGCATAATGTATCAAAACCCACGAATCAAGGAGGTACCACCCATGCAGACAACTTCAAGATCAATAGATAAATACAACAACGAAATGCCCAAACGTACAATTTCCCCTAGCCTCTGGAAGTTAATAAAAATCTACCCAAGGACCAATAAATGAGCATAAATCATGGATTCCCATGACTTAAATTCAACATAAAAGAAAATAACCAACCTAGGAATGAAACCTCATTTGACTCTACTTTAGAACAAATAGAACATCAACGAAAAATCCCATTCACCCAATATACGCATTCAAAAGGGATAATTTTTTTTCTAAATAATATACTGACAAAGTTTATCAACTTCATACAAAATCAACCATAATAACCAAAAAATCAAAGTCAACCAATATTACATCAAGATTGCACATCCTTAAGCAATAACACAACAACCATATACTCAACCTAAAGATAGAAAAATAAATCAACATAAAATATTTTACTCACTCAATCAAATTAAAGATTGGGTGACATTATTTCAAGGTGACTCCATTATCAAAACACATTCATTTCGAAACCCAAGAATTAATATTCCAATAATCACATAGCACTACAATGGCTCTATCATAATTGCCTAGTTCACATGACAATTTTTAAAGACATAGACATAAAAGTAAAAGAATCTAATACCTATTTACTAATTAATCACAAAGAGGAATCTAAATTCAAGAGTATCATGTAATTCATGTACATAATTAAAACAATGTCTTTTCTTTCTACTTAGTTTCCAACTCACTTATCAAATCTTCCAATAGCTAAATATGGCACCATAAAATTAATCCCTTATTCATTAATAAATCAAAGGAGAGCTAACCAATCATTTACCTTAGCCTTAATCAATTAAGCAAATTAACCTATCTATTATAATGAACCCTAATTCTCAAATACATATATATAAAGTTATTTAATAATGAAAGTAAACAATATTAAAAAGGTAATCTCACTCATAACTAATCCCACATCCTTCTTTTAATTAATTATAAGTAACCCATTTCGCTATTCATCTTGTTACTTGTTTATAAGTATTTTAACAATAATTCCAATTACTATACTTCATAATATTAAAATATAAATGAATAGTAGGAATTTAATGAGATAATTATAATGGTGGTAGATATACTTCATAAATGGATATAAAGACAACTATATCATCTATCAATCATATATTTTGTAACTAATATACCATAATTAATCTTCATTCTTAAATTAATCGATAACAAATTAATTCACATGTAAGAAAGTGAACTCATTTTAAATTCTAAATTGAACACTACAATAAATTCCATATTCTTACAACCACTTTGCCTCCTAAATTCAATCCTTTTAAACTAACGTATGATTAACATTTGCTATAAAATATTGAAACTCCCAAATAATAACTACTAAAGATGATTCCCAACATGCAAATGAACATCAGCCTCTAATTAGGTTATTTACCATGCAAGTAATTCCAGCTATTATTTACAAACCAATATTGTACTTAGTAAGTGGGTATTATACTATTGATTGGCATGGTTGTATTTTGTTAATTGTTTTAATGTATTGTTTAATGAGTTTATATTTACTTGATGATAAAGAAAATACTTTTTAAATCTAACTACTTAACAACTATTGATTCAACACTTCTTTAAACCTTGCAGATAAATATCCACTAGAAATATATAAACTCTATACTAAACAATAAAACTAGTTAACCATCAGTATCACAAACAACTATCAAATATTGATAGATAACCATGCAATATCAACCGAACACCAATGGGATAAATATTTTAAGATAGATGAGAGCATAACTAAACTTGCATAAGTACTCAATATAAGCACTATTAAAATCACAAGGTATTTTGGGAAGAATAAAGGTAACTCTACCACGAGTTCACGGGATTGATCATATCAAGGACCAAAATTCAAAAGGAAATTGGATAACAAAGCTAGGGATCAATGGCCTCCCATTTCAGCCATAGTGAATATACAAGAAGTTAAAAACCACCTAAAAAGGTAGTATGATATGCATACATATATATTCCAAAAAGATAGAGAATATACAAGAGTCATGAATGTAATCCTCTTAACAACAAGGCATGTTTTATGGGCGTTCTTCAAGGACAATGAAGTCAGAAAAAGTGATCAGCAGTCTGTTTTGGCTTGATAAGATTCTCATTTTTTTCCTAATATACCTATATGACATTGCAGAATATGCACAAGTTAGGTTTTGCAAGGAAGAGCTCAAAATATTTGAATTAAAGAAGCGCTCTAGATTACATCCTAACATTGTGAGCTTTGCTTGGAATCTAGGTGCACACAGTCACGCAGGTTTAGAGGACACGGGTTGCACATTCTCACACAACAGTAACCCTTATTGCATTACATATGTAGTTGATCTTTATAAGCGCATGGTTGACCTTCTTGCTGCGCTGGATATCAAGGGGAAAAACTACGGTGCCATTTAGACCTATGGTGTCTTTGGATCAAACAAGAATATAGGCTAAGTATGCAAACTGAGAAATCTTTGCATGCATGGAATAAAATGCATGAGAAATAGAGAAAACTCCCCCCAGTTTGAACAAATAAAAGATATCAATTCACAGGACTGATTAGCTATTAGACAAAATAATAACGTAAATCATAAGACAAATACCTCAACCTGAAGATGGTGTTCTTGCAGCGACTTGGCATAACTCCTTCACACTTTATTGTTGAGGAGTAGCATCGTTTATCTTTATCTATGATCTGTTTTCCAGACCGCCTCTACTTCATCTTTAAATCCGATGCAAGAGAAATCATTCTAAGGGATGCGAATCATATCCATTCTTTGAATGGGAACGTCGCTCTTGAGGAGAATATATATGATGCTAGATTTTTACAAACTGAGAAATGGGCTTGCACTTATTATGATGCACACTGATGGACTTTCATGCAAAAAAATGTGGGAGCATGGACAAGGCACATGAGCCGATTGACCAAACGCCTCAAGAAAAGTTATCTTCTGAAATGCAATGCTTGCAAGATGTGCGCATAGAGGATCGATGGAATAGCTTTAGGAACTTTCAAGCAAATGCAATCAAGCCGCAGCCACGATATGGGTTTAGAAACCAACACTCAGGCAACATACAAAATCACACCATAAAGCATATCCTTCAAATTTCATACGTAAGTTTCTAAGGGTATATACAGTGATGAAGTTGTTTTGTACAGTTAACAAGAGGACACAATGAAAGCAAACAACATCAAATATATATTTACTGCAGGGCTGAAAGTCAACCTACTCAGCATCAAAGGCCAAGCATAAATAATAGACTAAGAGTGGCCAAGGAAAGAAGTATCGAAATACCAATCAAGTTCTAGATTTATTGACCTATATGAGATCATACCTAACTGAATATTAAGCACGCAATAATAAAATGGAAGGCCATTCATCAAATTATCCATCGAATGCCAGTTATACCAATAAACATTGACATGAAACTACAGTAAAAAGTATCGATCTCCATGCATGAAAACTGCAGACAATAAAACGAAAAGACCATATTTGAATTACAAGCATCCAAGAGGCAATGAGCATACCTTGCTACAACACCTTATACTCGGCTATTGCACATACCATCACACCAGAGAAGATTGTTGTCTCGCTGCTAATTCCATCCCCGTCTATCTACACTGTGCTTTTGCTCTCGTTCTCTTTTCATACATTGTGAAATTCGTTCCTAACAAGAAATTGCATAGGTCTGCAAACTCTACCCGTGTTACAACTTCCCCAAGCTTGTTCCAATTCTCAAGATGCCTATCTCCCCTCCAATTTCATGCGAACCCAAAGAAGTTAAGCACTGGATATCCCCTATCCCCCCCAAACCTATGAAGATTCACATGTATCCATTTAAAACAATTTACATGCCACAAATAACGCCCACATGCAAGCAGATATAATCGGTATGCAATTGAAGTCATTCCCTCCATTCAAGGAAGTCGTTTCAAAAAAATTAAGGAGCACTTTCCCACTTGACTCGACATACTTACATGCAAAAAACCTATATTTAGATCTTCCTTAAAAACTGACATATTAATACATTATGATATAAATAAATATTATTATTATCTATTTATTTTATTTTTAGTATTTCATTTCACCTTTAATTTATTACAATTATGATTATTAGTAATTACATTTATATTTATTTATCACAACACATTATTTAACAAGTGCCACGTGCTAGTACTTGCCTTTATAATATTTTAATTATAGTATTAGATTTAATAAAAAAAAATGTATGTTTTATTAATGCCAATAAAATTAAATGTTTGTTTTGTTAATTATAGTGTTAACATAATCGTTCTTTATAGTATTTTAATTATAGTATTACATTTAATTAAAAAAAATGTATATTTTATTAATGTCAATAAAATTAAATGTTTTTGTTTTGTTAATTATAGTGTTATAATTGTTTAAAAATGTCACTTAATGTTAATTTTTATTAAAATGATGTAAATAATATATTAAAATTGTAGGATAAAGCATGTCTATATTTTAGTTTAATAGAATAAAAGTAGTTACATGCATTTATATAAAATTTATCTAATAATTATGTTACCTAATAATATGTATAATATAATATAAATTGATTAAATTATATTTATTTATTAGATAATATAAATTTTAATAATAATTTTAAAATAATTTTATATCAAATAAAATATAAAAACGAAATGATTATGTAATATAATTATAAGATAGAATTAAATAATAATTATTTAAATATAATAATTTATTTGTGTTCATGAATTCATCTAAATAGATAAAATAAAAATCTCATAAAAATATTCATAAAAATTTAAGACATAATAAAATAAACATATAGTATTTAATATTACAAAGATTTTTTTTAAAAATATTCCAATAAATTTAGAAATATTGTTTCTTAAAAAATGGCAAAATAATAGGTCTTTCTAAAAAAAATGGCAAAATAATAGGTCAATTGTCTAAAAAATAGGTAAAATGATAGTTCACTTTCACTTTTCCTATAAATTAGTCAACAACACACAAAACTTTCTAGCCAATCATAATCACAAGAAATAATTTTTATAATTTATAAAATTAAATATTTTACAAGTTCACTTTATGAAAAAAAATTATTGTTTTTGATTGGTTGAAAGCTAACTTATTAATAGCTAGTTAACTCAAAAAAACAAAACTCATTGCAATAGTATTGTCTAAGGACAAGTACTAATAACTTATTTTAATGCATTAAATAACCCAACACAACATTTATCAACAGATTTAAATCAAACTACCCAAATCAAAGTTTATCAAACCTCGTAAATGGGCGAACCGTGGAGGGCACTATAGTTTACACATTGCAGCTGCATCTTGCTACACATAATTTTTGTGGATGAGGCAAGCATTAAAGGATATTAGAGTGGTATATGATGAACTAATTTATATCTTCTGTGATAATACAAGTGCTATCAATATATCAAAGAATATGGTAATGCATTCAAGGAAAAACCATATCTCAATCCGGTATCACTTTTTGAGAGAGAAGGTTGTAGAGAATGAAGTGAAGCTTGAATATGTGCCTATAAAGGATCTGGTTGTTGACATATTCACTAAGGCTTTCCTAAAGATACTTTTTGAGTATCTTTGGGAGAAGTTGGGGGTTATTTCCCCTCCTTCTTTGAACTAGATGGATAAGGAGATGCATCAACATAGTGGATATCAAGATTCATTCTTTGGTCTGAACTAATGTTGGTGGCTACCTCTCAGGGGGAGTAGGTAGTGACATTATTGGTTGTTGTAGTAAGGATGAGTGAGAATAGTCATTGTGCAATATTTGTTGATTGATGCAGTTTGGTGTGTGCTCCTAAGGGGGAGTATACATAGTAGTAAAAGAAAGGAAGTTGAAGAGTAGTGGTGAACAATATGAATGATGCAAATATTTTTCCCTTTTCCATTGATGTCAAAGGGAGAGAGAGTAATGTGAAAAAAAATTAGTTCAGTAAGGGGGAGAGAATAGTGTCATTGGGAGAGAGAGCAATGTGAAAAAGAAAGGTGTTAAAGGGATAAAGTAAATAATGAGTTGATATGGAGTAGAGTATTGATGATCAAAGCTATTATTGATGGTTTTTCACTTCATGTATTGCCATCAATGACAAAGGGGGAGATTGTTGCAAGTATGTGTAGTTTGTGTTGTCATTGGCATCAACTGTATGAGAAGGCATTTGTTGCAAGGATGTGCAGTTGGTATTGAGTTGATGTTGTCTCTGATGATGCTTTGATTAGTTATATTATGTTGTCATTAGTAAGCTACTAGTGTCAGTCTCTAGTGGTTCTTTGATAAGCTTCTATCTATAGATGTATGGTTGAGTTGTTATGTTACAGTTAGATTGGTGGTAATGAGGATGTACTAAATATGTTGATGATATATTTTTGGTGCTTGGTTCCCAAGTGATTTTGAGAAAATTAAATAAAAAGAGGAAAAGGTGTGTTGCAGTGGTGTTTTTTGTTGCAAAGTAGTGTTCTGATTTGGCTCAACATTTCTTTTGGGTTAGAGATCTTCTTGTGCGGTTCATAGATGTTGATTAGAGATGTTTAGAGTTGTTGCATTCAGTTTGTTGGATCATTTTATAGAGGAATGTGTGTTCACCAGTGTGTTAATTGTGTATTATAGAGGTTTCTGGGAGAAATTTTTTTGCTCTGTATTTCTCTACAGAGTGGTTTCAAGTCTTCTAGGTCTAGAAGGGTGTTGATAGTGTGTGTATATTTCTTCAGTTGAATTTTTTCATGGATTGGTGCTTCATACATTAGTTTTTTAAGTTACAGTGTATGACAAAGTTATTTGAGTGTACTGGGAGTGTACATTCTTCAAGTGAAAGTTGTTGTTGATTTCCAAGGTGTTTGTAGAATATTCTAGATCGTGTTCAAGTGTTATGTTGTGTCTGTAATTTGTCTTTGGATTTAGGGAAGCATGTACTTAAGTGTTAATGGTGTTAACACAAGTTCGACCGACCTTGGTTGTTTACACTAATTATGATGATGTTTTTATGGTTGTGGAAGCATGGTGTGGCCTGTATGAGTGGATTTAGGTCCTAGCTAAGGTGTGATGTGGTTTTAGTTCATTCCTTTCCACCACGGGAATGTTTTGGTGCTGACCTAATTGAATTTGCATAGTCAAGGTGCATAACCAACCTTCAAGAATGTTTTCAAGGTTGAATATGATATAAATAAGTTTTGAGTTGTTAAGGTATGATAAGATAGATGATTATGATGTGAGTGATGTGAATTGTAGAGTTGTAGGATGTGAATGTGAGAAGTGGAGTGCAGGATTTCATGTGTTAGATTATTGAATGTAATGATTAGAAGGTGTCTACAATTCTTCAAAAATATTGTGAAGGTGTTGGTGATGCTATGGTGGATTCTTCCATTGCATTAAGATAGATTTCTCATTGTAACACTCTTCTCTAGCTTCTTTTCTATTTTGGTAGTGAGCCTTTCTTTCTTTGGGCAGTGAGCCCTCCGATAGTGAGCTCTATTGTATTCGATGTTGATATTACTTTATATTGTGAGTTAATCCTCACCGTGGTTTTTACCATCTTGGGTTTTCCACATAAATCTAGTGTTTCCTTGTGTATATTGTTGATTTGGTTTTGGTTTTTATTTTCTTTCATGATAAATCACTCTAATAGATTAAGGGTAAATTAAATTATGTGGATCCAAATGTTTGTGATGGTTTTTGACGTTTTAAGGTACAATTGATTTATCACCCCTGGGTATGTGCAGGACCATCATGGAAAAAATAGGCCCTTAAGTGGCAATAAAAAGATAGAAAATCAAAGTTAGATAGCTTGACATAAAAATTTGAATAAGTTATCTATATCATTTCAAAAAAATGTAAAAATAGAATGTGTAGCAAATTGAATGTAGTTTCTAAACTACTAGACCTTTATTTTTATCTTTAAAATCTATTTGGTGAAAATATGAAATTTCAATGTAGTAGTATTTAAATTTCAGGGTAAAAATAAGAAGTAGGTGTCTTTCTGACCACCCTAAGCACAATAAAATGATAATATTTTTTTATAAGCTTTTAGATATAAGTAGAAAACTCATGTCCCGATGTGATGCATATTTTTTTATAATTTTTTTCCAAGTAAATAATTAATTATAATTTTTTTATTACAAATTTTAAAAATATAAAAGCTCATCTGTCTAACTACCTTAACTTGGTCAAAAAATCATGAAATTCAATTTATTTTTTTAATCCTATAGTATGCGAAGCATAGAATGTGACACTTGTTTCAGATTCAAAAAATGTGATACCGTTTGAAAGTTATAGATGTTTTTCAATCAGCTTATCAATTAGGACTTTATTTGTAATTATAATAGAAAATGAATAATAATCATTTATTAATTTCAAATTAAAGAATAATTTATATTGGTGGAAAGCTGAGAATCTCCTCTAAAAACCCTTTTCGTTTCATCAATTTTGGGTAACAAAAAGTCGTCAGCCACATGGGCCATCATATGGCTTACATATCACCACTTTTTGGCCCATCATGATCCTGCACATACCCCCCTCTTAGTTTTCTTGTGCATTCAACATAATGTAGAATTATAACATACTAAAATAAAATAAATTACTTGAAATGATAAAGCAAAAGGTTACAATATATTGCAAACTGCCAATTCTTCAAATGGATATTCTTGTTTACATATAAATGATGGTTTGGAAAACATTATACCTAGGATAGAAAAATGGTTAAGACTACTAGTGAGGTTGACAAGGTGATCAAAATCCTAATTTATCCTTTCATCCTAATGGATAAACAAGATAAAGAGTGTGTACTTAGGATTATGATTATGGTTAATAAATAATGTAGTGTGTATACTAGTAATAAATCTAACCAAGAGATCTATGCACTATGCTAAATATACATGGATACAAAGGAAAATTGAAAATCTAGCTGAGTGAATAAGGCATATAAATGAAAATAGAGATATTTTTTATTGAATAAGAGTACAATATAGATCAAAGAGCCTCAATTCTTACAAATCCAACAAAAAATGGGCTAATAGTAAGCTGTGTATAGAAGCACCACATAAAAACCTAAGTAGTCAAAAAATAATAAAGACAACCCATAAATACTACCAAAAGATAGAAGGGAATTCAAGAGGATAGTTATAATTAAAAAGTTATATAAAAGGAATGTATTTATAATACAACATATAAAATACCAAAAATAATATACAACTTATAAAATAGCTAAAATTAGTTATTTTTCTTCTTATCATTTAAAATATTCTCTTCCTTATCAATAATGGTCTTTATCTTCTTAATGAAAGACAATTTTATACTTCATATACTTCCTGAGCCACCATTGTATAAAGGATGATATATGTTAGTAATAAAAAGAACCCAACTTTGACATATTAATCTCTTTATTAGTATTATGATTTTTTGTACCTCCTCATTTAGTACCTAGAGTTTCTACCTCTATTGGAATCAATAATCCTCTTTCCTTTCTAATTATCTTTAGCCACTTTTTAAATCACATCTTATTCTTTTAACTATCTCATTAAAATACAAGGAGATATGAAAGAAATAGTGAATTATTTTTAGAAGAAAGAAATACTCTTACTAACACCTTGAAAGATATGCTTGTTTCTACTTATTCGAATATATCATAAGACTTTAGTAGACAATACCATCCAAACTTGTCAAAGACTTTGGATGAAAATTTAACATCATTACTAGAAAAAAATAAAATATCAAACTAAATAATAGTATTTACCCCTACCCACCTAGATGAAAAAGGAAAAAAATAGTCACAAACAAGTTTAGTAAAAGAGAATATACTCAATATGCTCAACCTCACCATACACCAAACAAAGTGTAATGTCCTCCCATTTGCATCCTTGAGATTTTTGTATCTCAATATTATTTTTATAACTATATGTATCAGGAGATGCATAGCTCATGCTTTTGCTTGTTTATTTGGGTGCTTATCAATGTTTAGGCTTCACCATTTTCATTATAAGTTTTTATTGTGGCTCTTTTCTTGTTCTACTTAGTGTGTTTGGACCACCCACATGTTCTAACATGAGGTTGTTCAACATGTCGATTGTGGTAGTGTTCCAAGTTCCTCGTGAGGACTTGATGTATTTCATTGCTAAAATATTGCTTAAGATGCATTTGTGATGCTTATATTATTGGTTTATCATAATGCTTGAGCTAATATAAATGTGTATTATTAATCATGTTATGATTAAATTATATCATGATTATATGATATGTGGATCCACTTATTTACTTTATATGATATTGTACAATGTTGGGTAATTTTTCTATGCTTCAAAAATTATATATATTGAGTACACTTCACATGTGTGTTCAATGAGTACAAGTATAAAGATATTTCTCTACTTGATTATATAGGTTTAATTTTTTTCCCAACCATGGTTATTTTAGATATGTCACATTGGGCCTTCCTTTTTTATGTCTTGATCATAATTGAATCAAGTACGAGACATGTCATGTTTGACCTTTTGTTAAACCTAGATCCAAATTGAAGGGGGTTCTGGAGTCTATCTATGTTTTGAGTTTTCGACAATTCTATGAGTTAGTTTAATGGATTAAATATTTTTGTTCTCATAAATATATTATAGGAATTAAATGATTGATTATTGTGTAGCAACATATATGTGATTTTAGGAAAATAAGAAATAAATAGATCAAGTTATTTTATTTTTTTTAAATCCTTTGGGTTGGGAATGTATATATTCGATTTAATTGTCTAATTAATTATATATTGAAAATGAGTTATTATGGAATGTTTTATTTTGCTTAAATAAAATCTGAGAATTTATAAATAAAAGTAAAAATTAGTTAATTAAATGTATAAAATTAGACCAAAAAGGTTTAAAGGAAAAATAACAACTATTTTATTCACTCATAATTTTTGGAAGAAAAATAGATCCAAAACCCTCCTCTCAAAATTTAAATTCTTGGTACAATTTTTTAATTTGGAATTGTGAAATCTTGAATTGGATTGGATTAGATTGATATAAATATTTATTAGTGTGAGTGTGGGCTCAAATCCATTTATTTGGGAGAATTTTCATGGTTTATTCAATTTGGGTGTGGTTACAAATGGAAGTAATATTCTTTATCCTCTTTTATCTTGAGATATTTCTCTTAGTGGGTGCCATGCTCACCCTTAAGGGAGCATTGGACTTACTTTTTAGTTTTAAATTTAAAAGAATTAGAGTATATTTTAATTTATTTAAAATTTTCTAAAGGTATCATTTTGTGCCCTCACCATGCCAATTTTTTTAGAAATGTTCAAAATTTTAATTTTATTGCATGAATTAAGTGTTGTTCACATTTGAACCAAAAAGGAACTTTTTATTTTTTGAAATTTTGGATTTTAAAATTTCAGAAATTTTTGTTGAGCACACTGAAATGTTGAGAGGGGGGTGAATCATCATATATGAAAACTTAACTAATTTCATTTACAGATTAAACATCAAATCACATTAATTGAAAGAAGAGAAAAAATAGAAAAACATGCACCACACGAGGACACCAAGATTTTTACATGGAAAAATCAATGAGGAAAAAACCATGATGAGAGTTAAATCGTAATATATGAAGCTCAACTATCTTTACACATCAACTATCTCTGAAGTATTATACAATCTTTAGCACACACATTTGACATCAAAGACAACAAATCTTGAGTTGACATCAATGCCAAAACTTATTGCCAATAATCTCCCCCTTTTTCATTGATGGAAACAAACATATATCTACAAGAATTTTCTCCCCTTTGACATCAAAATGAATGATCTCCCCATTATTATATGATTTCTTATAAAATAAACTCCCCTTGAGATGAATATACCACAAAATTAATGCTATATACAAAATATTTTCAACAAAACACAAAAAGATATTGTAATCCTCTGTAAAACTATACAAAGATAAAATTATTTTATCTACACCTTTGCAACTTCCTTAGAAGGTAGAATATTATTGTAAATTACCTTAAGATGCACCATAGTTGCAACCCAATTTGGTTTTGTTGAGGTGAGAATATGATTTTGACACTCAAATTGCATATATAAATCCTCGGCCTCATCCACACTTCTTGGAGCCTTCATTTTTTGCTTAATATTTTTGCTTCAACAAGCAACCCAAATAAAGAAGAAAATCTCAAGTTGATTGCTTCCCTTACCTGACCAACCTATTTATTTATCTACTCTCTAGTCCTAAAGAAAAGACAACTAAAAATGAATATTTTCTATTTGTGCTATTATTGATCCATCATTGCCCATTGAATGATCATATATCCTAACCATTTGAGTGATATGTGACTAAATGGAGTCAATTTAATCCTTGACGATTTTAGTGAAATTAGTCCATTTCAAAAAAAAATGATAAAGAGCAGTAACTTCATCTATACATTCCTTAAATATATTCATGTTCTCTTGTGATTTATTGTGAGCATTGGTTCACTAGTCAAATGCATCAACCATCCTTTTTTCATTTATCTTCCTTAAGGCCTCTTGTTCTACCTTTTTCTCCATGTGAGAGGAATGATATTTGAAAGATTCCATTAAAAAATTTAACTTTTGTTTTGGAGGCAAGGAAGAATCAATGTTTACCTCAGGTAAACCCTCCTAAATGATTTTTACTATATCATCAATTAAACCAATCTTCTTCATATGTTCCTGTAGGATCTCCTTCCTTACAAAAGCATGCATAATATCACCAAGCTACAACTTGTGAAGGGGGAAATATTTGACAAGTCAACTTGTACTTCATGAGTAGAAATTTATAATAGTTAGGGTGTCACCATAGGTTGGAATTGCATCTACAGCCCTAGTAGGTCCTTGAAAGAGTTTGAAGATGAAGAACTATGACCTATCTCCATAGAAGCATATTGCTTCTCAACTGACTTCTCCTTTGCATTTTGAACATTCATAGGATCATCCTCTCTCTTTTTCTCATTGTTTCCTAAATTCTTCAAAGGAGGAATGTTGTGTTCTCCACTATAATTAGTATTCCCCGGAGGAGGGACACCCACTTCATCTTGATTTCATACACCCTATGCACTAGTATTCACCAAAGGAGAAATCTCCTCATTCTTCTTATCATTTTTCTTGTCTTTCTCTTCTTCTTCTTCTTCCATATCCATACCAAAGACTTATTGTATTATGTGCATACCGAAGACACCTTCTTCTTCTTCTTGAATTATAGAGGGCCCTTGTACTTCTTATTGACCAAATATATTTTTCTCATTTGTATTTTCTAGAAGAGGCACATTTTCATTTTATTGTTCATCTAGAGGTACTTGTGCAATTATTTCAACATCAATATCATGAATTTCCAAAGGAATTTGTGAATCAACATTATCTTCATTTTACAATTCATTAATTATTCTCTATGTAGCTTCTTTAGTTTCACTTTGAATCTTCCTTTTGAAATCTTCATCCATGCTCATCAGAAGATCTATTCTTCTTTTAGTGCAGAGCTCCTTGGATTTTCTTCAAACAATCTTTTATTTTTCTCCCTAGGAGATAGAGAACCTAGATTTTTCAGTTACTTATTGTTCCATTTCTTCATTAGCCTTGATAACTTCTTCTCTTTTCTTCCTCAAAGCATCAACAAGGCTATCCAAAGCTTTTTAAACAATGTCATTGAATGGAATGTTTTGTATGAGCATATATTTAATGGTAGCCTTCTCAATTGTCTTGTCTTTTGAAAGGACATATGGATTTAGATAGATTGTACTATCCAGTAGGATAAACTCAACTATTCCATTTAGGATGGCCCCAAAATCAATGGGTTCATCTGTAACCAAAGGGGTTTGCTCAAATTCCTCTTTTACAGTCTCACTTCCTTTCTTCTTCTGCAAGGGGATTTATTCTTCTTCCTCCTCTTCATCATCTTGTTGCTTTATACTTAGATCTAGACTTATTTCCTTTAGAATTCTTAGTTTGTTTCAGTAATTCAATAATAGCTCTTCTTCTACTAGGAGGTATTTGAGTAGGTCAGAAAGTTATAAGAACGATAGAGGCAAATCTACTTATCTTTATAGGAGTTGGTGTAGTAGTGGTGGCTTGTGATACTTTTGTAGGACCCTCAGGAGAGACAAACAAATTTTTCAACTCATACATCATCTTCCCTAATGAAGAAATGGAACAATAATTAATTGAAAAATCTAGGATATCTATCTCCTAGGGAGAAAAATAAAAGATTGTTTGAAGAAAATCCAAGGACCTCTGCACTAAAAGAAGAATAGATCTTCTGATGAGCACGGATGAATATTTCAAAAGGAAGATTCAAAGTGAAACTAAAGAAGCTACATAGAGAATAATTAATGAATTGTAAAATGAAGATAATGTTGATTCACAAATTCCTCTCGAAATTCATGATATTAATGTTGAAATAATTGCACAAGTACCTCTAGATGAACAATAAAATGAAAATGTGCCTCTTCTAGAAAATACAATCAGCTCTGGTTCATTTGTAATGCCCAGAATTATAAATTACATCCTTGCACCTCGATAACATAAAGGGGTAAAATAATACAAGATCAATTGAAAAGAATAAAGCAAGAACTGAAACTGAAACCCACGAGCTCTCCAACTAGAAGTCTCATCCATATGAACATGAAGAAAGAACCCAATGGATTAAGGTGCACGCCACCCAACCAAGTGGAACCCAAAGGCCCACCCCCCGTGCTAGGAGATAGTAACTAGGAATCCTAGTCAAGACCATCTACCTCTAAACATAGGCTAACATAAACTAAACCAAACTGAAACAACCAATCACATGCCACACAAGTACATCCCAAGGTACAACTCAAGTACATCATAAGCACAACATAAGTACACCAAAAGAACAACTCAAGAGCATCACAAGTAACACACAAGGACAACTCTACATGGTCACATTGCTTCCAGAAATAAAAGGTTGTTTGAAGAAAAGCCAAGGAGGTCTGCACTAAAAGAAGAATAGATCCTCTGATGAGCATGGATGAATATTTCAAAAGGAAGATTCAAAGTGAAACTAAAGAAGCTACATAGAGAATAATTAATGAATTGTAAAATGAAGATAATGTTGATTCACAAATTCCTCTGGAAATTCATGATATTGATGTTGAAATAATTGCACAAGTACCTCTAGATGAACAATAAAATGAAAATGTGCCTCTTCTAGAAAATACAATCAGCTCTAGTTCATTTGTAATGCCCCGTCACGCAACCCTAGAGGATGATGCAACCAACTACTTAAACAGGCTAATTTTTTTTTGTTTAAGTATAAATAATACATAAGTTTGCTTCCCAATGCAACCATCCCCTAAGGTTACAATACTGAAACAAATTAACAACCCACAAACAACAACATGAATAAAAACCATGTCAATAATTTAGACAATAATTAAACACATACATTCCAATTAAGATAGTTTACAACAAGCATAAGATAACTATCCAATCCATTTATCCATAATTAAATATTACAATTACAACTCTCATTCCCTGAATGAGGCAAGTCCAAAAAACATAATTACAAATTACATCCTTCCACCTCGATAACATAAAGGGGTAAAATAATACAAGATCAACTGAAAAGAATAAAGCAAGAACTAAAACTGAAACCCATGAGCTCTCCAACTGGAAGTCTTGTCCATATGAACATGAAGAAAGAACCCAATAGATTAAGGTGCACGCCACCCAACCAAGTGGAACCCAAAGGCCCACCCCCCGTGCTAGGATATAGTAACTAGGAATCCTAGTCAAGACCATCTACCTCTAGACACAGGCTAACACAAACTGAACCAAACTGAAACAACCAATCACATGCCACACAAGTACATCCCAAGGTACAACTCAAGTACAACATAAGCACAACATAAGTACACTAAAAGAACAACTCAAGAGCATCATGAGTAACACACAAGGACAACTCTACATGGTCACATTGCTTCTAGAAATAAAGTAGAACAAGTATGTTATAAGAACCATACACACATAATCAAATACCAACTATGGTCACATCAGGTATGTTAAGGAAACCATACCCACAATATCGAATACCAACTATGGTCACATCAGGTATGTCAAGGAAACCATACCCATAAGATCGAATACCAACTATGGTCACATTAGGTATGTCAAGGAAACCATACCCAAAAAAACAAGAACCAACTGTTGTCCTAGATAAAGTGTCGTCACACAGCTCGTCATGGGTTATCCTCTGGAATTCTTCCTAGGCTCCAGCCCCCACTATGGGTTATCTTGGTGGCTTCTACCGAATTCCTGGCCCCCATACTCACTCATGCGGAATCAAATACCTTTCGTACAGACAAGATAGATGACCTTGCCATTCCAGGCCTTCCCACTCATCCCAAGTCTAAACGAGCCCTTGTGTCTATGAGTGAGGCATAATTATCTTGATTAGTGAAAAGTACCACCTAATCTTCTAAGTTTTGTTTTAGTTATCACTTGATTAAACCACCTCCGTAAGTTACCCAGTTTACCTCTTTTGGGCTCTGGCCCCTATGGAAGCCACTCTTCTACTTGACAACACACATACCGTCCAAACACCAAGGGTACAAAGTGCAACAACCAAGATAACACGACCAGTCCTTTCTCAGGAGGCGACATAAGATAAACCATCTCCAACACTGGAGGTAACAACAATAACAAAACCACTCCTTACAAGGAGGCACAAATCCCAAAATCCACTCCTTTCACAGGAGGTACAAAAAATCCCCGTTTGTGGAAACCGAGTAATAACAAAGACATAACTTCATGCACTACCCAAGGGAATTAAAAAATATTTGACATCACAAGACGACAACCCCCAACCTCTAGGGTCCTCTGGAAGACTTACAAATTAAAAGACACTTAACCCCTTTTCCCAAAACATAAACACGGAGGAAACAATCATGAAGGTAAGTTGCAAGGAATTAAACTAATTTGGATATATTAAATCCATTTGCTTGAATAACATTCAGCAGTTTATTCCACTAATAAAACTGATCTAATAACATCTCTTCTAGACAAAAGATAAAATTTAAACAAATATCTAATCCTTAATTGCATGAAAATAATGATAAGATTAAGCAGTTACTTCATCAATTCATAATATATCGTTTAAAATAATTATTCCTTTTTGCAAAAATATATCATTTTAAAATCCATTATATATATATATATATATATTTAATATGTAAACTTTAAAATTTTAATATTAAATATTTTAATATTATAAAATATAATATTAAATATTATTTTTAAATATTTTAATATTATAAATTATAATATATAAAATATAAAATATTTTGTTTCAAAATTTCACAAGGTACACCTTCACTCACACATTCCGAAACATCATAATTCACTTGAAACTTTCAAAATTTTCCAACTTTTTAAATGGCCAATAACCAAAAATTTCTTCAGAACACCATTAAAATAGCTTGAAATTTCTTCAAATTTTAAATTTCAAAAACCAAAAATTCTAGCAATCCCTTTGGTTCTAACTCAAAAATTAATAGGGATAATTCTATCCCCGCATTAAAATTCATCATAAAACATGCACAATTTCAATTTTTCTAATTTTATTTTACATTGGAAAACCATAAATTCCCAAAAACTCCATTGATGAAAAGCTTCAAATTTTAAAGTTTCAATTTTCTAAAAATACCCTTTGGCTCTAAATATGCCCAATAACACACTTTTAATGTCAATTTCACTTTTCAATGATTTTGAAAAAAAATTGCCATGATGAGGGCACAAATTGACATTTTCCAAAAAAATCACAAAACAATTTAAATGAACTAATTTTGCTCAATTTGAAATCTAAATGGGAAGTCCTATGCTCCCTTAAGGGTGAGCATGAACTCTAAATGACAAAACACAATCAAAGGGAGAAGAAAAAATGAACTTACCTCAATTTTGTTGCCACACACAATCACACAAAGCTTGGAAAACACAAAGACAGATGAAGAATCCAGACACCCGAGCAATCCTCCACCCATTCCTATCCAATCCAAAACAAATCCCATCTCTTTCCATCCACAAATGCATCCAATTCCCATTTTTAAAGAAAATGACAAGGAGAGGGTTTTAGAGCAAAAATCCTCCAAAATGAACAACTTTTCCTTTTTTCTAAAAACAAAACAGAAAATATATTAAATATCTCTAATTTCAAAAAAAAATTGCATTTAAAATTTTCAAAAATGAAATTAAAACCCTTTTTTCAATTTTCAAACTTAATTTCAATTCAAAATATCTATTAATTTCCAAAATGAATAACTTAATTCAAATCAACACAATTAATTTAATTAATCAATAAAATAAATCTAATCCAAGATTGAATTATTTTATTAATTAAATTAAATTAATTAATAAATTAAATAACATTTTTTTTTCACATTATAACCAGATTAATTTAATCAATGACTTAGATACATAAAGTCATTTAATTGCCCTTTCTAACTTGCAATTAAATGAAATCTTAGGCAATTAAACAATAATCAAACAATTGAACTAGACTAAAACCGATGACACACTCAAGACTAGGGTGATGACTTGACACGGGAAACCTAGCTACTATCTCCCAATCAAATGCCGTTGGACATTGGACATGCTTGAACCTGTGAAACCAGGTGGAGTCGATGTCTTGTACCTATCAACCTACAAACACAGAGTATATCCACATGCATATATCTATAAGTTAAAATTAAAACACACCGTGAAGAGGAAATCTCGGGATCGTAGGGCGCTCGCAAGCGAGTGATGCAATCTCGTCCCCTTCACCAATACAGTCTTACTAACTGATGAATCTAACATCATTAATATGATCAAAACCAGAAACATCATTAATTCAATTATCCACTATGCTAATCCAAAGCATGACATAATGATAACATCTGGTTCAAATACCATCACAACAAAATATCACATTCACATCGCTTACAGATAGTGATCAAATAACAACTGAGTTCTAAGTCAAAGCACCAACATAAAATAAGGCATAACCCAACAGAACACTATTTGGTCAAGAGAGCAAAATGAAGGGGTCTTACATATTGTATTATGTGCATACCGAAGACACCTTCTTCTTCTTCTTGAATTATAGAGGGCCCTTGTACTTCTTATTGACCAAATATATTTTTCTCATTTGTATTTTCTAGAAGAGGCACATTTTCATTTTATTGTTCATCTAGAGGTACTTGTGCAATTATTTCAACATCAATATCATGAATTTCCAGAGGAATTTGTGAATCAACATTATCTTCATTTTACAATTCATTAATTATTCTCTATGTAGCTTCTTTAGTTTCACTTTGAATCTTCCTTTTGAAATCTTCATTCGTGCTCATCAGAAGATCTATTCTTCTTTTAGTGCAGAGCTCCTTGGCTTTTCTCCAAACAATCTTTTATTTTTCTCCCTAGGAGATAGAGATCCTAGATTTTTCAATTAATTATTGTTCCATTTCTTCATTAGCCTTGATAACTTCTTCTCTTTTCTTCCTCAAAGCATTAACAAGGCTATCCAAAGCTTTTTAAACAATGTCATTGAAAGGAATGTTTTGTATGAGCATATATTTAATGGTAACCTTCTCAATTGTCTTGTCTTTTGAAAGGACATATGGATTTAGATCCATTGTACTATCCAATAGGATAAACTCAACTATTCCATTTAGGATGGCCCCAAAATCAATGGGTTCATCTGTAACCAGAGGGGTTTGCTCAAATTCCTCTTTTACAATCTCACTTCCTTTCTTCTTCTACAAGGGGATTTATTCTTCTTCCTCCTCTTCATCATCTTGTTGCTTTATACTTAGATCTAGACTTATTTCTTTTAGAATTCTTAGTTTGTTTCGGTAATTCAATAATAGCTCTTCTTCTACTAGGAGGTATTTGAGTAGGTCAAAAATTTATAAGAACGATAGAGGCAGATCTACTTATCTTTATAGGAGTTGGTGTAGTAGTGGTGGCTTGTGATACTTTTGTAGGACCCTCGGGAGACACAAAAAACTTTTTCAACTCATACATCATCTTCCCCATAGTTGATGTCTTGTCCATTTTTTCTTCTACCTTATTCTTGACTTTTTTGTTGGTTATTTCATCATATGTGCAATAATGGGATCCCTAGGTTTTCTAAGTAAAATTTCATCATATAAAATCCGGCCAGGTCCAAACACCTCATAGGGAATCTTTGTTATCCATGAACTTCTAGGTTCAACTGGCTTCATATAACAATTGCCTTTATCCACTATAAAAGTGATTTCATTCTTATATCTCTCCACAACTTATGAGGATATCCTATCCCTCTTCTACATTTAATTTGGAAATGTTTTGAAGTAACCCCAAAACATTGTTTCACATTATTTAGTATCGGGAAGCTATGCATGTGATCCCTAATCTTATTTGCAACAAGAATATGTTGAGAAATTGTTGATTTGGCATTGTTGTCATTGATGTCAAAACCTAGGATTTAGAAGGTTGTGCTCCAGATGATATATAGAAATGATCTATCCTATCATATGCTATGTGGTTGTGTAGTGTGGATGTTATCCTTGATCCATATATGGTAGTACTTATTGTTGGGACATCTGTGGAAGACAAAATATTGAAGACTAATCTTTTGATACTAGTTGTTGTGCCTAAAGCTTATTTCGGGTATCCTTGCTATCCCGACATTTATGTAGCATGTTACAAGTTTTGGTATGTCTAATTGCATTCCTTTGGTTGATACTGAAATTGATGGTGATCAAGATTTGGCCTTGGTTGTTGCATTCCTATCAATTGATGTTGACCAAGATTTGGTCTTGGTTATGGTGTTTCCATTGGCTCTAGTATATATCTCATGTAACTCGATGTTCACTATCTTTTGGTAATCATGCTATGTGATGAACTTATCTTATGTATGACCTATCTTTTGGGTTTTCTACTAGTATGCCAAGCCTTATTGAATATTTCAAGGTTGTTCTTCAAGCTGACATGTTTTGCTAGGCCGACTCATTTTGTTCTTCGGGTATATATATATATGTAAAAGATCTCTTTGGTACCAAACATGAAGTGTGGTGTATGCAAATAGTGATAAGGGTGCGAAGGATTTTGTGACAAGAAATAGATAAAGAAGTGGAGAAAAGTGTCAAGAAGAAGTTATCTATATTGTATAATTTGTGCAAGGAAAGTGGGTAGAATATTCTTGACCGGATCTATTGTAGACAATTATTCTGCTCTTAACCGGAACTAAATTCATGCATAAGTAGATGTAGCTTCATCAGTTGATGTTTTTTCTATTTTGTAATTAAATAGTTTTGTATTAATCGAGTAGTGAGCCCACTAGAAGTGAGCCTTACCTACAGTGAGCCCTTGTAAAAATCACCTTAACTGATGTTTTATAATTGGGAATTAGCATTCTTCGTGCTTTTTCCCATCTTGGGTTTCCACTTAAATTTTGGTGTCCAACGTAAATTTTGGTGTCCATTGTGCATGGTGTTGTTAAGTTCTTTCATGTTCATATTTGTTTTAATTATTATCTTATTGATTTAAGATTTCTCTGGATTAATTAAAGAAAAGAAAAGTGTTTTGTGATAACTGATTTACCCCCCCTCTTAGTTATCCGAAGTGTTCAACAATTGGTATCAGAGCCTAGTCTCTTGTAGATAGAGCTTAACCACTTGAGGGAGATCTTGGTAGTTTGAATAGATGGCAGGAGATTATTACTTTGATAAAGAACTAAAGACAATATTAAGGGCGGGTGCATGGAAATGGGTAGCAATTTCATGGACACCCTCAAAAAAAAAAGTTGAAAACCATAACGCGAGCGCGTTATAACGTGCTCGCGTTATAGTTTTTGTTAAACCTAGGCAAGGTGTCAGCGGCTACAACTACAAAGACATAATGTGAGCGCGTTATAACGTGCTCGCATTATCAACTATTAAAAGCAAAAAAACAAATGCAAATCTCTCATTTGCATTTCGACTGGTTTTTTTGTTGCACCCGTGGCCAAAAACCCCAAAATATCGCGCTCGCGTTCTAGGAGAAGAATTTCTTCGCCAAGGATCTGTATTTCTTCACAACGATGGCACCACGATGACAAGGAGTTGTAAGAGATAAGGATTCTATGGTTTTTGTTTTGAATTTGTTAGTTCTAGGTTGAATTTGTTAGTTTTAGGTTGAATTTGATATCCATTTGTTTGAATTTTTAGGAGATGCAAATCAACCTGCAAACCCTCAAAATCCTCAACAGGAGGACCAACCAAATCCTTCAGAGCAAAATCAACCACAACATCAACCTCCTCCACCAATCACTCAACCCCCTCCTGGCACTCAACAAAATTTAATGAGTGAAATTGATAGCAACAAAAAACAAATTGAGGATTTGATCAATAGGTTGAGTGATCCAAATGGTTCAACCACAGAAAGAATGACCCTAGAAAATTCATTGAAAGATATGTTAACAAACGTAGATTCAATTAGAAAACAAATAACTAGATGGGAAGATAGGAGGCAGGAAGCTAGGGAATATTATGCAAATAAACTATCATACAAGGATGTGAAAGATTTAAAAATAACAAAAGATAATTTGTGCTCATTATTCACCGACCCACGCACAAATCAAAATCTTTCCCTCAATGCGAAAAGGTTTCCTATCCATTGGTGCCACCACCAACAAATGAAGGAGTGGTTTTATGATAGGTGGTACATGGTCTTCGATTACCCACCATGCAACAATTGTGAGGTCCCACAATATTTCCTTAGGAAACTATACAGTGAGTTCATATTGAACAAAATCCCAAATTATTTTGATATGAGGGATTTTCAAGGGAGAGGTGGGGGGTCAACTCGGGATAGACCTGGTGCATAGCTGGATCCTACATGGCAAGGTAGATGAGCTCTCACTAGGCCACCTTATGAGCACATTGTTATGCCTTCCATCGTGAAGGAAAGTGCTAATGTAGAGACATTGTAGGCAATCAGCACTTTGACCCAGAGTGTCATCCATCATACTAGCCCTATTCTACAACGCCATCCAGGGGAGTCTTCTAGTGGTGGCCTTCGAACACGTGTGTCAATCTTGCGGGGCTACTTGTTCACATGACCCCACTGACCCTCAGGAGACTGGTACATAGGATCCGTCTGTAGCTATGGAGATGGAGAGGGCAGCTAACATTTTGCACAAGGCATATGGCATTGATAGTCAGGTAAATTTTAGTGCATGTGTTCATTGAATTTAATTTATTAAATTTCGATTTTGAAATGCAAGATTAACTAAAAATGTTTTATGATTTTAATAAAATTGCAGGGTCACAGTGTTGAGACTGAATACACCGGCCCCCCACCAACCTATTTTTGCAGTACACCTATCGCTAGGGTATGTAACTAGTAAAAAATTATAAGTTTATTGCATATTAATGGCATTGTTTTATGAATGGTAATTTAATATGCAATTTTGGATGTTGAACAAACTAATATTGGAGGTTTTGATGGAACACTTCCCAGTGGTGGTGGATTTACTCAAACCTTCATGCAGATAATAGAATAAAGAGTTTAACTAATGAATCAAGTACTTAATAGATTTGTGTAGTTTATACATTCACATCGTTGATTACGTTGAATAAATTATTGTTTTATTTTTCAGTTGTTGCAAGATGATACACCTCTGAATGTGACGAGGGCAATGGATATTGGTGTGACATCTACTATACAATCCTCGATGGCTCTGACAGAAGAGGTATGAGGAAAATTAGTAAATTTTAATTTACATTTGTTGTTATAGAGGTTAGTTAGTGAGAAATCAAACCATTATTGATTCACGTAGTTTTTGTCTATTTGTATGGTTTATACAGGACTTGAGCATGCCTGAGCATGGGCATGAGGATATTTCCCTCATGGAGAGAGATCGTGAGATGGCTATAATTGATTATTTTTTCAAATATATCATTTTTTATAATGTAATTTCTATATATTCATGTCTTTACTTCTTATTGTAACAGTTAAAACTTCACCATGAACTAAACCCTAGGAGGAGTAGCAGGAGCACTCTACGAGCGCAACAAAAATGAGTGATAGACCTATTGCCATCCGAGCGAAAAGGAAAGGGAAAGATTTTATTTCCAGGGCATGGAGAGAAATGACTATTGATTCTAGAGTCCTTTGTTGTATGTCTACATGGCAGTTTTGTACATATTTTTTATTGGACATATTTGACATTATATGCCTAGATGGCATTCTCGTAAGCCTATATGGCTATTTTGTACATATATTTCATACTTATATCGACATATATTGATGTATGCCTACATGGCTATTTGATTAATAAAAATATCTTTTATCGATGCCTATCCATATTTGCATTCTAAATTGATGGTTCAATAGATATGAGTTATGTGTATTCAAGTGTATACTTTACAACTTACGTGTATACTTTGTGACTTACGTGTATACTTTTTGACTTACGTGCATTCAAATGTATACTTTGTGGCTTACATGTTTTCATGCATATACCTTGTATTCATGCATATACTTTGTTTTAATTTGTGTATACTATGTATTCGTGTTTATACTCTTTCAGGCTTACGTGTTTTTGAGTACTTGTACTTCCCTTATTGACATGTACATGTTTGACTTATGTGTGTTCTTGATCCTACTGAAGAAGTGGTGGAACATGTTGTAGATCAAATATTGCAACCCTAAGTCCACAAGAAGGTTCTGAAAATGTCTTTAAGATGTTCATCATTCTTGGGTAATGTTAACTATTGATGTTATCTAGATCTTTGAAATTATCTGCAGTCATGTGCAATACTGTAGAAGCTAGAGCTATATCTAATACTACAAATGACTGCTCAATGTAATCCTGATAGCAATATCACAATTTGACACATTGTAGAAAATACCTCCTAATTATCAATTGATGAGCTAAATGGGCTCTATAATGAATGTTTCATAAGGTACAACACTTGTTGAAGGTTTTACAAATGGGGTTGCAAGCTAAGTGGGCTTAACCTTGGGGAAAAAACTTTGTGGTTAAGCGCTTGAGCTAGACTATACTGGAATGGGTGACCTCCCTGGAAGGCCTAGTGCCTCACCTCTATGAGCATCACTTAGATGCAATGAGTACTAAGTGGGCCATTCAATATCATTTTAAATTTGTTGCTTTAAGCAACTTACCAATTTGCAACTTAAGACTCCTCCAACCTAAGGGATCGATCCGATGGAACATAGCTCGGAGCGATTCCACATGTTTCGGTGCAAAAGAAGACCATGCCTAGTGTAAACATACTTATTTGGATGTGTTGGAACAGTCTGCTTGGTCACACAAGTTGCAAAATGAAAGTTGCACCACTCTGCAACTTTGCACTGCTTGCATTTGATGCTTTTTCCATCAAGTGAAAATCCGCCACCACTAGAAAACCACTCCTAGATAGCCAAAACCGAGAGAGGTTTTTGTAGATAGACTCAACACAATCCTATAGGATTAGATGAGAAGTTTCTAAGCATCATGATATCTAATTAATAGCATGCTTAAGTTTACAACCATTTTGCACTTTGGACCCTTAAGGGATCGATCTAGTGGAACATAGATCGGAGCGATTCCATGTGTTTCAGTACGAAAGAGGACCATGCCTAGTGTAAAAATACCTATTTGGATGTGTTGGAACAATCTACTTGGTCACAAGAGTTGTAGAGCGAAAGTTGCACCACTTTGCAACTTTGCACAGCTTGAATTTGACACCTTTTCCATCATGTGAAAATCCACCGCCACGAGAAAACCACTCCAAGATAGCCAAAACCGAGAGAGGTTTTTCTAGAGGGGTTGAGAACCTTTCTATAGGATTAGACGAGAATTTTCTAGGTATCACGGTATCCAAGTAATAGCATGTTGAAGTTTGCAGCTATTTTGCACTTTGGACCCTTAAGGGATCGATCCGGTGGAACATAGCTCGGAGCGATTCCACATGTTTCGATGCAAAAGAGGACCATGCCTAACATAAAAATACCTATATGAATGTGTTGGAACAGTTCGCTTGGTCACACAAGTTGTAGAACGAAAGTTGCACCACTCTGCAACTTTGCACTGCTTGCATTTGATGCTTTTTCCATCAAGTGAAAATCCGCCACCACTAGAAAACCACTCCGAGATAGCCAAAACCGAGAGAAGATTTTGTAGAAAGATTCAACACGATCCTATAAGATTAGATAAGAAGTTTCTAAGCATTGCGGTATCTAAGTAATAGCATGTTGAAGTTTGCAGCCATTTTGCACTTTGGACCCTTAAGGGATCGATCCGGTGGAACATAGCTCAGAGCGATTCCACGTGTTTCGGTGTGAAAGAGGACCATTCCTAGCACAAAAATACCTATTTAGATGTGTTGGAATAGTCTACTTGGTCACACGAGTTGCAGAGCAAAAGTTGCACCACTTTGCAACTTTGCACAACTTGAATTTGACACCTTTTCCATCATGTGAAAATCCGCCACCACAAGAAAACCACTCCGAGATAGCCAAAATCGAGAGAGGTTTTTCTAGAGGGGTTGAGTGCCTTTCTATAGGATTAGATGAGAAATTTCTAAGTGTCATGGTATCCAAGTAATAGCATGCTAAAGTTTGCAGCTATTTTGCACTTTAGACCCTTAAGGGATCGATCCGGTGGAACATAGCTCAGAGCGATTCCATGTGTTTTGGTGCAAAAGAGGACCATGCCTAATGTAAAAATACCTATTTGGACATGTTGGAACAATCTGCTTGGTCACACAAGTTGCAGAACGAAAGTTGTACTGCTCTGCAACTTTGCACTGCTTGCATTTGATGCTTTTTCCATCAAGTGAAAATCCGCCACCATTGGAAAACCACTTTCTACGTGTTTCAGTGTGAAAGAGGACCATGCCTAGCGTAAAAATACCTATTCTGACGTGTTGGAACAATCCACTTGGTCACACGAGTTGCAGAAAAATGTGTACAAATTGTTTACATGACCTTTATATGACCTTTTTCACATTGTTTACATTTCAAAATTCAAAGTTTGCAAATTTTCCTACTCAAGGCATTTACAGAACAAGGTGCTACTACACCAAACATGAACTCCAACCTTACAATATTTGAGTATATCTCATTATGCAATTAAATCTTATTATAATGCCTTTGGCACTTCGTTCTCTCAGATCTTTTACAATGTCACTCATACATTCAAGATTCCCTTTAAATGTCTACATCATAGGTGCTCATTATGAGGTTAACTTCAAATGAGTAACTTGAGATTCCTTCACTAAGCTTCACATGCTCTCTTATAATGGCTTGAAATCAAAATTGAGATTTGTCAAATGTTGCATTGCTTTTTTGGCTGAGATTCTCTTTGATGGCTCTTAAATTAGCATTTTCTGCAACGAAAGATCAATCAACCCTTAGTAGTTTACTTACAAATACGCAAAGTAAAAGAGAAAAAGAAAGAGCATCCAAAATGGAAATGAAATAAAAATAGATGGAAGGCACTTATAGATGTTGCATGCAGGCATCAAAATAAGGATGTTGCATTGCTTTTCTGGTTGACATTCTCTTGGATGGCTCATATACCTGCATTTTTTGCAAGGGGACACCAATCACTGTAAAAGAAGATGATAGCACTGGCATCAAATGAATTAATGTGCATACAAGTGTAAATTAATAAGAACCAATGTGCATATACTTACAAATTAATCCAATGAACCATCTCGGTCTGCTCTACTCTTTATTGTGTCAAGTATTGCCTCATGGTTAGACTCACGGACCTTCCATAACATCTTGTTCAAAGGTCTACCCCCATATTTGGTCAAATGAAAATTGGATGCCACAACAAGGTTCGAGTAATGAAGAATCTTATGATGCATGTCAAAGTCCTGAAATAGCCAATGTTTAACACTTGAATGTGGGTACCTTCTAAGCCATGTTCCAGTAACCACAACTGAGCCTATAGGGTATTCGATGTTTTCTCCATCTATAACTGGGGCCTCCAATTTCTCTTTGGTCTCAACACAATGACACAAGTAATAGTCTATTCCCTCTTCATTATCTTCATCTGCAATAACTGCATAAACATGCCCTGCATTCATATGTGCAAAAAATCTCTTGAAATTTGTCAACATTACGAATACATTACAAAGTAAGATCTAACGATATGGAATTTCAACAACTAAGAAAGTAGATATATCACCTCATTGAACTAGATCTTATATGTGGTCAAAGTCAACTGATGATTCTATCTATGTCAGTTCCAATGTCGTCGGAGGGCGATACGTGTGAAACGGGCTAAGATAACTTGTGAACCATTTGTCAACCCACTCCCCTGGCTCACAATCATTCCAGTCTTGCATTGTACATGAAGAACAAAAGCATGACATCTTTCATGTATCGATACTCCATGAACCTGTATTTGAGCTAAGGAAAGAGTGTACCTCACTCGATCCTATTAGTGTACAACAGTCTTCATATGGTGCAATGTCAGTATCATCCGTCAACCAAAAAAATCTACAAACTGAAGACGTACCTTCATTACCTGGACCCATCAAAGCATTACACCACTCGATGATTGATTTTGCATCTATCAACTTTGTACTGTCTTTATACTTTAACTCTTCTCGTGCTAATGCTCTTTTCATGCATGCTCCTACACCATCATGCTCCCCCTTTCCATGTCCATCCTCACAAAAGTTCCACATATGTTGAACACCTATAATGACATGCATTCTGCACAACTAGTAGAACATGCGCGAGTTCTTGAACTATGCTACACAGTTATCAGATGATATTATATGTTGATCATATTCTATGCACCTCTTAGCCAAACCACTGTAAAACATCTGGAAGCAACCTTGCACGAACTCTAGAGAATGTGTGCGATCATCACTAATGTAAAAGTGGTACTCCCTCAATACCTTTCTTTCCTCATTTATACTATCAGATGCATGAATGAATGCTATGTGCACAAATATCAAAACTTGTGTGGAGTTGTAATACTATGACTACACCTCATGTTGTGGTTGTAGAGTGTAGTTCTCTGCAAAATCAACCATGGATACTATGCTTCCAACTGGAAAGGTGTCCTTGCATAGCTTGAACTGTGTGTCCAACCATCGGGCTCTATGGGTATGCATTGCATACTCAGACAATATACTGTCATGAAATGTGGTCATAAATTTATACACTGAAATCTTCTCAATAACCAAATCACACATTTTTGCTGGAGACCCATCTTTTGTAGCATATGCCACTATTTTATACTTCCTGAACTCTACTAGTTTTTGTCCTACCTCATCTGTGCTTTCCATATGTTGACATACTGGCGTATGCTGGAAGCCACCGCAATGCTCGCATGAACCATCCAAGCATGTTGTCCTATAGAATATCTGGCCATCCTCTATTTGACATAATTTTTTTGATAAGAACTCTCTTGAAGATTTTGGTGGGGCTTCTATGCCACAATCCCACAAAACATCGTTAGTATGCAAATCTAAACATATAGAACGATAAACATCATAATGGTTAGAAAATTCAATATGTAGTCTACAACAACAAGTAGCATGTGTGTGATTTATCTTGACATAAAAAGGTTTAAGCAGTTCAAAAAATCTTTGAGAAATACTAATTTGAGGATAATCATTTTCAAATTTCTGAAAAAATTGGGTTTGAATCATATCCAAAAAATGCTTTGGATGTGGCTCACGATTCTGACTACCGATTCTCCTTCTTACCACATCCCTTTGATTCAGAGATGGTCTTGTGTTATTCTTCCAATACTCTTCAATTAGTGTTCTCAAGGCTTTGACAACTTCTTTATCTTTTCGTGATAGTCTCCCCGAGAATTCCCATAATTCATTTGTATCATTTCCCTCAATTATTTGTCGCCTTTGAATGGCTCTTGATAAAATTTTTCTACTAATTCCCGTTTTTTCATTAGTCTTTTTAATTAGGCGAGCTCTCTTTGTTTGAAAACTTACCAAAGTCAATGTAATGACACGTCGGGTGACATTACTATCCTTTGAGCATGAGGTCTTACCCACACTCTCATAAGAATCCCTGAGATTCTTCGCAATAGTGTCTTCACTCGATGCATTCGATGTTCTCAACCGAAGAGTCTTCATGATGTTCCTATACTTTACACCCCGCATCATTTCAACAAATAGTTGACATCTTGCAGTCTCATTTAGCCTTTCAAAGAATTGTTCCCAAATCTTATTAGCATATCTTCTACAAGTGTGTGTTGAAATCTTACCTTCCATGTGCTACAAAATCTCATCATCAATATTAATCAAATACTTTGGCTTTCTATGCAAAATTCTTGGTGGTGTTCTCCTAGGTACATACATCTCAACATTAGAAATTTCATCAATATTTAATTGAGGTGGGCTAGATTTCATACCTTCAATCAAGGGTGGAGAAGAAGACATACCTTGAGGTTCACATGGGACTAATGGCATACCTTCTTTGTCAATTTCGAGTGATGATGTACTCTCAACTTGAGATGTGTTGGATGGTGTCCAACAATATTCACTTGCGGTAAATGGTGTTCCTCCATATTCACTTGCAGTAGATGGTGTCCGTCCATATTCACTTGTGCTAGATGGTGTCCCTCCATATTCGCTTATGCCTAATGGTGTCCCTTCATATTCACTTGTCATAGAGGGTGTGTCTCCAACAATGGTATCTGAATATGTCTTACGATGATGCTTTCGCATTCGTGCTTGTTGTGCTGCCAATTCCCGTTCTCTTTTTGACGGTTGAGGTTGCTCTACAATCGGTTTGTTTTCATCAATCATTTCCAATTTCTTATTTTCATTATATGCCACCACCCAAACTCTCTCCTTTTCTTTCAAGGTTTTGTTCTCTTTGTTTGTTAGTTTCCTCTTTGTCTTTTTCTTCGGCATGGCGGATAATTTTATATGTACCATGGTAATGAGACGAATATTAGTTCCTAAAAAAGTGTTGAAGGAGTGGTCTATGTAATGAACTTTTGACCTTGTGCAGGGTATTTTGAAGATGTTTGGAACCTTCAGAGGAATGGGAGAGGCTTGGAGTTGTCTTAAAGGATGAATTTTGGTTAATGGTTCTGAATTTCTATAATTGGCAAGTGTATATAATTTGGTAATTTAAAATGTGCATTGACAACCTAAGGTTATAATGACAAACATAAATGAAAGCAAGCCATAATAGAATGAAATAAAATTTGTAAAGACTTCACATACCTTAAAAATCAAACTTTCAAATGGAGGAGTTCAACCCAATTATGTAGCCTTAGCTTCTTCTTTCTTCAAACTCCACAACAATTTGACTTGTTCAAAAGCTTGTTCCCTTCCACACTTCAATTGTATATCAGTTTTCAATAGAATTCAAACCTCAGTTGATATTATACGTCTTTCAACATGGAAAATCTGCTATTTCATGCAAAGGTGGTAAAAAGATCACGGAAAAGGTGATGGAATCTGAAAAAGATGCTTGCACACTTCACAACATCATCAAAAAGAATTTTTTTGTCAGAGCACGCATAGAACCAAGGGAATATGCAGACTGTGGGCCTTCAAATCATGGGTATATATAATCTTTTACCATTTAAGTGGAGTAACAAACGCGCCCGAGTTATAATGCGCACGCATTATAACGTGAGCGCGTTATGTGAAATTTGGTTTTCTTAGTGTATTTTTGAGAGTATAGGAGTTTCTGAGAGAGTGGGAGGGAGAGAGGAGGAGAGTGGGAGATAGAGAGGGAGGGAGAAGGGGAGAGTGGGAGAGTGGGAGAAAGAGAGACTTGGAGGGAGAGAGGGAGAGAGTGGGAGGGAGAGAGGGGAAGAGTGGGAGATAGAGAGGGAGGGAGAAGGGGAGAGTGGGAGAAAGAGAGAGTGGCAGGGAGAGAAGGAGAGAGTGGGAGGGAAAGAGGGGGAGAGTGGGAGATAGAGAGGGAGGGAGAGACAGGGAGAGTGGGAGAGAGTGGGAGAAGAGGAGAAGCAGAGAGTGGCAGATAGACAGGGAGGGAGAAAGGGTGAGAGTGGGAGAAAGATAGAGTTGGAGGGAAAGAGTGGGAGAGTGGGAGATAGATCCCACAACCCCTAAAACCCTAATCACTCATCCCCTATACACTCTTAACCCCTCAACCCTTAAACCCTAATCCCTCAACCCTTAAACCATAATCCCTCAAACCCTATACCCTCTTAATCCCTCAACTCTCAATCCTCAACCCTTAAACCCTAATCGCTCAATCCCTATACCCTCTTAATACCTCAACCCTTAAACCCTAATTCCTCAACCCCTATACCCTCTTAATCCCTCAACCCTCAATCCTCAACCCTTAAACCCTAATCCCTCAATCCCTATACCCTCTTAATCCCTCAACCCTTAAACCCTAATCCCTCAACCCCTATACCCTCTTAATCCCTCAACCCTTAAACCCTAATCCCAACCCTTAAACCCTCTTAATCCCTCAACCCTCAATCCTCAACCCTTAAACCCTAATCCCTCGATCCCTATACCCTCTTAATCCCTGAACCCTTAAACCCTAATCCCTAAACACCTATACCTTCTTAATCCCTCAACACTCAATCCTCAACCCTTAAACCCTAATCCCTCAACCCCTATACCCTCTTAATCCCTCAACCCTTAAACCCGAATCCCTCAACCCCTATACCCTCTTAATCCCTCAACCCTCAACCCTCAACCCTT